>SJYX01009500.1:101952-124282 GCA_006410675.1 Oreotragus oreotragus | reverse complement strand
AAAAAAATAGTAGAAAAGCTTTTCTATTTATATGTATATATTATACATAATGTGTATTATATGTTACATATTTTAGAAAACATAAATTTTTGTCTGGCTAAAAAAAAATAAATGAATATCAATTATAATAATACTATCAAATTTAATTCATACTTTCCTACAGGAAAGGCTGACAGCCTCAGAGCTCTTCAGTGTTCTAAGAACTCTAAAGAGCACTTTAAAGGCAGATCTTTGCAATTCTCAAAACCAGAGTTAGTGCTTTTGAAAGACTAGTATAAACATGTAGAAAAAAGAAGTAAATCTTATATGATGCTAAATTATTAAGTTGACCTATGTTTCTCTCCTTATAGAATTGACCTTTCAGTGGTCTGGATTATCCATTCATTTTTAATTAAGTTTCCATATGGCAAATTGAAGCTGACCCTGTTAAAATTAGAAAACTACACAGAAGGAAGGAGGCCATAAATATTGTGAGATAAATTATATTTTGTTCATTATGTACTTAGAGCCAGTTTAAAAAAAAATGGAAGAAAGAAAAGGAAAAAAAAAAAGAAATAAAGAGAGTTGTCACAATACATTGGATAAAACAGCCAATAAGTTAATTGATCATATAATTATATACTTCTCTCATATCAAAGTCTTATTTGTTCTAGTTTCATGGGCAATTGATGTAATTTCCCTATGTAGGTTGTGAAGATATTTTATTTAGGTGTTTAATAAATATTTTAACAAGTTTAAATTGTTGTTAAGAGGCAACAAAGTAGGAAAAAAACATGCCTAAAAGGAAGTCATTTGGCTTTTCAATTGGGTTCTACAGTTTACTAACCTGGGCAAGTCATTTATCCTTTCTGCACCTCAGTCTTCTTATCTTTCAAGTAGGAGTGATACTACTTATGTTTCTGGGGAGTCATCAGGATTAAAGGATGCAATATATGTGATAGCCTGTAAAACTAATATATTGATATTAACTTTTGCATCTAATAAAATAATTTCTCATATTACTTCATAGTTTTATAGTCCTTTACAATGTTGAGATAACCTGGGGGATCCAGACCAGATGGTGACATAAGAGGCTTCTGAATTTCCCTCCCATGGATGGAAATTCAGCCACATGAAGAGAAATCCAGAAATGAGGTGAGTGACCCTTAAACAGCAAGTGATTGAAAATACTCACATCAAAAAAGGTAGTCGCAGCTCTGTTTATAATAGCCAGGACATGGAAGCAACCTAGATGTCCATCAGCAGATGAATGGATAAGAAAGGTGTGTTACATATACACAATGGAGTATCACTTAACCATTAAAAAGAATACATTTGAATCAGTTCTAATGAGGTGGATGAAACTGGGAGCTGATCATACAGAGTGAAGTAAGCCAGAAAGAAAAACACCAATACAGTGTACTAATACATATATATGTAATTTAGAAAGATGGTAATGATAACCCTGTATGAGAGACAGCAAAAGAGACACAGATGTATAGAACAGTCTTTTGGACTCTGTGGGAGAGGGAGAGGGTGGGATGATTTGGGAAAATGGCACTGAAACATGTATAATCTCATATAAGAAATGAATCGCCAGTCTAGGTTCGATGCAGGATACAGGATGCTTGGGGCTGGTGCACTGGGATGACTCAGAGGGATGGTATGGGGAGGGAGGGGGGAGAGGGGTTCAGGATGGGGAACACGTGTACACCCGTGGCAGATTCATGTTGATGTATAGCAAAACCAATATAATATTGTAAAGTAATTTGCCTCCAATTAAAATAAATTTTTTTAAAAAAGGTAGTATATGCTGTGACACACTCTTACCAGAAAACCCACCCCTGGCATAGTGCCATATAATCAGCTGCCTCTCAGCTTCTCCCTGAAGAGTGAAGGATTTGGACCACAGTCTTCTGTGTACCAACTTTTAAGGGTACCACCCAAGGTACAGGCACCTAAATACACAGCTTTAAAAGTGAATAAGGCTTGCATTCACAAGTCCCTCAGGACTATAGTAAACAAAGAAGCACTTGGTAAAGAGCATATAAGCACTTGCCACAGCTATGGTCCCAGGGTTTAGTGCAGTGATAGCAGGCAAAAACACTTATCTCCTAGTCTTTCCCTGGAAAGCATGTGACTGCATACTTCACAAGCTGCTGGTTAAGGATACTAAAGCCCTAACAGATACACACATATGCAATTCTACACAATAGCAGCAACCCAAATTCTTCTAAGAATACTCATGGAACATCTTACAGGATAGATCATATGTTAACCCAGAAAACATTTAATAAGACTGAAATCACATCAAGCATCTTTTCTGAATAGAAAAATAGAAATCAATTACAAGAGGAAAACTGGAAAATTCACAACATATCCCTGATCAATCAATGGGTCAAGGAAGAAGTCAAAAGAGAAATTAGAAAATAAATCTTGAGACAAAAATAGATATACAAAATACCAAAACTTAAAAGATGCAGCAAGAACAGTACTAAGAAAAAAGTTCAGTTCAGTTCAGTCACTCAGTCACGTCTGACTCTTTGCAACCCCATCGATTGCAGCATGCCAGACCTCCCTGTCCATCACCAACTCCAGGAGCTTATTCAAACTCATGTCCATGAGTCAATGATGCCATCCAACTATCTCATTCTCTGTTGTCCCCTTCTCCTCCCACCTTCAATCTTTCGCAGCATCAGGGTCTTTTCAAATGAGTCAATTCTTCACATCAGGTGGCCAAAGTTTTGGAGTTTCACCTTCAGCACCAGTCCTGATTTCCTTTAGGATGGACTGGTTGGATCTCCTTGCTGTCCAAGGGACTCTCAAGAGTCTTCCCCAACACCACAGATCAAAAGCATCAATTCTTTGGTGCTCAGCTTTCTTTATAGTTCAACTCTCACATCCATATATAACTGCTGCTGCTGCTGCTAAGTCACTTCAGTCATGTCCGACTCTGTGTGACCCCATAGACGGCAGCCCACCAGGCTCCCCCATCCCTGGGATTCTCCAGGCAAGAATACTGGAGTGGGTTGCCATTTCNGGGAGTGACTGTAAATTCAGCACAGCTCAAATGGGGAAGGACTCAAAGTTTATATCTAAGGCCCCAAGGTCCTGGGAACCCTAATTACAATCTCTTCATATATCATGGTGAAAAATTCTCTCATTGGGAGGTAACGCTTTAAAATTACAGGGGAAAATAAAAGTAAATGATTCAAATATTCTACTTTCTTAAATCCCAGTATTACGTTAAAAAGACAACAGACAAACTAGTGAAGTGACAGGGAATGAAAGTAAATTTATGAGGTATTTACTAAAAATTATTAAAACACTTGAAATTATTAAACCTCTTGAAAACCCGAATTGCATCTCATGCTTTGTTCTATATAGTTTCCTTCCATATCCCTATAAATTCCATCACATCTTTCAAGAAATCATCTTATTCATTTAAATAAAAACATCAAAGGACTATGGTTAATTTTCCAACTAGATTAATAAATCTGAATAGAATAATTTCAGTCATATGAGTGTCTGCTGGTGACCAGCTGTTTTAAATTAGTACATTAAGTAATTCAGACACTTTTCTTTGCAAAGGTTGCATGATCTAATAAAGTCCCATATGCCTCCACACGTGCCAACATTTCTAGGTTATCTTCAATCCAGCTGCTGTTATGATAGTAGCTGCCAACTTTCAACCAACTGAAGAGAATAATGAATCAGCTTCAAGCTGGCTCATATGTAAACTTCTACTGCTCCTAGCTAAAACATGGGCCAATTTCAATTGTAAAGAAAATTAATTAAAAAGATTTCACCTCTGCTGTCTGAGAAACATAGCACCACAAATACTGCTGAATGAGGAGTTTAAAAAGGCAGCTTCAGGTAAAATCCCACAGTGTGGATTTCACTCTTAAATGCAGTAGGTTGCTTTAAAGATTGGATTTTTTGAAGAAACAGATTAGGAAATGCCTCGTTTCTAATTCATAACATGATGATTTGAGAAGCTTCACATTGCTGGAGAAAAAATGAATTAACGTAACTCTTTATTTGTTAAACGTTCATTACAGAAAAGGCTTCAGAGGAAACAAGATGCAAATAGAAAGGGCCACACTTACACAGAAGCTAAGCACCAGACCTACCATTTTAAGTGAGCACCCTTGTCAAGTATTTAGTATGAGGCACAAAACAGGGCTGCCTGGTGGCTCAGAGGTCAAAGCGTCTGCCTGCAGTCCGGGAGACCAGGGTTTGGTCCCTGGGTCGGGAAGATCCTCTGGAGAAAGAAATGGCAACCCACTCCAGTATTCTTGCCTGGAGAATCCCATGGATGGAGGAGCCTGGTCGGCTACAGTCCACAGGGTCGCAAAGAGTCGGGCACGACTGAGCGACTTCACTCACTCACAAAATAGGGCAACATAGCATCAGGTCCCATCACTTTATGGCAAACAGAAAGTATTTTCTTGGGTTCCAAAATCACTGCAAACAGTGGCTGCAGCTATGAAATTAAAAGATGCTTCCTTCTTGGAAGGAAAGCTATGACAAATCAGGACAGCATATTAAAAAACAAAGACATCACTTTGTTGACAAAAGGCCATATAGTGAAAGCTATGTACAGCACAGTATGTACAGATAGTCATGTACAGTAAAGCTATGTACAGTAGTCATGTACAGATGTGAGAGTTGGATCATAAGGAAGGCTGATAGCTGAAGAATTGACACTTTAGAACTGTAGTGCTGGAGAAGATGTGAGAGTCTCTTGGACTGCAAGGAAATCAAACCAGTCAATCAATTCTAAAGGAAATCAACCCTGAAAATTCACTGGAAGGACTGAAGTTGAAGCTGAAGCTTCAATACTTTGGCCACTAGATGTGAAGAGCTGATTCACTGGAAAAGACTCGGATGCTGGGAAAAATTAAAGGCGGGAGGAGAAGTGGGTAACAGAGGATGAGATGGTCGGATGGCATCACTGACTCAATGGACAAGAGTGTGAGCAAACTCTGGGAGATAGTGGAGGACAGGGGAACTCAGTGTGCTCCAGTCCATGGGACTGCAAAGAGTCAGATACGACTTACAGGCTGAACAACAACACAGGACAACATGGTAATATCAGACCTTCTTTCTAAGAATGACAATATTGTATTAAATTTTAATAAACACTGGATGAAACAACTATGTGCTGGATCAGTTACTCAGACTGGCATTCTATAGAAATCCATGTAACTTTGCTGTTTCCAAGAAGCAGGAATCTATTTGGCTTGAAGTTATGTGAGATTTTTATAGGGAAAAATAAGCAAATGTCAGAGCTTAAAATATTTCATTTATTCCTATATGTCTATCATCACTGGAAATGATTCACTGAATAGATGGACTTCCCTGAGAGGACAGGAAAAGTTTTCTACTAAAGAGTTAAGTTAGATTAGAGTCTGAACAAGAGTGAGCCTGTACTAGTCCAAGCAAGAAGACAAACTGGACAAAACATACAATTTTTTGGTTCTGATGAACTGTCTAAAACTATAAATGGTACAAGAATTAATTTAAAACAATTTTAGATCCTAACTGGCTAGACTTGTATTTTCCAATTCCAGTGATTCCCAGCACCTGAAACTGAAACTGGATGGATGGGTGGGATGGGCTATCTTCTCCAGCAATCTCTAATTCCCTCTTGCAGGGACCTCTGATATTTCTAGTGATGGAAATCCTAGAGATCCCTGGGTAGGTTCTGGAGTTTTCCAGATAGTTTGGGTAATTCTAGAAAAGCTCTGTGGATGCCTCAGAGTAATTCAGAATCCAAAGAAAGAAAAATGAGCTCAGCACTATTTTCTAATTCCTTGACGTGATCCATCTTTTGACCCCTATTTAGCTCATGGATGCTGCTGAAAGTGTTCAAGAGGCAACAGACTTAAAAGGTCCATCTTTGGAGTAGCATAAAAGGCTAGAACTTGTCAGGAGATTGTTGTCCAGTTAAGCAGCCACAGTAATTCCCAAGACAACTGAGTTAGCACTCACCCAAATGGAGGCAAAGGAAGCTGTGGATTCCTCTTCCTCACTGGATCACATTCATAAAACTACTTGGAAAGTGCTCTTGTCTATTTTGCACAACAGGCTACACCTGCTCTCGGCAAAATCTTGTGCAAACGTGTGAACCATGTGCTTATCTGCTATTGCTACTGCATTACCTTCTACTGCTCTGGTAAGCAAGAGGCAAGAAATTTCACAGGTGTTAACAATTTATTTGAGGGTTCCTAGGTGGCCCAGTGGTAAAGAAGCCTTCTGCCAAAGCAGCAGACTCTGGTTCAATCCCTAGGTCAAGAAGATACCTTCAAAGAGGAAATGGCAACCCACTTTAGTATTCTTGCCTAAAGAATTCCATGGACAGAGGAGCCTGATGAGCTACAGTCCTTGGGGTCTCAAAAGAGTCAGATATGACCGAGCAACTGAGCACAGCACATATCACAACAATTTATTTGTAATTCTGAAAACAAGACACTCACCCTGCCGGTGTGCCCAAACTTGTCTGTACATGAGATAACTTTACACAGAATAAGCTAGAACAGATGCAAAGGAGGGACAAAGGCCAACAACAGACATCTAACATAAAAATCCTTATTCTTTAGCTTTGCCCTCCATTCTCAAGATCAGGAAGTATTAGAGATCCATCATTATTCTGTTTTCTACTTTGAAAGTTGTATATACTTAATGATTATAATTACGAAATCCTAGAATAAGTATACTTTCCATTCACTGATTTGAATATTTGAACAATTAGCTGGATTTGCTTGAATGCAAACCAAGTGTCTTTATTTCTGGTGGTTAGAATAATCAAGAAACGCCTAGAGGTGAAAAAAAAATTAGACACATAAAGGGAAGATGAGGAAGGAAGGAGAAAGTAAACAGAAGAAAAAGACTCGTATGTAGTCAGGATAAGTGGCTAATTGAAGGTGGAAAAAATAATTGCTTACAATTTGTATAAAGCAATCATATCCACGTAGTACTTGGTACAAAGGTACATAATTATAAACAAGATGGAAATAAAGAGTTGTATTTTAATTAAGAAAAACAACAGAGGAAAAAATTATGGAAAAAAAATTATGGAAAGTAGAGAGACCCATGCCACAAATATGCCAAGATAAATGACATACTCCCCAAGGGGAGAATAGTGCCCTGGCCTTGAGAATGTTCCGAATGACCTTGGCCAGCACTATTTCCTGCCTTGTATAATCATAGAAGGCATTCAACCCTTGGTGATGATGAGAAGTAGGATTTTTAAGAATATAATTATAGGCTGCAAGTGTTTTCTGTGGAAGCAAAATTATCATTCATGTCTGAGATTGTGTAAATATGCCTTAATTTTGGTCAATGGCAATTTGAACTTTAAAAAAACAGAATCTCAAAACCTTCTTATTATAAAGCTCCATTCTTCAAGAAAACTACAGGGCTAAGTGTGTAAAAGCAAAGACGTTCCCAGATACTCTTCCAAAAATGCTATTTTGTAGAAAATTATCTCTTTTGTAGTGACATGATTTGACCTATCTCCATGTCAGAAACAGTTGACAACTTCAAAAAGCCACATGAAAGGAGATGTAAGCAGAGGAAAGCTAAAGCAGTTTTCATCTACTAGGTCAGGTACAGAAATGATCACAATGCACATTACCTTAGGAAGACTGGCAACCTTATACAAATTAATGGTGTGTGATGCACAGATGGAAGGTGGATAAAACTGAGAGGAAAGAAGAAACCACATCAAGGGTGTCTAAGGAAAACTTAAAGGCTTTGAAAGCTTCAAAAGTCTCACCTCTCTCTGGTGCCTTTAATTGTGGCTACCATAAGTGCATTTTTGCCACATGCTTTTAAAAGAAAAAAGAAACGGTGATTTTCTTAAGTGCTAACAGACTTACTGGTCTTTCAGAAAATCCACCACTCTTTTGAAGTCAGCCACGCAGTATTCTCTTTTCATTTCCATGAGCACAGCGTCAGAGGCAGACTGAACTGGTATGTGCAGAAAAGCGTAGACACGGGGGTGATGAAGGATTTTTGCCATTTCCTTGAGAAAGATGGAAGGAGAAAACATTAATCATTTTAACAAATCAGAGAAGGGTTTCCCTCAGATCAACTCTCACAAATGCAAGTGAATGCTGCTGCTAAGTCACTTCAGTCGTGTCCGACTCTGTGTGACCCCATAGACGGCAGCCCACCNGGTGATGAAGGATTTTTGCCATTTCCTTGAGAAAGATGGAAGGAGAAAACATTAATCATTTTAACAAATCAGAGAAGGGTTTCCCTCAGATCAACTCTCACAAATGCAAGTGAATGCTGCTGCTAAGTCACTTCAGTCGTGTCCGACTCTGTGTGACCCCATAGACGGCAGCCCACCAGGCTCCCCCGTTCCTGGGATTCTCCAGGCAAGAATACTGGAGTGGGTTGCCATTTCCTTCTCCAATGCAAGTGAATAAACACAGCTAAAAACAGACCAATCCTTTAGGCTCCTCAAGTGAAGTCCACTGACTGCACTCTAGGATGCATCTGGGAGTTTAACATGACTTCCCGAGGATTTAACAGAAGAGCTATTTCCTCATGGTCATTGCCTCTCTTAGGTGACGAAACAGAGATAAACTCATGTAAATCCTAGAGACTAAAAAGATTTCTGAGTTCTTCAAAAATAAGCACCACTCATCCCTTGCCTCAAGGCGATGTTATACTCTGGCCTGTTACATTAGCAGCAGAAACAGCGACATTTAAGGCAAACAGTTGGAGCTGTAGAATCCTGAGTGCTTGACTAAAGTTCCCAGATTTACAGCATGTCAATACTTTTTTTTTATTCTAAAGCAGAAAAATAAATCTGTGACTCACCTGTTTCTTTTTCAGCTAGTTAGCAAACACTTATTTTTGAGCATGCAAAAGGCACAGTGTCAGTGAAGCCCATCAGCTCACCTCTGGTCACTTACTGCTATCTACTTCCCTGGTGGCTCAGATGGTAAAGCGTCTGTCTACAATGCAGGAGACCCGGGTTCGATCTCTGGGTTGGGAAGATCCCCTGGAGAAGGAAATGGCAATCCACTCCAGGACTGTTGCCTGGAAAATCCCACGGACAGAAGAGCCCAGTAGGCTACAGTCCATGGCCGCAAAGAGTCGGACACGACTGAGCGACTTCACTTCACTTCACCTGTAAGCTGCAGAGTTTCAAAGAGGAGAAAGAAGGGAAAAGCAGGAAGAAGAATCTGTCTGGCAAAGTTAGAGAGAGCAGGCTTGAGTGAAATAATTAGGAAATACATAGATTGTTCTAAATTCCTCCAAGGATACGAAGTGGACGGGAAAAAGAATGGTAAAAGGAAAACTGAGGTAAGGAAACCATTTATGTGAGCAATAAGAAAATGTGCCGAACTTATGGCCCATCAATGGTGGGGGAGAAGGAGGGGGAAGCGGGGAAAAGAGGGAGATGAGAGAGGGAGTGGGCACTAAGGGTCCGGAAGAGATACCAGCGTCGAGAAAGGAACTGCGCTTTAGTAACTTGCATGTGCCCAGTGATTTTAGTTTTCAAAGTACTATACTGTTCTCTCACATCTGCTATCTGAGTTTATCATTAGAAAAGCATTTTGAGGGATCTTGTGGACTCAAAGAGCCACCTAATTCCATAGAGGTGACTGCCTCTTTGCTATTCAGGGGTCAGTCATGTATATGTATCACCCATGCCCTTTGCCCCTTCATTTTCTTTCCACTGACTATGAATACTAGTATTTTGACCAAAGTGGAAGAAAAGAATGACAAACTCAAGCTACTTATTTTCTTAGGAGCAGCTTAGTTGGTTTAAAAAAATCCTTCTGATTAAGAAATTCAAATAACCAAATGATATTACTCATGGACATCCTTTATCAACCTTCTCGTTCAGGAATTAATTGGGATATATGACTGACTGACTAACACCCACAAACACACTGTGTTAAACATAGATTACTAAATTGGGACTGAAGATCAAGAATTTATTTGGCAGCAAAATAACTGGCTAACACATTACCTGAAGTTCTCCTTCACAAAACTTACATTTCTTGGCTGGGATTTAGTCAGAAGGCTCTTCACCTCCTTATTCAAGACTACTATGTATAAGGCTGTGGGAGGCAGGCCTTAACATTTATCATCACTACCGACTCTGAGTAAACACGTTGGCCTCCTGCTATGATTCTGCATCTTTCAGGTTTTTTACACCTGAGTATCAGCATTCTTGAACAGTGTGAAAAAAAAACAATTATACCAAAATCTCTGTTTTCTAAAGGGGTAGGACTCAGCTTTAGCTAACCTGCAACATTCATACTGTGGCAAAAAAAAAATGACACTTTTACCAGTAACACAATTTGTGAATCGAAGTTCTACTCTCAATCTCTATGCACTGGTTTTCTTATCTGAAGAATGAAGACAGTGGTAATTCCCACCTCATAGGGTTACTGGGCTATGGTAAGAATAAGACAACCCAGTAAAGTGCTTATGTGTTAGCATTTAAGACATAAATTATCTAACATTCTTCTTCTTTGGAGAATGTTTAAAATTCATACTAACAACATTTTCATACACGTTAATTAAAGCATCAATAGGCAGAATTGCTTTTCAACAAGGTAGCTTCCTTAACTAGTAAGTGAAGGAGTGATAACTTGTACTGATTTGCAAAAAATAAATTTGGAAGGGGTTCCCAGTGAATATGACCTGGGGGCCAGAAGGGGTACAGCCTCTATTGGAAACACTCAGGGTGGCCCTTCTACTATAAACAGGATATTTCACTAGATGAAACATCACCCTATTATAGTACGACAATTTTCAAATTAAAATGTTAATAGAAAACAAGCAGGATAAATTTGGTGGGTTTTCCCCCCTTTGGCTCTCGGAGTAAGACTTTCCAACAGTAATTATCTCCAGCTTCATACTACAGACTTTGCAACTTCATACAAGTAGCAACACAAAAATAAGCTCACCCCTTGCATAAAGTCTGTACTTCTTTCATTAGAAGAACCACAACTTAACGTGTATTAACATAACCCAAAGAGACAAAGTAGATTTTTTTTGTATTGTTTTTCCTTCTATCCCTCTTCTCACTTAATACTGTTGGTTACATATAACCTCCAATACTTTGGCCATCTGATGCGAAGAGACGACTCATTGGAAAAGACCCTGATGCTGGGAAAGACTGAGGTCAGGAGGAGAAGGAGACGACAGTGGATGAGATGGTTGGATGGCATCATCGACTCAGTGGACGTGAGTTTGAGCAAACTCCAGGAGATTGTGTGCTGCAGTCCACGGGGTCGCAAAGAATTGGACACAACTGAGTGACTGAACAACAAATGAATAACCTTTGGGCTACTTCCCCTTTCAAAATTCTTCTCTATTTTTAAGGTTTAATTTGGAGTTCCAGATTCTCTGGTATAAGGGATGACTTCTTATTCTGTGATGCCTCAGCAACCTGTTCCTACTATCACCAACATATTTCCTTAAATCTACCAGGCAACATGGCCTTGCACCTCCCAAACAGAAGGTCTACAAGGGCAGTAATCATATATTACTCCACTCTCTGGATTCTACAATGGCTAGGACTATGCCAAGTATACACCACCAAACATATAAACAGAGATTTAAGTCAAAACTACATCCACATACAAAGAGAAAGACTTAAAATATAATTGCTATTTGACAGTAAAACAAACTTTCCATTAGGTCCATTTGGCTAAAAAAGGTAGATAAGCACATATTCAGGCAGGTATACAAGCAGATAATTGGCCTGCCTTAATTGTAGAACTTTGGCCACCTGATACAAACAATCGAGTCACTGAAAAAGACCCTGAGGCTGGGAAAGATTGAAAGCAAAAGGAGAAGAGGGCAGCAGAGGATGAGAGGAGAGTGTGAGGGACAGGGAGTCCCCGCCTGCTACAGTCCCCACCTGCTACAGTCCATAGGTGGCAAAGAGTCAGACACAACTTAGCAACTGAACAGCAACAATTTTAGAAGCCAAGGTCAGATACTTTCTAGGTAACCCCAACATGGGTTGTAGCTCTAAAAATCTGCTGGAGCTTTGGGTTAAAATCACAATGTATATTCTTATGGAAGTAATTTACAAATGGTGTGCTCGAGAAGAGCAGTCAAGAGCAACCCGAAGCTCTGAGGCGGGCAATCTAGAGACTGAAAGCAAGTGACGTCACTCTGCCGACAAAGGTCTGGCATGCAAGGCTATGGTCTCCCCAGTGGTCACGTATGGTCGTGAGAGCTGGACTGTAAAGGCGGAACGCCTCCAAACTGTGGTGCTGGAGAAGACTTCTGAAAGTCCCTTGGACAGCAAGGTCAAATCAGTCAATCTTAAGGGAGATCAACCCTGAATATTCATTGGAAGGACTGATGCTGAAGCTGAAGCTCCAGTATTCTGGTCAATTGATGCAAACAGATGACTCAGTGGAAAAGTCCCCGATGCTGAGAAAGATTGAGGGCAAAGGAAGAAGAGGGCATCAGAGGATGAGATGGTTAAATGGCATCACCAACTCATGAATTTGGGCAAACTCTGGAGATGGTGAAGGACAGTGACGCCTGGCGTGCTGCAGTCCATGGAATCACAAAGAGTGGGACACGACTGGGTGACTGGGCGACACAGGTGTGTGCGCACACAGGTGTGTGTTTTGAGGAGCCCTTGTAGCAACTAGCATAGAAATGGTATCTATTAATATTTTAATACAAGTTCATTTTTAATGTAAGGGTTGAAGTATCAAGTCTGCTTAAAATACAAATGCTGACTACTTTGTAGGTAAGGACCACAGAATGCCTAACAGATCAAGAAAACAGTATTTCTATCTGTTGTTTTCCTATTACAAGCTGATAATCATCTCAGTGTGATTTTTTAATGAACTTAAAAAGCAAAGAAAAAAAATAATGAATGAAAACAGGCTTAATTTTGAAAAGTAATTTATATATGGTATATTTTTAAAAGCAATGTTAAGTCTCACTTTTATTGCCCTCAACTGTCAAATTAGTCATCATTTTCTACCTGGTATTGAATATATATACACTTGGAGCCAACAAAGTCATTCAGTGTGTGGGAGTGCATAATACACACTAATACCTCATGCAGATGTCCCCGAATTCATTCACAGTGAAAGCCCTCTCAGATTAGAACTTGGTTGGGAAGTATATGCATACTTACAATGCAAAATTTAACACTGCTATTTTTTTTTTAGCTAACCTAAGAAGCAAGCATATATAACATACATAAGCTAACCTAAGAATACCTTAAAAAAAAAAAAAGAAAGAAAAGATGTGTATAAGAGACAGTATTCTACTTTCTTAAATCCCAGTATTACGTTAAAAAGACAACAGACAAACTAGTGAAGTGACAGGGAATGAAAGTAAATTTATGAGGTATTTACTAAAAATTATTAAAACACTTGAAATTATTAAACCTCTTGAAAACCCGAATTGCATCTCATGCTTTGTTCTATATAGTTTCCTTCCATATCCCTATAAATTCCATCACATCTTTCAAGAAATCATCTTATAAAAGTAAACTCCACTCAGCAATCCCACTCCTAGATATACACCCCGAGGAAACCAAAATTGGAAACAACACATGTATCCCATCATTCACTGCAGCACTATTTACAATAGCTAGAACACAGAAGCAACCTAGATGCCCATCGACAGATGAGTAGCTAAAGGAGTTGTGGTACATATACACAATGGACTATTACTCAGCCATAAAAAAAACACATTTGAGTCAGTTCTAATGAGGTAGATGAACCTAGAGCCTATTATACACAGTAAAGTAAGTCAGAAAGAGAAAGATAAATATCATATACTAATGCATATATACGGAATCTAGAAAAATGGTACTGAAGAATTTCCTTACAGGGCAGCAATGGAGAAACAGACATAGAGAATAGACTTATGGACATAGGGAGAGGGGAGGAGAGGGTGAGATGGATGGAGAGAGTAACGCAGAAACTTACATTACCATATGTAAAATAGATAGCCAACGGGAATTTGCTGTGTGACTAAGGAAACTCAAACAGGGGCTCTGTATCAACCCAGAGGGGTGGGATAGGGAGGGAGATGGGAGGGAGGTTCAAGAGGGAGGGGATATATGTATAACTAAGGCTGTATATTGTCACCCTGCTTATTTAACTTATATGCAGAGTACATTGTGAGAAATGCTTGGCTGGAAGAAGCACTAGCTGGAATCAAGATTGCCGGGAGAAATATCAATAACCTCAGATATGCAGATGACACCACCCTTATAACGGAAAGTGAAGAGGAACTAAGAAGCCTCTTGATGAAAGTGAAAGAGGAGAGTGAAAAAGTTGGCTTAAAGCTCAACATTCAGAAAATGAAGATCATGGCATCCGGTCCCATCACTTCATGGAAAATAGATGGGGAAACAGTGGAAACAGTGTCAGACTTTATTTTTTTGGGCTCCAAAATCACTGCAGATGGTGACTGCAGCCATGAAATTAAAAGACGCTTACTCCTTGGAAGAAAAGTTATGACCAACCTAGATAGCATATTCAAAAGCAGAGACATTACTTTGCCAACATAAGTCCGTCTAGTTAAGGCTATGGAGAAGGAAATGGCAACCCACTCCAGTATTTTTGCCTGGAGAATCCCAGGGATGGAGGAGTGTGGTGGGCTGCCGTCTATGGGGTCACACAGAGTCGGACATGACTGAAGCGACTTAGCAGTCAAGGCTATGGTTTTTCCACTAGTCATGTATGGATGTGAGAGTTGGACTGTGAAGAAAGCTGAGCACCGAAGAATTGATGCTTTTGAATTGTGTTGGAGAAGATTCTTGAGTCCCTTGGACTGCAAGGAGATCCAACCAGTCCATTCTAAAGGAGATCAGCCCTGGGTGTTCTTTGGAAGGAATGATGCTAAAGCTGAAACTCCAGTACTTTGGCCACCTGATGCGAAGAGTTAACTCATTGGAAAAGACTCTGATGCTGGGAGGGATTCGGCGCAGGAGGAAAAGGGGACGACCGAGGATGAGATGGCTGGATGGCATCACCAACTAGACGGATGTGAGTTTGAGTGAACTCCAGGAGCTGGTGATGGACAGGAAGGCCTGGTGCGCTGCAATTCATGGAGTTGCAGAGTTGGGCATGACTGAGCGACTGGACTGAACTGACTGATAGCTGATTCATGTTGAGGTTTGACAGAAAACATCAAAATTCTGTAAAGCAATTATCCTTCAATTAAAAATCAATAAAAATTAAAAAAACAAGTAAACTCCATTTGGGGTGGAACTTTCTGTGGCCATAAAACTACATTTCTCCGTCCCGTGTTCTAGTTTTCTAACTGATATACATTTCCATTCCAATATGTATTGGAAAGTGGTTAAGAGAAAGGACTCAGCTTTCTGAACAGGCTTAGGCTCTTAATCTAGTTATTCTAGTTACTGTTCTTCACTGCAGTCACATTATTTAAATGTTTCTGAATGTTTTCTTCATTCATAAAATGACAGTGTATCAGTAGGATGCATCAGGTGATACTGCATATGATCTCAAAACTCTTGGTGGCTTGTAACAACAAAAATGTAACTCTTCCTCATATTACA
The DNA here is from genome assembly GCA_006410675.1 of Oreotragus oreotragus. Classification (NCBI taxonomy): domain Eukaryota; kingdom Metazoa; phylum Chordata; class Mammalia; order Artiodactyla; family Bovidae; genus Oreotragus; species Oreotragus oreotragus. The sequence continues at coordinate 108,747 of SJYX01009500.1, read as the reverse complement.
GGAATGTCATGGATTGGTTGAAGCTTTGCTTAAGTCGCTTTCACTTGAAACTTAAAATGTGGAAGAGGGGAAAGCAAAGAGAGACACAGAGAATCATCAACTTGAACCATATGCCCAGAAACCGTGCCTGTCACTTCTGCATGCATTTCACTGGGCACTGCAGGTCTCACAGCTACTCTCAGGTTTAGTAGGCAGAGATTCTAAAGCGGAGGAGGGAGAGGCAGAGATTCCATCAAGAGAGGGAAATCAGAACGCCTGGCAAGCAATGATACAATCTACCAGAGAAATAGTAAAAAATACCTACATCGAAGAGGGAGGGGTCAGATAAGAGATACATAAAGTACTCAGTGGAGTGCCTGACACAAGTGAGCGCTCCTTCATCAAAGGAGGCTGTTATGTGTTCCCATGTTTAGAAAACGCAAAGGAGGTTACTGCCTTCTTTGCATCCCCATCACAGAGACAGTTTGCTGTTTAATAAACACTGGTTTCACGGCGTCATTTTATATACCAAGCATCCGTAACTAGAGCAGAGCAATCACCAGAACATACTTTCCACTCTATTCCATGTGACACATGAAACAAGAGTTATCTGAAATTAGCATCATTTGGGATAATCAGATCATAAATAAAGGAGAGTTGACTATTTCTAGACAGATCTTTAACATCTGCCTTCAGATTGGATTCTTTAATTGGGGCTTCCAGGGTGGCGCTAGTGGTAAAGAATCCACCAGTCAATGCTAAGTATTTATTTACTTCATATTAAAGAGAAGCCAACTGAACTGTCTGAGTTGAATGCTCAGTCTAACTAGGTTGAATGTATCAATACTATCCCTATTAAACTGATCAGGTATTGATTCTTTCTTTTAGTGTTTGGTAGACATGGTCTTTTTTAAAGGGAAAAGTACATATACTTTTTAAAGTATATACACAGGCACACATGTATATATATATACCTGTTTTTTACCATATACTTGTTCATGTCATATACTGTTTGAATCACAACAGATTTTGTTGTTAGTTTTCTTCTGTTTTATCTTATTTTAAAATTAGTACAGTAAACCTGACTTTTTTTCTATGTGTTCAGTTTCATGAATTTTAATATATGTGTAGATTTATGTAACGATCACCACATTCCAGATATAAGAGCTCTCTTTGGATTTCTTGGCCTTAGCAGAGTAGAATAATAATTTTAAAATAAAAGAAGCCATTGATAATATCAGTTGAAAATAAATGTGTTTATAATTACAACTCTTAGCATTTTGACATTTAGTATTAACATATATTCTTATCTTCATAAGGTAAAGTCTGATTACTGACTCTGACACTGAGCTGAGTAAGACACTGAGGTGAATTGGTAATGGTAATTAGGCACTAAAGTCCTTTTAACATTTCTATGAAAGCTAATTAGGACAGACATTTTGTCTTCACTTATTTTAATGCAAATACTGAAAATGTTAACTCTGTGCAGTTTAGAAGTGAATTTCCTATTATAATTAAGTTATAGATCAAGTGTAAATTAGAATCTGCTCACTGTATCGACTCCTTTTCATTTGGGATATAAGGATGGGAAATGTTCTCTTTTTATGCTCCCTAGTTTACTTTCTAATGCTATTAACGGTAATTTATCTTTAGAGGGCTGAGAAGAAGTCTGCATGCGGGTGTGCTAAGCTGTCTCAGTCGTGTCTGACTCTCTGCGACTCCATGGATTGTAGCTCGCCAGGACCCTCTGTCCATGGGATTCTCCAGATAAGAATACTGGAGTCTGTTGCCATGCCCTCCTCCGGGAGATCCTCCTGACCCAGGGATGGAACTCGAGTCTCCTAAAGCTCCTGCACTGTAGGCATATTCTCTACCACTGAGCCACCAGGGAAGCCCCAAGAATAGGTTTAGATGCAGGGAACTGACTTAGTGGCTGATACAGTGTCATTAATGAAGTAATGGGTGAAATATAACTCTGGTCTTATTTTACCTTGATTTATATGACTTTAAGAGTGTTGAAGGTGACTCCACAAATAGGATCTCCTAGAACACAGGCACTGATTTTGTCTTTAATGCAAAACTGCAAAGAGTTAACATTTTCAGCGTTTGCATCAAAATAAGTGAAGACAAATGTCTGTCCTAATCAGATATTTTACCTTTACCTAGAAACCTTTGTAGGACTTACTCCAAAATAGCCATATTGATTATTATTGAATCATTCCATCATCCCTTCATTCAACTATAAATTAACGGTTTAAGTGCCAGGCAGCAAGGAAATGAGGAGATACAGAAAAACACAGTATGCTCTTGGGATATGAGCATGGATGGTAAAATTGTAGGACAGAAGAGCTAAATGAAGTCTGTACAGAATGCTCTGGTGGTGAGAATAAAACTACCCCAAAAAGAGATATTTAAAATAACCTAATATTGCTGCAACAGGGATGAACTTTGAAAACATGCTAAGTGAAAAGGAAAAATATTGCATGAGCTCACTTACATGAGGTACCTACAATAGGCACCCTCAAGAGAGATAAGGAGGATAGAGGCACAGGGAGTGTATTGTTTAATGGGAACAGAATTTCAGTTTAGGAAAATGAAAAAGTTCCAGAGATGGACTGTGGTTATGGGTACATAATACTGTGAATGTACTTAATGTCAGTGAACTGTACACTCAAAAACAGTCAACAGGTATAACCACACATAAGATATAAGGCAGTATATCTTATAAAGTGATCCAGTGACCTGTCCTATCAGTTCTGCTTTTTTTAATCTAATAATATAAATTCTATCTTTAAAAGTACATTTGGGAAAAGTAATAAGTATGCTTGGAGACCACTTAATGATTCTCTATTTACTCTTTTATCAAATACACTGACTGTAAAATTATTTGTTCAGATTACCGTAAAGAAAGAATTGTTTGAGGGTTGGACTCATAGATTTTACAGGCTAAATCTGTCAGTCACTTCTAAAATAAAGACGTACATGGTAATTAGTGAACATAAAATAATGAAAAAAAACACATTCTGTTTTAAAAAATGAATGTCTTTATTTTATACAAAGGTAATAGATACTGTTTTTAAGGTTTTGGAAAAACAGAAAAAAATAGAGAAAAACAAATCACAGTTAAAGCAATGTTGTTACTATCATCATGAAACAATTATAAAATTATACTTGATACGATCTAGTGGGCTTAGAAAATCTAAAATGATTTTCAAAGACCAAATATCAAGTTAATAATATTTCTTGACAATATTTCATTCTGTGAGAGTTCTGTTTCTTCAGAAATGAAAGAAGCAAAACTTTCTTCTAAGCAGGGTCCAAATCACCCAGGTTCTTATACTCAAGGGACTCCTAATACTCCCAAATTAGCATAACAGGAGAGAGAAACTGGGATATGAAAACAACAAACAAAGGAGAATCAGAGATAAGAATCAGCAAAACAGCTCAGAATCATTCCTGAAGAAGTTATTACCAGTAGAGCAGTGTTGGTATTATGATGAGAGAGCAGAAGAAAGCAGACATGGAAGAAATTTCTTTGTTCAAAAAGAAGACAAAAATGAGAATGAAAGTAAAAGGAGAAGAGGGAGGGGCAAATCTTTCCCCACTCTCGAATTTATTGCAAGGGAATTCTTGCCTGGAGAATCCCATTGACAGAGGAGCCTGGCAGGCTACAGTCCATGGGGTCCCAAAGAGTTGGATAAGACTGAAGCCAATTAACACAATTTAAAGTATATACACAGGCACACATGTATATATATATACCTGTTTTTTACCATATACTTGTTCATGTCATATACTGTTTGAATCACAACAGATTTTGTTGTTAGTTTTCTTCTGTTTTATCTTATTTTAAAATTAGCACAGTAAACCTGACTTTTTTTCTATGTGTTCAGTTTCATGAATTTTAATATATGTGTAGATTTATGTAACGATCACCACATTCCAGATATAAGAGCTCTCTTTGGATTTCTTGGCCTTAGCAGAGTAGAATAATAATTTTAAAATAAAAGAAGCCATTGATAATATCAGTTGAAAATAAATGTGTTTATAATTACAACTCTTAGCATTTTGACATTTAGTATTAACATATATTCTTATCTTCATAATGTAAAGTCTGATTACTGACTCTGACACTGAGCTGAGTATGACACTGAGGTGAATTGGTAATGGTAATTAGGCACTAAAGTCCTTTTAACATTTCTATGAAAGCTAATTAGGACAGACATTTTGTCTTCACTTATTTTAATGCAAATACTGAAAATGTTAACTCTGTGCAGTTTAGAAGTGAATTTCCTATTATAATTAAGTTATAGATCAAGTGTAAATTAGAATCTGCTCACTGTATCGACTCCTTTTCATTTGGGATATAAGGATGGGAAATGTTCTCTTTTTATGCTCCCTAGTTTACTTTCTAATGCTATTAACGGTAATTTATCTTTAGAGGGCTGAGAAGAAGTCTGCATGCGGGTGTGCTAAGCTGTCTCAGTCGTGTCTGACTCTCTGCGACTCCATGGATTGTAGCTCGCCAGGACCCTCTGTCCATGGGATTCTCCAGATAAGAATACTGGAGTCTGTTGCCATGCCCTCCTCCGGGAGATCCTCCTGACCCAGGGATGGAACTCGAGTCTCCTAAAGCTCCTGCACTGTAGGCATATTCTCTACCACTGAGCCACCAGGGAAGCCCCAAGAATAGGTTTAGATGCAGGGAACTGACTTAGTGGCTGATACAGTGTCATTAATGAAGTAATGGGTGAAATATAACTCTGGTCTTATTTTACCTTGATTTATATGACTTTAAGAGTGTTGAAGGTGACTCCACAAATAGGATCTCCTAGAACACAGGCACTGATTTTGTCTTTAATGCAAAACTGCAAAGAGTTAACATTTTCAGTGTTTGCATCAAAATAAGTGAAGACAAATGTCTGTCCTAATCAGATATTTTACCTTTACCTAGAAACCTTTGTAGGACTTACTCCAAAATAGCCATATTGATTATTATTGAATCATTCCATCATCCCTTCATTCAACTATAAATTAACGGTTTAAGTGCCAGGCAGCAAGGAAATGAGGAGATACAGAAAAACACAGTATGCTCTTGGGATATGAGCATGGATGGTAAAATTGTAGGACAGAAGAGCTAAATGAAGTCTGTACAGAATGCTCTGGTGGTGAGAATAAAACTACCCCAAAAAGAGATATTTAAAATAACCTAATATTGCTGCAACAGGGATGAACTTTGAAAACATGCTAAGTGAAAAGGAAAAATATTGCATGAGCTCACTTACATGAGGTAGGAAATGAGGAGATACAGAAAAACACAGTATGCTCTTGGGATATGAGCATGGATGGTAAAATTGTAGGACAGAAGAGCTAAATGAAGTCTGTACAGAATGCTCTGGTGGTGAGAATAAAACTACCCCAAAAAGAGATATTTAAAATAACCTAATATTGCTGCAACAGGGATGAACTTTGAAAACATGCTAAGTGAAAAGGAAAAATATTGCATGAGCTCACTTACATGAGGCACCTACAATAGGCACCCTCAAGAGAGATAAGGAGGATAGAGGCACAGGGAGTGTATTGTTTAATGGGAACAGAATTTCAGTTTAGGAAAATGAAAAAGTTCCAGAGATGGACTGTGGTTATGGGTACATAATACTGTGAATGTACTTAATGTCAGTGAACTGTACACTCAAAAACAGTCAACAGGTATAACCACACATAAGATATAAGGCAGTATATCTTATAAAGTGATCCAGTGACCTGTCCTATCAGTTCTGCTTTTTTTAATCTAATAATATAAATTCTATCTTTAAAAGTACATTTGGGAAAAGTAATAAGTATGCTTGGAGACCACTTAATGATTCTCTATTTACTCTTTTATCAAATACACTGACTGTAAAATTATTTGTTCAGATTACCTTAAAGAAAGAATTGTTTGAGGGTTGGACTCATAGATTTTACAGGCTAAATCTGTCAGTCACTTCTAAAATAAAGACGTACATGGTAATTAGTGAACATAAAATAATGAAAAAAAACACATTCTGTTTTAAAAAATGAATGTCTTTATTTTATACAAAGGTAATAGATACTGTTTTTAAGGTTTTGGAAAAACAGAAAAAAATAGAGAAAAACAAATCACAGTTAAAGCAATGTTGTTACTATCATCATGAAACAATTATAAAATTATACTTGATACGATCTAGTGGGCTTAGAAAATCTAAAATGATTTTCAAAGACCAAATATCAAGTTAATAATATTTCTTGACAATATTTCATTCTGTGAGAGTTCTGTTTCTTCAGAAATGAAAGAAGCAAAACTTTCTTCTAAGCAGGGTCCAAATCACCCAGGTTCTTATACTCAAGGGACTCCTAATACTCCCAAATTAGCATAACAGGAGAGAGAAACTGGGATATGAAAACAACAAACAAAGGAGAATCAGAGATAAGAATCAGCAAAACAGCTCAGAATCATTCCTGAAGAAGTTATTACCAGTAGAGCAGTGTTGGTATTATGATGAGAGAGCAGAAGAAAGCAGACATGGAAGAAATTTCTTTGTTCAAAAAGAAGACAAAAATGAGAATGAAAGTAAAAGGAGAAGAGGGAGGGGCAAATCTTTCCCCACTCTCGAATTTATTGCAAGGGAATTCTTGCCTGGAGAATCCCATTGACAGAGGAGCCTGGCAGGCTACAGTCCATGGGGTCCCAAAGAGTTGGATAAGACTGAAGCCAATTAACACAAGGAAATAAAAAAAAAAAAAAAAAAAAAACCAATAAAAATCCATTTGATTGGAATGATTATTAGAGGAAAGGAG
>SJYX01009500.1:47795-91584 GCA_006410675.1 Oreotragus oreotragus | reverse complement strand
ATTTCATGGCTGCAGTCAGCATCTGCAGTGATTTTGGAGTCCAAAAAAATAAAGTCTGACACCGTTTCCACTGTTTCCCCATCTATTTCCCATGAAGTGATGGGACCAGATGCCATGATCTTCGTTTTCTGAATGTTGAGCTTTAAGCCAACTTTTTCACTCTCCTCCTTCACTTTCATCAAGAGGCTTTTTAGCTCCTCCTCACTTTCTGCCATAAGGGTGGTGTCATCAGCATATCTGAGGTTATTGATATTTCTCCCGGCAATCTTGATTCCAGCTTGTGTTTTTTCCAGTCCAGCATTTCTCATGATGTACTCTGCATATAAGTTAAATAAGCAGGGAGACAATATACAGCCTTGACGTACTCCTTTTCCTATTTGGAACGGTCATGTATGGATGTGAGAGTTGGACTGTCAAGAAAGCTGAGTGCTGAAGAATTGATGCTTTTGAATTGTGGCATTGGAGAATATTCTTGAGAGTCCCTTGGACTACAAGGAGATCCAGCCAGTCCATCCTAAAGAAGATCAGTCCTGGGTGTTCATTGGTAGGACTGATGTTGAAGCTGAAACTCCAATACTTTGGCCACCTGATGCGAAGAGCTAACTCATTGGAAAAGACCCTGATGCTGGGAAAGATTGAGGGCAGGAGGACAAGGGGATGACAGAGGATGAGATGGTTGGATGGTATCACTGACTCAATGGACATGGGTTTGGGTGGACTCCGGGAGTTGTTTGATGGACAGGGAGGCCTGGCGTGCTGTGGTTCATGGATCACAAAGAGTCAGACACGACTGAGCAAATGAACTGAACTGAATATCAAGAAAAAGTTTCAATACCTCTCATGGGCTTCCCAGGTGGCACAGTGGTAAAGAATCCTGTAACGCAGGAGATGCAAGAGATGCAGGTTTGATCCTTGGGTCAGGAAGATCCCCTGGAGTAGGAAATGGCAACCCATGCTGGTATTCTTGCCTGGGAATTTCCATGGACAGAAGAGTCTGGTGGGCTACAGTCCATGGGGTCACAAAGAGTCAGACGAGATTGAGTAACTTAATATGCACGGGTCTGCAAAGCCAAGTCCCAACATTTTAGTCGGGCATTCTGCTCTCTTTACAGTCTCATTTCCCTGATGGCTTTCTTTTCTCTTTCCAGCATATACCAACTCCCTGGGAGGCCATTTCCACTCAGAAAAGATCTATAGCATTTTGCCTGGAACGTGCTCTAGATTTTTCACCCTTGTTCATATGTCAGCCTCAGCCTAGAATGCAACTCCCTACTTTCAGGTTACTTGTGGCAATGAAAAACTACCCACATCTCATATATCAATTCTTCCTGTGTTTCACAAGGTACACAAAGGATCATTTATTTTCAATTCTCATTTAAAGCAGTTTATATAACCCCCCACCACAACACACCTCCCACCATATCATAAGTAAAAAAATATTTGGTATCTTTTTGTTTGAGTTGAATAGCAGTTAATCTCATCATGAGTCAATGTGTTTAAGTGAGACAAATTACAGATTCAGTATTAACAATTCTCATTGTGGCTTTTTCAATGATTCTGTATGTGCCTCCAAGGGAATCCTCAACTTTATAGGTAGCGTATACCTAAGTTTCCGCACTTTAAGCTTGAAGATTATAGTGCTGCTTTTTTGTACAGTTTGAGTAACTTTGTACAGTGGTACACCAAAAGCAAAATTGGCATTCATTTTTAAAAACTGATATATAATTGATATGTAACATTATATTAGTCTCAGGTATACTTCATGATTTGACATATATTTATAGCAAAGCGATCACCACAATAAGTCAGGTTAACATCCCTCATGACACAAAATTTCTTTTTCTCGTGAAGATAACTTTTAAGATGGACTTTCTCAGCAATTTTCTAATATACAGTATCATTAACTATAGTCACCATGCTGTATATTACATTCCCAGGACTTGTTTATTTTATAACTGAAAGTCTGTACCTTTTGACTACCTTTACCCATTTTGTCCACTCTGGTACCCCTGGCAGCCACCAATCTGTTCTGTTTTTATAAGGGCCCTTTTTTCTTTTAATTTCACACATACGTGAGATCATACAGTATTTGTCTTTCTCTGCCTATTTCACTTAACATAATGTCCTCAAGGTCCATTCAGGTTGTTGTTTTCTTTATGTATTCATTTCATCAATGGACATCTTACATTTTTTATACAGTAGATTTTTTAATGAAGTTAATAAAAAATAACTTGTCACCATTTCCAAACATGAGGCCAATTATAAATATTACTAAATTACAGGAACCTAAAATTAAAGCCATTTTTAAGATACAAGGAGGTCACATGACAAGGCCAATTGGTTGAAAAGCAGACAATACTGCTCAAATGCTAAAATACTCAAACATATCTTAAAATTTTTTCTGTTCAAAATATGAAATTTTCTAAGCAGACAAACTACAATCCCCCAAAACAAAAAATTTCATATTCACTAGCCATTTTACTGTTTATGTCTCTCAAATAACAACCATTAACAAAATGATAATTAAACATTTTAATTTTTTTACTCAACATTAAAATGTGCACTGATAAATTCCCATGTCCATTTCAAACAGAATATATAACATGTCATCACTCAGTAATTATTAACTTATAGCCCAAAGAGAATATGAAAACATGGTACTCTTCAGATACAGCTCAACTTTATAGTTATCTAACTTAACATCTGTTTCCTGTTTATATTTTCACAAGGTATTCTGCATTGCTCAGTGTAATTATATATTCTTCAGTAAGAAAAAGTACAATATAAGGCTTCCTTTGGTCCCATCTGGATGTAATAGAAGAATCAAATTCTGAAATGGCAAGACTGTGAAAGGAAATTTCTACCTTTAATCAGAACAGAAACAGCTGCTGCCCTTTTCCCTGCACGATGGCACTTACGAGTAACCGTAAGAGCAGCACCAGCTACATGTGGAACTCGGGATCTGTGTAGGTGGGATCTGAAGGGCCACAGACAAGTTGAATCTGTTTTAAGCTGACTTTACAAAACCCAGTCCAAAGCTGAACCTCTACTATGTTATATGTGGAAATTCCTTTAGGATTCTGATTATGTAGTAGCGGAGTAGACACATCTGTGACATATTACAAAACCAAAGTAGTTGCCAGAAAAGTTGCTGGCATTTTATTTTTTAAGAACTTAACATTTTTGGTTTACTAAATCCTACAGTCTCAGCAGTCGAAAATTTGAGAGTCACTTCCCATGTCTTTGAGCTTGTAACCACTTTTATTCTTTGAGTTAATGAAAACTAATCTGTTAGGTCATTAATTTATTATTTAGATATTAATTAGAATACAATAGTAACTTTAAGTGACATATTAAACAAATCATAGAATGAGGAAACTAAGTGATATATAAATCAAACTCCCATTCTACCTCTACTACTTCTATAGGAAGATTTAAAGGGGCTACGTGACTTGCCTAAGGTCAAACAGATAGATAGTGCTAGAATTAGGGTTAGAACTAAGATCTTCAGATTTTCAGAGCAGTGTCCTCTCAAATATAAATCTAAATTGTATTGTATGAGAGGAAGTTTAAACTAAATTATACCAAAAGGCATTCTAATAGAATATTTGGTTCAATTATTGAATCTGCTATCATATAAACATATTTAACATAAATAAAACCTGTACATTAAAAATTTTTTTAAATTCTCTTGAATAGGCATTACATCAAGTACCTATTGCAGAAAATCAACTCACAACCAATTCCAAACTACTAGCCTTACAGGGGGAATATTATACTAGGCCACCTGTTGAAGGGTCTTCCCGTTCAAAAGTCTATTTAAGCAAATAGTGACAACGCTCACACAAGGCTGGTAATTTTATCAAAGCCAAACATTTGTCTACCCGATGGCCCAGCAATACCACTCCTAGGTATATACCTCAGAGAAATGAATACATTGGTTCAGTAAAGGACACATATGATAATGTTCATGTAAGCTTTCTTCACAGTAATTGAAATCTGGAAACCACCCTAGTGTTCACCAGGAAAATGGCTGAACAAACTATGATATACTCACACTATGGAACACTTCACATAATGGAACAGTAACAAATTCCCACTATAGAGAATAACATGGGGGACTCTTGCAGACATTCTGGTGGGCAATGACAGATAGCAGCGTCACTGCAGAGCCCAAGTGCCAATGGCATCCCTCCATCTCTGCTCATACTTATCAGTTACCTACAAGCCACTCCCCCAGAGCCCTTGGAAAGTCTCTCACTTTCCAAATGAATCCCGCTTCCCTCCCTCACTAGATCTCTTTCTCCTTCCCCATGAGGACCTTATACTTCAGTTTATTCTATTAATTGTGAGATTTCTGATTAGCAAATACATGTGTGATCCAAAAGATACCTTTATACAGAAAAAGAACAGGTTAAATACTTTCTGATCTGATGCATCGGTTTAAAGTAAAGTTTCAAAACTCTGATATAATAATGGTAATATTAATAGCTAAAAACTATTAAGTACTTCTGTATGTTAGATACTATTCTAAGATGTTCATTGTTCTGCCAATGTTACTCTAATCCAACTAAAACAAAAATTTTACATTTATATAGCATCCCATAGAGCACTGGTGATACACTGTTCAATACTCTTTGTATAGGTAACTGCTATTATGCCCCGGCGGATACATGAAAACATCAAAACCCACAGAAATGTGAAAAATTCCCTCAGTGCCCCACACAAATCAGCAGCACATCCAGGATTATATAAAAATATGGGAGTTCAGGACTTCCCTGGTGGTCAAATGGAAGACTCAGCATTTCCACTGTAGGGGGTGCAGGTTTTGACCCCATGGTTGGGGAACTGAGATCCCACATGCCACCCAGCACAGCCTCCCATCCCCTGGCAAACAAAGAACTGGAAGTATAGAAGAACAAAGAGACGGAAGTAGGTTATTGGTTTTCCTGCTCCATTTTGACAAATTCTTTACAGAAACAGTAAGGATTCTGAGGAATTAAGTTCTAGGAATCTAATGCACAGCATGGCAATTACAGTTAACAATACTGTATTATATCATGGAAATCTACTCTGAGAACAGAGCTTTAATATTCTCACCATAACAAGAACAACAACAAAGCGGTAATTACATTATGTGAAGGATGTGTCAATTCACCTGGTTGTGGTGAATTTCATAACACTATTTGCATCAAATCACGTTGTACACCTTAAACTTATATAATATTATGTGCCAATTATAACTCAAAGTTGGGGGGGGAAACGGAAAAAGAGTGGGAAAAGTTATGTTTATATTTTACTGTCGTCTATTAAGTGGGCAATAGCTTTATGTCTGGGAGAAGGCAATGGCACTCCACTCCAGTACTCTTGCCTGGAAAATCCCATGGGCGGAGGAGCCTGGTAGGCTGCAGTCCATAGGGTCGCAAAGAGTGGGACACAACTGAGCGACTTCACTTTCACTTTTCACTTTCATGCATTGGAGAAGGAAATGGCAACCCACTCCAGTGTTCTTGCCTGGAGAATCTCAGGGACGGCGGAGCCTGGTGGGCTGCCGTCTATGGGGTCGCACAGAATTGGACTTGACTGAAGCGACTTAGCAGCAGCAGCAGCAGCATTATGTCTAAAAAGTGTACATAGTTTAATTGAAAAATACTGCTAAAAAATGCTAATCAATCATCTGAGCCTCCAGCAAGTCATAATCTTTTTGAAATAGATTTATCAAAGATCACAGATCACCATAATAAATATAATAATGAAAAAGCTTTAAATATTGCAAGAATTACCACAATGTGACAGAGAGACATGAAGTGACCAAATGATGCTGGAAAAATGGCACTGATAGGCGCTCAATGCAGGGTGGCCACAAACCTTTAAACCTGTATAAAGCACTGTATTTGGTAAATGCAATTAACGAGATAGGTTTGTATACAAGAGAAGAGCGGCCGGTGCCACGGGAGACTTCTTAAAGAACACTGAGAGAAGTGAAAGTGAAAGTCGCTCGGTCAGGTCCAACTCTTTGCAACCCCATGGGCTTCCCTGGTGGTTCAGCTGGTAAAGAATCCGCCTGCAATACGGGAGGCCTGGATTCAATCCCTGGGTTGGGAAGATCCCCTGGAGAAGGGACAAGCTACCCACTCTAGTCTTCTGGCCTGGAAGCCCATGGGGTCAAGTGCCTCAAACCCAGGAAGACTGGGAGTGAATGCTGGCGGTATACCCAAGGGCTTATGGCGCCAGCCCCCTAAATGATCCCCGATTCCTCTCCAGGGTTGTAAGTGGGGAACCAGAATGGTCTATGGAACAATTATTCCTTCAGTAAGAGAGAGATCTTCTTGATATGGTTTTCTAAAGATTCCATTTTTCTATTGTATCATTTGCAGCATGAAAAGCACTTGCAAGTGAGGAGCCCCATGTTTCTTTCTCGGGTGTTAGACAGAGGATACAAATTAAGTGATGCCTCCACTTAACTACAGAGTCAGAAAGCTTTTGTGATCCAGGCCTCTCATTCACAGGCTTATAAAAATATGATACAACTGGCAAAGAAAATATTAGGATGATTATTTCATACCAAATATGGAATGATGAAATGACTCAAGATTTCTTTGGCTTTTTTTGTTTTTTTTTTTTTGTGGGTTTCTTTTATTTATTTATTTTTTGTTACAACACACAGCTTGTGGAATCTTAGTTTTCTGACCAGGGATTGAACCTGTGCCCTCAGCAATAAAAGCATGGAGTCCTAACCACTGGACCAGCAGGGAATTCCAGCAATTCTCTGAAATGCTATATTTTGAAGTTCTAGGTCACATCAAGTAAAATGAGTTTGCCAAGATTTTAGAAGGCTCAGAATTAAAGAGATCAAATGGAAAAATTTCAATCTATCTCCTTCATCTCAATCCCTTCAAAATGATGTTCCCTTTCCAAAAAGACTGAAATGTAAATAGAGTGATCAAGATTCAACTAATTTCCCAGATTAATGACAAACTGATTCAGACTCAGGTCTCCTACTTCTGTGAACATTTAAATTCAGTCATGTCCCTTTCAGCTAGAAGGATAATAAAGAAAAACATCATAAAGATATTTTTAACAAAAATTTTGTTAAACTTTAAAACCTATGTTTACTTTCATGACAGTAAAACAATGCACTGCAAATTTCAAAATGACTCGTTAATTTTAGGAGTTACATATCTGCAAATTACCAATATTTTCCAGTGTTTCACTGCAAATTCTATAGCATACAGCTTAATTCTAAGTTTGATATCTTCCTAGTTTAGTAAAGCAGATCAACAGCAAACCTCTTTCGAATTAACAAATACCTAGTCAACTGTTGCACAAAGCTTTCTGGAAGATGACCCAGAGGATGGAACATATATGGAAATACCATGTATCAAGAAAATGAAGCATTTTCATGAGAAGAGATTTACAATAGTTTCAGCAATACTGGAAAGTGATTTGGAGGCTGATCTATTAGAATATATATAACAGAGTAATATTTCATATGGTTTTTAGAAAAAGAATCAATAAAAAAAGAGAGAGGAGCAACCATATGTCTCAGGCAAGGTTCCATAGATGTAAGTGACATTTTCCTGTTTGATGCCCACAGCTATGAGTATCTAATGAGGGATGCCATTTTAGTGGCTAAAATGCCTTCTGTGAGGCTGTTGTTTGTTACAGGCCACTGAGAGACTCAATTAATAGTGATCTTTTGCAGTCAATAACCTACTAATAACATGAGTTCCTTCTCACAAGCTTCACAAGGGCAGATGGAACCGTAAGTGGCTGATGGCACCTTTAATGTGGAACACAAAAATTAAGGAAGAAATTTGAGCCAACCCCATACACTCCTGGCCTGACAGACACAGAGGCAGCCTGTGTCTATATTTTAAGGTATAAACAATATTTACTGACATCAGCAGGGATGGCAAAGTAGAGACCCCTGAAAAGCCTCTCCTCCATAAAAAACAATGAGGACAGTGACAAAAATGGTCAGAATCAATTTTTTCCAGAACTCTGGAAATTAACTGAAAGGCTTACAGCAACCTGCGGAGTGTTTATTCAGGAAAAGTGGAGCAGTCTCGGTAAGAACACAGAGCTACGTGGCATTTTAAACCGGCTCTTTTCTCACCTCCCACTCCTAAGTTCTATGGTGGCCTTAAAAACCAACAATCTTTAACCATGGTGAAAACCAGCAGCTGCGGCAGCCACTGGAGGGGGCAGAAGAGGGTTGGAGCTCCTTCAAAACTCCATTCCCAGAAAAACTGTCGCTATTTGACCTGTGTCGTGGTTTCATGGAAGACTCCACTCACATGGATTTCTTATTTAACCTGACCTGGCACTCACCCAGTGAGAAAAGCCTTTTTCCCAGGGGCATTTGTCAAAAATAATCAGCTGCAATTGCTTAACATCATGGCTGCCTGGGGCTGCAAAAAACAGAGCAAATAATAAGCAAATCAAAAAGCTTAAAAAGGAAAAGCAAGGGAATGTGATGTCCAGAAGGGGTTTTGAAACACACTGACATATTCCTGGGACTCTAGAAGGCTGTGTGCACGCACAAGGATGTGTGCATGTCTGGCTATGCACCTACTCAGCAGACATGAGAAGGCCCTTGCTCTCACTTATGGCTAAGTCTGAGATTTTACACAAACAGGAATTGTAAGCAACCCGAGTGCTGAAGGATGCTCCAGTATGCATAAAGGGCTCTTCTGCAAAGACAGAAACTTATTAGTTCTAGGCATTTAAGGAAATTTCTGTCCAATCATTAGTTGACTATTAAGCTTTTAACTTGATAGAGACTTCACTGGTCACATATAACAAAGTACTGACTTGACTGGATTTTAAAAAGTCACTAAACCACCACCACCACCAATAAATCCTGGGGAGTAAGGAGGATCTGATTTCCAGAGCTGTCACATTATATTTAAAAGTCTAGTTTTCAACAAAAAATTACAAAGCATGAAAAACACACACATAAAAAGCAATCAACAGTACCTCACCCAGCAAAAGCCACATAATCGGCTGGCTAGACAATGACTTTAAAGCATTACTTTAACATGGTGGCTCAGGCAGTAAAGAATCTGCCTACAACGCAGGAGACGTGGGCTCATTCTTTGGTTCGGGACAAATCCCTGGAGAAGGGAATGGCTACCCACTCCAGTATTCCTGCCTGGAGAATTCCATGGACAGAGCAACCTGATGGGCTATATAGTCCATGAGGTCGCAAAGAGAGACACGATTGACTAAGACTTTCAAAGAAGTAAAGAAAATCATGCCTAAAGAATTAAAGAAAAGCATGGGAATGATGTCTCACTGAATAAAGAATACCAATAATGAGAAGACATTCTGGGATGAAAAGTAAAAAGAAATGAAATTTAAGAATTCACTGTAGGATCTCAGCAGATTTGAGCTGGCGTAAGAAACAATCAGCAAACTATAAGACAGATTAATTGAGATTACTCGGTCTGAGGAACAGAAAGAAAAAACAATGAGTAAAAATTAATAGTGTCTCAGATTTGTGAGATACCATCAAACAAACATATGAATATATACATAATATAAATTTTAGAAGGGAAGAAAAAAGTAGAAAAATATCTGAAACAATTTTATCCCCACACTCAGAAATTTGAGGAAAACCATTAATCTGCATAACCTTGAAGCTGTACAAATTCTAAAGAGGATAAACTCAAAGAGATCTATACCTAGTGATCTCACAAACCACTGAAAGACAAAAAGGGAATACTGATAACAGCAAGAGACAAGTATCTCATCATGAATAAGTGATCCTCAATAAGATTAATAGTTGATATCAGATATCAGAGGCCCGAAGGTAGTGGAAAGACAAATATAAAGTGCTGAAAGACTGCTAACCAAGAATTCTCTCTCCAGAGAAGCCATCTTTCAAAAACAAAGAAAAAGCTAAGCTATCCCAGGTGGCGATAATGGTAAAGAACCCATCTGCCACGGCAGGAGACATAAGAGATGTGGGTTTGATTCCTGGGTCAGGAAGATCCCCCAGAGGAGTGCATGGCAACCCACTCCAGTATTCTTCCCTGGAGAATCCCATAGACAAAGGAGCCTGGTGGGCTACAGTCCATAGGGTTGCAAAGGGTAGGACGTGACTGAGGCAACTTAGCACATGCCTAGATAAATAAAAACTGAGAGAAAACTTTGCTAAGAACCCCAATTCAGAAATGCTAAATAGAGTCCACCAAGGCCAAAATGAAATGACACTACATAGTAAACTCCAATCCACACAAAGAAATAAAGAACATGGGTAAAGGTAAATATACAAGATGATATAAATGTAGTTTCTGTTTGTAACTCTTATTTTTGTCTAACTTAAACAACTGCTGCTGCTGCTGCTGCTGCTGCGTCACTTCAGTCATGTCCANTGACACTACATAGTAAACTCCAATCCACACAAAGAAATAAAGAACATGGGTAAAGGTAAATATACAAGATGATATAAATGTAGTTTCTGTTTGTAACTCTTATTTTTGTCTAACTTAAACAACTGCTGCTGCTGCTGCTGCTGCTGCGTCACTTCAGTCATGTCCAACTCTGTGCGACCCCAGAGATGGCAGCCCACCAAGCTCCCCCGTCCCTGGGATTCTCCAGGCAAGAACACTGGAGTGGGTTGCCATTTCCTCCAATGCATGAAGTGAAAAGTGAAAGTGAAGTTGCTCAGTCGTGTCCGACTCCTAGCGACCCCATGGACTGCAGCCTACCAGGCTCCTCCATCCATGGGATTCTCCAGGCAAGAGTACTGGAGTGGGGTGCCATTGCCGTCTCTGTAAACAAATGCATGAAGTATTAATTATGAATATGTAGATATATGTACATTTTTTAAAGATATGCTTGTGTATGATAACATCAGCATAAAGGGGAGAGAGAATTGAGCTACATACAGAAGCAAAAATTGTGCATCCTATTGCAAAGTTGATATTAGCCTAAACTAGAGAAGGCAACGGCACCCCACTCCAGTACTCTTGCCTGGAAAATCCCATGGACGGAGGAGCCTGGTAGGCTGCAGTTCATGGGGTCGCGAAGAGTCAGACACGACTGAGCGACTTCACTTTGACTTTTCACTTTCGTGCATTGGAGAAGGAAATGACAACCCACTTCAGTATTCTTGCCTAGAGCCAGGGACGGGGGAGCCTGGTGGGCTGCTGTCTATGGGGTCGCACAGAGTCAGACATGACTAAAGCGACTTAGCAGCAGCAGCAGCAGACTACTATAGATTAAAATATCAAAGTAAGCACTGAGAAAGTAATTTTAAAGATTATATTATATAAATTCAAATGGCACATAGAGGATATGTATTTACCACAAAAGAATGCTGTTGTAGGCTGAATTGTGAGTCACAAAAAGACATTTTTGATATCATCATCCCCAGAACCTATGAAAATGAGCTTCTTTGGAAACAGGGTCTTTGCAGATGAAATCAAGTTTAAATGAAGTCACAGTGAGTTAGCGTGGACTCTAACCCAATGACTGGTGCCCTTATAAAGGAGAGGCAGTTTAGTCACAGAGAACACCACCATGGTACAATGGAAACAGAGACTGCAGTGATATGTCCACCTGCCTCCAAGGCATGCCAAGGACTGTCAGCAACCAGCAGAAGCTGGGAGAGAGAACAGGTCAGAAGGAATTAACCCTGAGAACACTTTGATTGAGGAACCTCTAGCCTCTCAAACTGTGAGCAGGAATTTCTGTTATTTTAAGCCACCCGATTTGTGGCACTTTGTTACAGTGACCTTAGGAAGCTAAAACAAAGATAATAATAGAGCAATAGAGGAACAAAAAACAACAAGATCTACTGAGGTGGAAAAAAGAAGCATGAATATAGAGCAGACAATGAAAGAAAAGATGAATGTCTGAAATTTCAACCGAGTAGCATTTAGGCTGCTATTTCATATGACTATGTAATAAAAAGTTGATGTAAAGCTTGCTTTTTAGACATATTTTAGCACATAACTATGAAAGTTACTTCTTTGTTGCCATATATTAGAGGTAGATTTATCAACAATATATTCTCTAATCAAGGCTTTATGAGGAGCAAACTTCTCACAGCAATTTGAAAAACAGAGAAAGATACAAGCTATAAAGAGACAGAATGGATTTCTGCCCCCCTGGCTGCTATTTCATATGACTATGTAATAAAAAGTTGATGTAAAGCTTGCTTTTTAGACATATTTTAGCACATAACTATGAAAGTTACTTCTTTGTTGCCATATATTAGAGGTAGATTTATCAACAATATATTCTCTAATCAAGGCTTTATGAGGAGCAAACTTCTCACAGCAATTTGAAAAACAGAGAAAGATACAAGCTATAAAGAGACAGAATGGATTTCTGCCCCCCCTAAACTAATGAACAACTGGAGAACTTTCAATATTACTCCAAACAGTTCGACTTATCTGGCCCACATGCAGCACCCACTAATGCTAACAATGATGTATTATACATATGCCACTCATGCTCGTTATCTACTTGATAGTTCTGTTCAACACATTCAAATAAAGGCATTCTTAACAGTTTAAGAACCCTTATGTTTCCAGTTTAGGACATAATCACCATTTACTGTTAAATGACATTAAAGAATTTTGGACTTAAAATGTGAAAGCCTAACATTTTCGTGTGGATTATTTTTGTGGTAGGCAAAGGAAGATACGGGAGAAAGGAGAGATGCACGCTGGATCTAAAAACAACAAACACTTCAGCAGATTAAAAATAAATAGAAGCAAGCCAAGAACTACTTCTGAAAAATATGCAGAATGTCTCTCAATTCTTCTATGAACCATTAACTTCATTACCAACCTTTCTGTTCTATACCATGAATCACATGAAAATTTCCATTACCCACCTGATATAAAATATGAAGATTTCATTTTACTAAGTGCTGAATTAGCAATGGTAGCCTTTCGTAGGCTACCAGAGCAAAGAAATCAATACAGAAATGATCCTAGTATCCAAAGAAAGGTGTAAAGAAAAAATTACATCAAATGTCTTATGTGTTAGCCACGTTCTGCGCTGTTGAAGGAAAAGTCAGAGGCAGCTTTTCTCAATGGTTTGAGCATAACTGACTTCCTAAATTAATGTGGAAGATAAAGCCCACAGATGGTGTATTGTGGAGTTTGAACTATACAAATTTTGACAGGTGACATGGAAGCCTTCTCAGCTACTCCTGTGAAATTAAAGATTCAGGGAAATGGCAATGTGAAATGCCTTTTAAGATGCAAATTAAAGTATATACATATCTAATGCCCTTCTTTAGAAACTGAGATGTACACCAGAATACTAAAAGATGAAACAGGAATATTTTGTATGCCACAATCAAAATATGTAAATTTCCAGGCTTCTAGTAACCTAGAATTATATTTACAATTCTGACATATTAAAGTGTTCTGCTTTGTTAAAGGATATATAAATATATATCCCACATTTTATCTCTATGTTTTTTCCTCTCAGGAAAATGATCATCTCTGTGGGGAATGACTGTCAATAAGTCACTAGATTTCATGAGCAATACCTAAAAATTTAGGCCAATGGCAAGAGAAAAATGTTATCAGTGGTCGCAAAGTTCAGATGATATTATCACCAAGTGGATTAAACCATATTATGATAACCAAAACCAATCTATTTATATTCATTTGCTGAGTGTACACTCCAACCCATGCTATCTGGTCATTCAGAAACTAAGGGCGGCCAGGAGGCCCACAGGGTGTATAAATTACCACCACATAAACAGGATCTTAAAATATGGATTTTCCACTGTTCTCCCCAAGTAGACAGAGATAATATTTTCAACATGAGAAACAGTTATGCACAAAATAGTTCATTCTCCCCCTGGGAAAAACATACCTGAGACGATAAACATAAAATTTCTGATGAAACTGATGAGTCTGCGGCTGTGAGGACAGCAACAGCTATTTGTTGAGATCGAGTCTAACTCTTTATGAGCGCGTTTCTTTTCTGGGTCCTCTGACCTGCATGCTGTTATGAGACTTAGTCACTCAAACACTACTATATGCAAAACAGATAGCTCATAAAAGCCTACTGTATAACACAGGGAACTCAGTACTCTCTAATGACTTATATGGGAACAGTATCTGAGAAACAGTGGGTGTATGGATGACAGATTGACTTGACTGTACAGAAGGAACAACACAGTATTGTATAGCAGCTATATGCCAATAAAAATTAATTTAAAAAATACAAGCAGTGCCTTCATGCTGCTGCTTCTGCTGCTGCTAAGTCACTTCAGTCGTGTCCAACTCTGTGTGACCCCATAGACGGCAGCCCACCAGGCTCCCCAGTCCCTGGGATCCTCCAGGCAAGAACACTGGGGTGGGTTGCCATTTCCTTCTCCAAGGCATGAAAGTGAAAAGTGAAAGTCGCTCAGTTGTGTCTGACTCTTAGCGACCCCATGGACTGTAGCCCACCAGGCTCCTCCGTCCAAGGGATTTTCCAGGCAAGAGTACTGGAATTTATTTTGTGGTTTTACCAGGATTCAAGTCATTCAGCAAACAGGACTGGGGCACAAGCCCCGTTTATCTGTGGGGAGGTGTGCTCCCAACTCTCAGAATTAGGCATCCTGGAAGATGCAGGACTATAGACAATATTTTAGAATCAGAGGAGATTAGAGACCAGACAGCTGCTAATCACTTGTGTAATATAGGCTTGACAAGCTCTTTATTAAGGATATAGAAATCCTTTTAATAATTGATGAAGGCCTCTTCCCCCTAAATTTTCAGAGGCACAAACTGGTTTTCAGTTTCAGAAGTTTCACCGATCTCTTGAAATCCAGTCACAAATCAATGGCAGATTAAGAATGAAGTAAAGTGCTGGTAATTCTAATTAGTAGAGAGCTGGGTGCCAACAGTCACATCAAAGCAGACTGACAAGACTCGAAATCTATAGTGGACTGCAGAAATAAAACATTTCTCCTTTTCATTTCCTTGCCCTTCTATTCATGGAAAGGGTGAAATGGTTTGCATATAACAGCACAAAATCCAAAGGTTTAAAAACACATGTGAACTGTACACTTCAATCTGGAAATTCTGTACTGCTTTGATGAAACATAAGCACAGCAGGTACTGAGTTTGCTATTATTTTGAAACTATGAGGCATTTTTCAAAAGTCGACCAAGCCAAACATACTGTTAATGTTTATAAATTACCATACAGCGAAAGTCCTTGACAGATATCTACTGTTTTTTACCAGATAAATTAACTTTGCTAAATCAACAATTAGATTAAAATGTAAGGTCTTTTAAATAGAAGTAAATAAAATATACAAAAATCAAGAGTAGCAGGATACTGTCTTGTAGTAACTACAAGATTTCTCAATTAAAAATAGATGGAGTACTTAAAATATCACTATGATTAAACTTACATAATATAATATATATAACAAATATACTAAATATAAATCTTGTAAAAAATTATACATTTTAAATCAAGCTGATTAAAAAGTAATCAATGTAAATATGCATGGCAATACTTTTCAGCAATGTTTTGCAGAGTGACCTAAATTTAAAAGTAACCAATTTGCTTTATTCATAATCCGAACATAAGAAAAGTCCTTAATAAAAAGCATATGTCCTCCAGATTAATCAGCTTGCTTTCTCTGGACCAGGCTGTAAGCGGTACACCAAAATTCTGATAGGACTCTTAAGACATACAGGCATCTTCAAGGAAGATAAAAGTTATTTTAAATGACTCGTAACACAAGGAGAACCAGGATAGGTTCAGTTCAGTTCAGTCACTCAGTCGTGTCCGACTCTTTGCGACCCCATGAATCGCAGCATGCCAGGCCTCCCTGTTCATCACCATCTCCCGGAGTTCACTCAGACTCACGTCCATCGAGTCCGTGATGCCATCCAGCCAGGATAGGTTAGATAAATCAAATTCACAGATAATCCTCATATTCCTTACTGGTCAACAACTTTCATATCCTTTCCCTATCAGCCAACCCATAAAATAAAGAGCAAGGCAAACTGCCTGGTTTTAATTTCTCCTCCTTGACCATCCACTGTTGACTTCTCTGATGGAGGTGATAAAAAGCAGTGAAAGCTACGAGGCAGGAAAGAGAAGAAAGAAGCTAAAAACCTAAATAATCAACAAATTCAGTAATCATATAATGAACTCATTGGCTCTAGGTAGTTCAAAAGAGATGATCTGTCACCATGATATGTTAGCAGGGCAAATAACTAAAGCATACCACTTACTTAGGTGGGTTTTCCCCCATCACCTACTGCCTCTTCACACTAGGGTGACCCACAGTGAGAATCATGTATGACAACCATCCACAAACTATTCCAAAACCAGATGCTCAGCCCTGATATGAAAGAGCCTCAATATGTGTAAGACACGTAGTCAAACAGCAGGTAAAGTGAGAGCCAGCACATCATTCCATACACACTTATCAAGTACATGTTTTCCATGGCGCTGAAACGCAAAGATAAACAATACAGCCTCTCCCTAAAGATGAGAACACTTTTGTTGGATTTATGTGTAAATAAGGAATCATGTTGCCCCATGACAAATGCCAACACAGACATGTTGGACAGAGTCTGACAAAGCAAGGAAAGAAACTGGAAATTATTGGGAAAGGTCTTATGGAAGATGCAGGACTGTAGAAAATATTTTAGAATCAGAGGAGATTAGAGATCAGACAGCTGCTAATCACTTATGTAATATAGGCAATTATTAAAGCTTTCTAAGACTTGGCTTCTCTGTCAATAAAATGAAGATGTTAACTCGTCCAGTTGTGTCTGACTCTTTTGCAAACCCACGGACTAGCCCACCAGCCCTCCTTTGCCCACGGAATTTTACAGGCAAGATTACTGGAATAGGGTGCCATTTCCTACTCCAAGGGATCTTCCCAACTCAGGGATTGAACCCACATCTCTTGCATCTCCTGCACTGGCAGGAAGATTCTTTACCACTAGCACCAACTGGTCAGTCTGAAGTAACATAATACCTTACCTATAGGCTACCCACAACCCAGAGGGCAAAACTAAGCGATGCAGTTTCAAGAGTATCAAATTCACAAGCCACTCCATCTAGAAGGTCAGAGTTCATTGAAGAGGAATAAGCCAGCATTATTATCTTAGCAATATCAACAGGAAAGCAAAAAAAGAGGGAAATATATCTTACTAGATGCTATAGGAGCACATATTAGGGGAATATATTAGTCAATATATGCAGTAGCAAAATTAGTAATTCTGATTAACATTACTACCCACTGTCATCATATGGTAAGTATGAAATATAAAAATAAAGTAAAAATAGCAGGAGTATAAAATGGTTTAAAAAAAATACAGGCCACACAGGAGGCATTATAAGGGTAGCAAAGGGAAGAGCAAACAGGAATGTATGGAAGAAGCATCTTAAGGACCCTGTCAGTCAATACAGTTGCTCAGCCGTGTCCAACTCTTTGCAACCCCACGGACTGCAGCATGCCAGTCTTCCTTGTCCATCACCAACTCCCAGAGCTTACTCAAACTCATGTCTATCGTGTTGGTGATGACATCCAACTGTTTCATCCTCTGCCGTCCCCTTCTCCTGCCTTCAATTTTTCCCAGCATCAGGGTCTTTTCCAATGAGTCAGTTCTTCACATCAGGTGGCCAACGTGTTAAGAGTTTCAACTTTAGCATCAGTCCCTTCCAGTGAATATTCAGGACTGACTTCCTTAGGATTGACTGGTTGGATCTCCTTGCAATCCAAGGGACTCTCAAGAGTCTTTTCTAAGACCACAGTCAAAAAGCATCAATTCTTCGGCACTCAACTTTCTTTATACTTCCACTTTCACATCCATACATGACTACTGGAAAAACCACAGCTTTGACTAGACGGACCTTTGTCGGCAAAGTAATGTCTCTGCTTTTTAATATGCTATCTAGTCATGGCTTTTCTTCCAAGGGGTAAGCATCTTTTAATGTCCTGGCTGCACTATCTGCAGTGATTTTGGAACCCCCCAAAATAAAATCTCTCACTGCTTCCATTCTTCCCCATTTATTTGCCATGAAGTGATGGGACCAGATGCCATGATCTTCGTTTTCTGAATGTTGAGTTTTAAGCCAACTTTTTCACTCTCCTCTTTTAGTTTCATCAAGAGGCTCTTCAGTTCTTCACTTTCTGCCATAAGGGTGGTGTCATCTGCGTTATCTGAGGTTATTGATATATCTCCTGGCAATCTTGTTCTTCATCCAGCTTGATATTTCTCATAATGTACTCTGCATATAAGTTAAATAAGCAGGGTGACAATATACAGCCTTGACATACTCCTTTCCCGATTTGGAACCAGTCTGTTGTTCCATGTCCAGTTCTAACTGTTGCTTCTTGATCTGCATACAGATTTCTCAGGAGGCAGGTCAGGTGGTCTGGTATTCCCATCTCTTTCAGAATTTCCCACAATTTGTTGTGATCCACAACAGTCAAAGGCTTTGGCATAGTCAATAAAGCAGATTTTTTTCTGGAACTCTCTAGTTTATTCGATGATCCAACGAAGGTTGGCAATTTGACCTCTGGATCCTCTGCCTTTTCTAAATCCAGCTTGAACATCTGGAAGTTCACGGTTCA
The DNA here is from genome assembly GCA_006410675.1 of Oreotragus oreotragus. NCBI lineage: Eukaryota > Metazoa > Chordata > Mammalia > Artiodactyla > Bovidae > Oreotragus > Oreotragus oreotragus. The sequence goes on along the minus strand of SJYX01009500.1, from coordinate 73,005 downwards.
CATATTGTTGAATTGCAGAATTTTGGCTTGGAGACTTTTGAGCATTACTTTGCTAGCGTGTGAGATGAGTGCAATTGTGTGGTAGTTTGAGCATTCTTTGGTATTGCCTTTCTTTGGGATTGGAATGAAAATTGACCTTTTCCAGTCCTGTGGCCACTGCTGAGTTTCCCAAATTTGCTGGCAGGACCCTATAGGTCATGATAAAGAGCTTCTTTACATGGTGAGTAATGAAGAGGCATCACAGATCTAATATGAGGTCAAATGCTTTTTAATCTACTATTTTATCAATAGTTTCTATTTCATACTCAAATTAATAATTATTACATAGATTATGTTTCTTCAATTTTAGGGTGTTTTCCCACCAAGCCTTTTATACACACACACACATGCATATATAGATGTATATACATATATACGTGTGTGTGTATAAATAAGATATCTTTGTCAGTTATATCATCATTTAAAATGAATCCCCTACGGTATTTTACAGAATCGATAAGTTACAAATAGGGTTTGTAGGTGTTCCAATACTCAACTTTGACTGCCTGTTAGGGATTAAGAACTTTCCCTCCTTTCCTTTTATTCATTACACATTCATGCAATATCTGCTATATAAAGTGCCACACATAATGCTAGACTCTCAATAGAAACTTAAACCTACATCCTATGTTAAGTGTGATATCTTCTGTTCCTGGGAAGATTTAATAAAATTTTATTATTATTTTATTATTTAATAAATATTATTAAATATTTATTATTTAATAATATTAAATAATAATTTATTTAATAAAACCTTATTTTCAACAGACCCATTTTTCCACACCGTACATTTAAATAATGATAGAAATTTTTTTCCCCTTTAAACTGTTCGATTAAAAAAAAACTGTTAAAAAAGAGTTTAAGAAAATATCTCAAGAGTCAGATAATGTGAAGTGAACAGAACCAAGAGGAAGGAAAGCCACTTAGTGAAGTGTTCTATAGTTAAAGTTCTGTAATTAAAGTCTGTAGATTTCATGCATTGGAGAAGGAAACTGCAACCCACTCCAGTGTTCTTGCCTGGAGAATCCCAGGGACGGGGGAGCCTGGTGGGCTGCCGTCTATGGGGTCTCACAGAGTCGGACACGACTGAAGCAACTTAGCAGCAGCAGCAGCAGCAGCAGCAGCATAAAGCATCTTCCAGAAACACAAAAAAGCTGGGTCCTCCCAATATAATTTGTTAGGAATGCCCACCATAAAGGTATTAAAGCATCAGAGAAGTTATTCAAGAGTGGCTTCCTTCTATCCTGATGGTTTAAAAAAAAAAAAAATCACCTGTCATTCACTGGGATTTTTTTCCCCTCTGTTTTCAGCTTTTCTTCTGTTTTCTTTTTTTCCTTATTGATGAATTCTCTTCAGCACTTTAGATAAATCAAGTAATTTCTTCAGAGTGGTCTAAGCTTAGTAAGAGGAAGATGGGTAAATACAATGCATTGTGGGTACGGGCTGAGACTCCCTCGGGTCGGCTCCCCTCCCTAATGTCCTTTTTCACACATGGAAGCCCCTGAAGCTCGTTTACTTTGTCATCCTGTGCTGCCTCTTCTGGCCAGAATGTTAATACTTTGAAATTCAAAATGCTAGCATGGGCTCTACAGTCTATTTCATGAAGAAAGCTCTTCCTTATTCACCCTTTGATTCACTCATTCATTGAATCACTACTGGGTGGAATATCGAGAGACAGACAATGACAATGCCCTCGTGAAGATGAGACTGTAGGAGGGAAGGCCAACATTATAGATATCTTAAAGCAAGCATTTTTAAAAGGTAATGTTCTGACCAATACTTTGGTCACCTGATGCAAACAGCTGACTCATTGGAAAAGACCCTGATGCTGGGAAAGATTGAAGGCAGAAGGAGAAGAGGCTGACAGAGGATGGGACGGCTGCATGGCATCACCGAAGCAATGGACATGAACTTGGGCAAACTCCAGGAGACAGTGAGAAACAGGGAGGCCTGGCGTGCTGCAGTCCATGAGACTGTGAAGTCAGACACAACTGGGTGACTGAACAACACAACGTTATGACAACTGGAAGTTATTTCCACTCTAACTACAATCTGTGAACTAAACACCTATTGTTTTCCCAGGTAAAGTACAAAGCTCATTTGGCATCTCCTATTAATTCAGCAGTTCTTCTGGAGCACCTATTCAGAGGTCAACAACTCTAGCACCATGCCAGGTGCTGAGCATTAGGGTTTGCTATAACTGCAAAATTAGCTTCTGCAATTTTGCAATTAATTAAAGGACTGAATTTTTTCCAAGAGATATTAGGTTGCTCATCTCAGAGCCAATACACTATTTTTTTCCCCTTGTGTTTACTCCCCACCTGAACTTCTCTGTAGCTACTAATGTTCCCTTGATCTTTAATGACTTTTTTTTTTTTTTTTTTTNCAAAAAAAAAAAAAAAAAAGATTACGAAACCTGAGCTTGCACAAAGTTAAAGATGTTTTCCTGCCACAGAATTTCTTAAGAAACTTTGTAACACATTTGTGCATTGTGAAACTCTAAGAGAGGGTCAAAGTTAGCAATATTTTCCAAAACTGTTTAATAAGGAAACCTTATGAAACCTTGAAGGGTATCAGTGTCTTTCAGAACAAAGTTTGGGAAATGCCCCCTTAGACTAATGTTCAATGAGTACTCACTATATGCAAGAATAGTGTCCATGGAAATCCATTCTTTCTCTCAGCCTCAGTTGTTGTTTTATCTGTAAAGAGATGATAATAACATCCACCACACAGAGTTGTTATGAAAATAAAATAAAATCTATAAAAGGTCAAGTGAAGTGAAGTGAAATGGCTGTCATGTCATTTGCAACCCCATGGACTGTAGCCTACCAGGCTCTTCCGTCCATGGAATTTTCCAGGCAAGAATACTGGAGTAGGTTGCCATTTCCTTCTCCAGGGGATCTTCCTGACCCAGGCATCTAACCTGGGTCTCCCGCATTGCAGGCAGACACTTTACTGTCTGAGCCACCAGGGAAGCCACCTTGCAAGAGGTCAAGCCTAGCCCAAAGCAGACACATAACGAGTGCTCCTTCTCTGTCACATCGGCAGTACGGAGGGGAAATGAAATTGTCTTGAATTTAACTAGACTTCCGTACACCTTTTCGGTGTGCACACATGAGGACAGAACTGTGACACGTGACAGTCTCTGGTTCAGGAGCCAAGTCAGGCCAGCCATGGTTATCTCCCACCCCAACTGGGATTTTCTCATCCTTCACCTGATAAACCTCCACCTGACACTGCCTTTGTTAATCAGACGCATTATTACTGACACAATCACACACTTGCAGAGACCCGGGCATTCAAGCCTAAACAGAAAGCTCAGTACTTTGAATCACCAACATGGGCTAAAGTGTATTGCTGTCAAGGATCTTGGGCAAAAGAAATGTATCATTGAGGGCTGAACAGTACACTCGTACTGCCTTTAGTTTCTCATCTGTGTTAGCAACACTGCATGGCAAAGTGGGCTGAAATAAATATTTAAATAAAATCAAAGTAGCACAAAGCATTGCAAAAAACATGAGTCGAAATTCATCCGTGATACTCTAGCGCCCTCTACTGACTATATTTTCCAACAGCTCAGGCTGCTCCGGGCGGCTTTTTTGTCTTTTGCTTTTTCTTGAGAACATGCGATGTTTCATTTTGATTAAATTCTTTTACACATAAACTAGTAAAAAGTGTTAGTAAAATGGTACTTAGTGTAGAATCGAAATACATGGAATTATTTAAAATTATTATCTCTTAACATTACAATCCTCACCTAAAGAGGTCAGGTCAGTTCAGTCGCTCAGTCGTGTCCAACTCTTTGCAACCTCATGAATCGCAGCACGCCAGGCCTCCCTGTCCATCACCAACTCCTGGAGTTCACTCAGACTCACGTCCATCGAGTCGGTGGTGCCATCCAGCCATCTCATACCTAAACAGGTATCTTAATCAAAAACACTTAGAGATTTCCTGTTGAGCTGTAATCATGGAGTATATATTACTGCTGTTTAAATTGTAACGTGTTCCATAAAGAATTTGGGTAGGCAACCTCTTGGCACATCTATAGATTCTAATTTTTATTAATTATAAATGCAATTTTTGCCTCATTTTACATGGTCTATTGCTTTGGCTGCCAAACTTGGTAAATAAAAATATATCTCATACCTGCATGACATATACTGAATACTTACAGTAAAAGATATTAAATTACTAAGTAGAAAAGAATCCATTGTTTATCTGAAATTCAAATTTAATTGGGTTGCCTGTATTTATCCACAGACCTTAGCTATTTTCACATGTGCTCTGAATTTCATAATTGAAATTCTTCCGGAGTTCACTCAGACTCACATCCATCGAGTCTGTGATGCCATCCAGCCATCTCATCCTCGGTCGTCCCCTTCTCCTCCTGCCCCCAATCCCTCCCACCATCAGGGTCTTTTCCAATGAATCAACTCTTTTCATGAGGTGGCCAAAGTACTGGAGTTTCAGCTTTAGCATCATTCCTTCCAAAGAAATCCCAGGGTTGATCTCCTTCAGAAAGGACTGGTTGGATCTCCTTGCAGTCCAAGGGACTCTCAAGAGTCTTCTCCAACACCACAGTTCAAAAGCATCAATTCTTCAGCACTCAGCCTTCTTCACAGTCCAACTCTCACATCCATACATGACCACAGGAAGAACCAGAGATTGCAATCAACTGTTTTCAGAATTTCTAAAATGGGTTGTTCACAGTACCGTGACTTTTCAGCAACAACCTCATGGCAAATGCCTCTAAACCAAATCAACAGAAAAATTCAGGGATATTTATTTGCATTTACACATTTAATTTCAGCCACTATACTTGCTTTTAAAATTTTGCGATGTCATTTTTCTGTGCACACTTATTGCAAAGAACACAACTGATTAAAAATATAAGTGACTTGATTCTACACTTTGTGCATGATTTTCCAAAAGTACTTGTCCTCAACTATTGAGATTAATAGCATAATTTATTTCTCAAATAAAAATCATGGATCCCAGCGCATACTTTTTCATTTAAATGGTTGCTCCTTTGTCCATATTCTTTGCTCATACTTATTACACCATTTGTCATCAAGTACCATAGTTACTTGGGCTTCCCTGGAGTCTCAGTGGTAAAGAATCTACCTGCAATGTAGGAGACCTGGGTTCAATCCCCGGGTTGGGAAGAGTTTGGAGGAGGAAACGGCAACCCACTCCAGTATTCTTGCTTGGGAATCCCATGGACAGAGGAGCCTGGCAGGCAATAGTCCACTGGGTCACAAAAGAGCTGGCAATAACTGAGTGACTAAACAGTAACAACCACCACAGTTAACAGCACGAACGTCCATTTTCCTAATTTATCGGCAGGCAACCTGATCCATGGAAGTCACAAAAACAAGACTCTGGGTCTCGAATTATCATAACTCCTTTTTTCACAGTGGTCACAAGAGAACCAAGTAAGAGAAAATGAAGCTCTGTGTCTCTTTGCTCTCATTTCACCCCTGACTATCGCCAGACAAAGGGATGGAGTTTAAAACATCCTTAAATTCTGCAGCACAGCTTCCTTACTGGTAGGGCTAACAGCAGTTCAGATAACGCAATGTTCACAGCTGGCTGCAAAATCAATGCACCACATTATCTGTCCTGAAATAGACAAGGGTTAAAAGTGGAGGGATTGAGGCAAATAAACACATTGGAAAATGGAAGGGCTGTAAGCAAGATACAAAGAACTGGGACAAGATGGCAAATGCTAGAAAACCTAGGCAACATTAATTAAGGGTGAGGAAACAGAAACAAGATGTGCAGAGTGACAAAGAAGGGGACTTGAAATTCCCAATTCATTCTTGGTAATGTGGGGCCACAAAAGAAATGTGAAAGTGGTCTTAAAGGAAACTCGTGGGATGGTGCTGAGGCTGCCGCCACGCTGTCTGGGTTGGTTCAGGTCTGTGTCAGCATGGAAATGAGCTGCTTTTCCTTACCTCCAGGTGCTCTAAAATATAGGGTGGATTGGTCATGCCCAGCCTCAGCATCGCTCCCTCAGGAATCACTTCAACCAGCTTCCACAGCAGGGTCGGGAGGCTGGAGCCAATATCTCTGCCGTAAGCCCCCGTGTCTTCACTGGTCAACCATATCTCACAAACACCCTCTGCGAATCAAAGGAGATAATTAACAAATCTGTTGCAGAGCCGTTTCCTTCATCATACAGCTGCTCACTCTTTTTAATGCAGGTTTTTTTCAACACTATTATGCAGGCAAGTCTGGGTATTCAATTGCAGAGAAAAAGCAGCTTATCCCGTGGTGGCACTGGGTTATTAAGTTCATTTTATGAACACCAGAGAGTTACAACAATGCTGTAAATTATCAGTGCGTCCTATGGAGTGATTAACATTCACAGCCAATCAGTTCAACCATGCTTCCTCCAAAGCCCTTTGATCAAGACTGAGGCTTTAGTCCCATCAGAGAGGATACCTAGTTGATTGAACAGCATAAGCCCCAGAACTGAAAGAGTCCCTCCACAGAATAGGTACCATCAGCAGTTAACTCACTAATCAGTCTGTCAGCGACCTAAGGAAAAATGTCAAGTGTAGTTAAAGTTGGACTCACAAATTATTCATCATGAGGTATCCACTTCTCCTGCAGTAACTATGCCAATTTGTTTTCTTTATTCAATTAAGAATAGAGTGCCTTGTATTGCTGCATTCAAAGAAGCTGGTCACTGTAGGAACTAAGCATCTGTGTGGGAAAACCTGTTTACTAAAAATAGGACAGACTGCATCCTATTTTCCATCAGTTGGACTTTAGGAAAATGTATCTACGTTTCCTTGCTACTGTTGTTATAAAGGATCCTGACTTCAAACATTACCGCTTGCAATAACAGTCTTCCAAAACTTGAAAGGAAATACTTTGGGATCACCTAGTATTCAAAATAAATAAAGCACAGTTAGCAAGAGCCACCCAAGTTCGTAGGGTGCACAGAATGTTTCTGAAGGCATACTTAATGAAAGGATTAGCCTGTTTTATAAGGCCAAATGATTCACAAAACAGAAACAGACAGTGAGAAGGGACTGTGAAACTTGCTCAGGCTAATGTGGTTTGTTGCTTCTGAAGAAACTCGACACACACACAAGGCGCACAAACAAATACGACAGCCTGAACCAAAAGCAGAAGTTTCTAGGAAGAGACTGAAAAATTAAAATTTTAAATTGTCTTTGGTTGACAGAAGAATCTAAAAAATATACTTAAATATTCCCAGCCAAGAGAGACAACAAATAAAACATACAGTTTCTATGTGAATGTGAACTTTAACAGAAAAAAGAAGCAAAAAAGAAATATCCTCACTCTCTTTAATGTGTTACACAGAGGTGGAAAAATATACATGAAGTTACAATCTCCAGTCATAGCTCTTGCCATCAGAAGAAGAGATATATTTACTTTATCAACAAACTAATCAACTGACATAAAAACATATTAACTCTCCCTCACTTGATTCTCTTTCTCAGACAAGCACATCCTCCCCACATCCAGGCAACATGGAAAACACAAGGATAGAAATAAAATTTAGTTTCCCCAAATTAAAGAAGACATTTAAAAAAAAGTTTCATTTTAAAAGTTAGAGATGTTTTTTAAACATCTCTAACACCTCTTATTTGAAAGTCTGTAATTTTATGAATATGTCTTTTCTTAATTTAAATGTTGTTTCAGAAATTAATAAACATTTGCTTAGTTTTAATCATTTAATAAAAAGTTTTATCCTCAAAGTAAATAATGTGGCATATTCACAGGCTATCTTTGTGGCTCTATAATTTTATAAATATCCTCTGTACAGAGAGTGTTTTTCTGTTGAAAAAAACTGGTTGTAATTAGTGGTATCATCTGTATTTTAACATGACATATGCCATCAGACACTGGACTCATACAACCTTTTTTTTTTTTTAAATCTTATCACAAAATCCACTCCAGGAAAAGAGATGGCTAAGTAACAACATAAACGGATTTTAAAACACTCTGAAAGAGGTTATAAAAACAGGACATTATCCATGATTTTCCAGTTACTGGCATTTGAGCAACACAATATGAATATTTTAAAATGAACAGAATAATTTTAATTTATAATTTTTCCATCCAAATGGTTCCATGTTATGCCTTATGTAGAGAGAGCAAGTTCCTGGAACAGTGCCTTGCTGTTTGCTAGATGAATATAGAAGGGAAAAAATCGCTATGAATAGGGTGGAAATAATAGCCATGCGGAAAACAGCAGCCAGCTCTTCAGTCTGCATAGGTGGGGACCAACAGCCCCCTGGTGGGCTGAAGCTTCAAATTAAACCACAGAAAGAGGAAGCAGCTGTAGCAGTAAGTCAGCAACAACAGGAATAATGGTCTCCATGCTTCCAAGATCAAGGCTGCTAAAATGCTTGATATAATAGCAACCTGGTGTAAAACACAATGAGAAAACATGTGCAAAATATGAAGTCCTTGGACTTGAGGAGAACTGTGCCTTGCTCATTCAATTCCCAACTTTGTCAAAGATGATTTTGCTCTTTATATCAGAAAGTTCAGGTTTTGGAAGGCGACCTTTCAAGCATTCATTCTAATGAGAGTGCCTCCCACCGTTAGGACACACAAAGCCATTTCATAGCAAAGGTGAAGCTCTGTGGTGCGGAATCCCCGCCACTGAAACTCTGCCCTCTGGGAAGCCTTGTGATTATTCATAGTGCAAGCGGTTCCGATCAGGTCAGCATGCGTATGAATTCACCAGGGAAACCCAAGGCTGCAGTCTGAAATCACTAATGGATATTGGGACGCATGCATGCTTCGAGCTGCACACTTAATTGGCTATACTTATGGACGGAAGTGCTTGTCTAAACAGCTTCATTCCTCAAGGACTTCAGTCATGAGCTCTGTTCCTCTGCACATTCATTTCTTTATTCGTCCATCAAACATTTATTAGGCCCTTGCCTACTGTGTGCCCTGCAGCTCTTCCAGCTCATGACAGATATGGATCCATCACTAGACTTCTGTGATCTGAGACTGGCTATTCACTCAGGCGTTGGGGAGGGGCACGGACAGACGCCCTGGAACTTCATACACATCCCTATCGGTGACGGTGGACGGGGGTGGACGCTGGCGGAACACAGCCTGAGAAACGGAATCAAGGGCAATCTGAGGGGCCTGAAGTGCATACGAGGTAACCCCAGTGACACAGAGCCAGTCTACACTGCCACACAGATTTTAACTAATATCGATACATGTCAGAAAAACACACACATGGGAATGAAAGAGAGTCGGAGGCAGGAAGAACTGAGATAAGAGAAGTGAACCACCAATAAATCCTTCCATATTTATAATAATAAATACATGCATAAAAAGAAAGTGGTGGGTAGAAACTCAGAGAGACAGGAATGAGTCTTTTTTAGGCATCCATGGAGATATCTTACTTTTTTCCTAAAAATGACTTTTGTTCATGTTCCTTACTGTCTATCTGACTTTCCTAATAAACACTAGGTTCATAAGATTATCTATCATCCTTTGGTTGTATTAATTTTGGTTTTAAAGAAAGCAGATACCAGGAGGAAAGGAAATGCATCTTATAAAGGAAAATTCTTTAAAAAGTTTAGTTATTGGAATTTATTATCATTTTACCCATGTAATTACAGATCAGCTTATAGCTGAAATGCTCTTCCCCCTGAAGACAGAGCAACATCAACAGTTGGATTTTGATCTCTGCTCCACAGTAATCTGAGATGACAGAGGATGGAAAAAGTAGAAGAAATAAAAAGTTAATAGTAAAAGAAAGATAATGTTCTCAGTAACACAGTCTCAAAATAAAGAAAATCCTTTCTGAAAAAACAAACTCTGCCAAAACTCAATTCCAAAAGACTATGACTCACTATAAATTTTCCTGTGTATGAGCTTCATTGTAATAAATTAAAATATGGGTGATGATTGATTTCATCTGATCAGAGAAGTGATATTTCTCTGGTAGCTCATGCTTTATCACTGGGAAAAATTTTCACCATCATGAGTTGTTTCAGTTATTCCATATGAGTAGTCTCTAAAAATAGAGACTGTACCAATATAAAAACTGCAAATTGTGATGTTTTCTTAGCACTATATGGTAAGAAAATCAACATCAACTAAACATAGTATCAAAAAACCCACCTCATGTGCAGAAAAAAGAATCCTCCTACACTGTTGGTAGGGATGTAGACTGGTACAAAAACGAAGTTGCCATATGACCCAGCAATTTCACTTCTGGGCATATATATCCAGAGAAAAACTATAACTTGAAAGATTCATGCCCCATTCTGGTCACTGCAGCACTATTTACCACAGCCGAGACACGGAAGCACCCGTGTTCAGTAAGGATAGAAATAAAATTTAGTTTCCCCAAATTAAAGAAGACATTTAAAAAAAAGTTTCATTTTAAAAGTTAGAGATGTTTTTTAAACATCTCTAACACCTCTTATTTGAAAGTCTGTAATTTTATGAATATGTCTTTTCTTAATTTAAATGTTGTTTCAGAAATTAATAAACATTTGCTTAGTTTTAATCATTTAATAAAAAGTTTTATCCTCAAAGTAAATAATGTGGCATATTCACAGGCTATCTTTGTGGCTCTATAATTTTATAAATATCCTCTGTACAGAGAGTGTTTTTCTGTTGAAAAAAACTGGTTGTAATTAGTGGTATCATCTGTATTTTAACATGACATATGCCATCAGACACTGGACTCATACAACCTTTTTTTTTTTTTAAATCTTATCACAAAATCCACTCCAGGAAAAGAGATGGCTAAGTAACAACATAAACGGATTTTAAAACACTCTGAAAGAGGTTATAAAAACAGGACATTATCCATGATTTTCCAGTTACTGGCATTTGAGCAACACAATATGAATATTTTAAAATGAACAGAATAATTTTAATTTATAATTTTTCCATCCAAATGGTTCCATGTTATGCCTTATGTAGAGAGAGCAAGTTCCTGGAACAGTGCCTTGCTGTTTGCTAGATGAATATAGAAGGGAAAAAATCGCTATGAATAGGGTGGAAATAATAGCCATGCGGAAAACAGCAGCCAGCTCTTCAGTCTGCATAGGTGGGGACCAACAGCCCCCTGGTGGGCTGAAGCTTCAAATTAAACCACAGAAAGAGGAAGCAGCTGTAGCAGTAAGTCAGCAACAACAGGAATAATGGTCTCCATGCTTCCAAGATCAAGGCTGCTAAAATGCTTGATATAATAGCAACCTGGTGTAAAACACAATGAGAAAACATGTGCAAAATATGAAGTCCTTGGACTTGAGGAGAACTGTGCCTTGCTCATTCAATTCCCAACTTTGTCAAAGATGATTTTGCTCTTTATATCAGAGAGTTCAGGTTTTGGAAGGCGACCTTTCAAGCATTCATTCTAATGAGAGTGCCTCCCACCGTTAGGACACACAAAGCCATTTCATAGCAAAGGTGAAGCTCTGTGGTGCGGAATCCCCGCCACTGAAACTCTGCCCTCTGGGAAGCCTTGTGATTATTCATAGTGCAAGCGGTTCCGATCAGGTCAGCATGCGTATGAATTCACCAGGGAAACCCAAGGCTGCAGTCTGAAATCACTAATGGATATTGGGACGCATGCATGCTTCGAGCTGCACACTTAATTGGCTATACTTATGGACGGAAGTGCTTGTCTAAACAGCTTCATTCCTCAAGGACTTCAGTCATGAGCTCTGTTCCTCTGCACATTCATTTCTTTATTCGTCCATCAAACATTTATTAGGCCCTTGCCTACTGTGTGCCCCGCAGCTCTTCCAGCTCATGACAGATATGGATCCATCACTAGACTTCTGTGATCTGAGACTGGCTATTCACTCAGGCGTTGGGGAGGGGCACGGACAGACGCCCTGGAACTTCATACACATCCCTATCGGTGACGGTGGACGGGGGTGGACGCTGGCGGAACACAGCCTGAGAAACGGAATCAAGGGCAATCTGAGGGGCCTGAAGTGCATACGAGGTAACCCCAGTGACACAGAGCCAGTCTACACTGCCACACAGATTTTAACTAATATCGATACATGTCAGAAAAACACACACATGGGAATGAAAGAGAGTCGGAGGCAGGAAGAACTGAGATAAGAGAAGTGAACCACCAATAAATCCTTCCATATTTATAATAATAAATACATGCATAAAAAGAAAGTGGTGGGTAGAAACTCAAAGAGACAGGAATGAGTCTTTTTTAGGCATCCATGGAGATATCTTACTTTTTTCCTAAAAATGACTTTTGTTCATGTTCCTTACTGTCTATCTGACTTTCCTAATAAACACTAGGTTCATAAGATTATCTATCATCCTTTGGTTGTATTAATTTTGGTTTTAAAGAAAGCAGATACCAGGAGGAAAGGAAATGCATCTTATAAAGGAAAATTCTTTAAAAAGTTTAGTTATTGGAATTTATTATCATTTTACCCATGTAATTACAGATCAGCTTATAGCTGAAATGCTCTTCCCCCTGAAGACAGAGCAACATCAACCGTTGGATTTTGATCTCTGCTCCACAGTAATCTGAGATGACAGAGGATGGAAAAAGTAGAAGAAATAAAAAGTTAATAGTAAAAGAAAGATAATGTTCTCAGTAACACAGTCTCAAAATAAAGAAAATCCTTTCTGAAAAAACAAACTCTGCCAAAACTCAATTCCAAAAGACTATGACTCACTATAAATTTTCCTGTGTATGAGCTTCATTGTAATAAATTAAAATATGGGTGATGATTGATTTCATCTGATCAGAGAAGTGATATTTCTCTGGTAGCTCATGCTTTATCACTGGGAAAAATTTTCACCATCATGAGTTGTTTCAGTTATTCCATATGAGTAGTCTCTAAAAATAGAGACTGTACCAATATAAAAACTGCAAATTGTGATGTTTTCTTAGCACTATATGGTAAGAAAATCAACATCAACTAAACATAGTATCAAAAAACCCACCTCATGTGCAGAAAAAAGAATCCTCCTACACTGTTGGTAGGGATGTAGACTGGTACAAAAACGAAGTTGCCATATGACCCAGCAATTTCACTTCTGGGCATATATATCCAGAGAAAAACTATAACTTGAAAGATTCATGCCCCATTCTGGTCACTGCAGCACTATTTACCACAGCCGAGACACGGAAGCACCCGTGTTCAGCGGCAGGTGAACGGACAGACGGGGTACATATATACGGTGGAAGATTAATCACAAAAAAGAACAAAACGCCATCTGCAGTAACGTGTGGACCTAGAGATGATCATACTACGAGAAGTCAGTCAGACAGAGACAGACAAATATCATATGCCATCACTTATACCTGGAATCTAAAGTAAGACACAAGCGACCTTGTTTACAAAGCAGACTCACAGACATGGAAAACAAACGTACAGTTTCCAGAGGAGAGAGATGCTGGAGGGAGGGATAAAGCAGAAAGTTGGGACTAGCAGATACAAACTACTATACATAAAATAAACAACAAGGGCTTCCTGTATAGCACAGGGAACTACATTCGATATACTGCTATGAACCACAATGCAAAAGAATACATACACACACAAACACACGCACACACACGCACACACACACACACACACACACACACACACACACACGTATAACTGAATCACTTTGCTGTACACCAAAAACTAACATAACATTGTAAATCAACTATACTTTTATACTGAAAAACTCGCCTCACAATCCGCTACACCTCCCCTCCTCAGAAGATGCGTCCTGTCTCCCCCTGTCCTGTGCTCCCCACTGCCGGCCGTGCCCTTCCCTTCCTCCTGCAGTTCCACTCCCCAGTCTCTCTCACCATCCATCCCAGCCTTCCTGCTCCATTTTCTCCTCCATATAGGGAATATAGGCCAGTGGGGAATGTGAATTAAACATACATTATTTCTTGTCTTTATTTGGTTTTCCTGATGGATCAGCTGGTAAAGAATCGGCCTGCAATGCATGAGACACAGGAGACCCGGGTTTGATCCCTGGATCGGGAAGATCCCTGGAGAAGGAAATGATAATCCACTTTACCACTCTTGCCTGAAAAATCCCATAGACAGAAGAGTGGGCCTTACATTCTCTGCTCTTAATTTCCCATTCTCTCTTTTAAGGGTCACAGTGTATATGAACTAGACTTTTATGGGCTCTTTCTTCTTAAAAAATTATCTTAAAGAAAATTCAGACTTGAATATGATCCTCTGTTTAATCATATGAAAGGTCATGAAAATTGCTGAATGGCAACATTTCTAAGTAATAATATACACAGGTAGCCTTCTACCTATTTAGCTGATTCATTTAAGAGTGAATTGGACAATATAATTCCTTTGGTCCTTTCTAATCCTACTATTTGACACTCAGCGGTATTATGTTTCGTTTCCATTGAGATAAAAAGGGCTTAAGTAACACTTTTATTAAAGAAGCATCACAGCAGATCCAATCAAGGCTGTCTTTTATAGAACAATGATTTATCATGGACAAATACCCAAACAGGCCACCAAAGAAGATAGTTATTGATGAGCTAATTCTTCAATTATGTTTATACTGTTTTTGTAAACTTAAAAAAAGTTTATTAGTGGCCTGAAGGTTTTTTGCTCTTTTTATTTTGAACAGTGTTGAATTTCAAGAAAATTTTCAAGAGCAGTACAACAAATGCATGTTCCTCTTTCACCCAGAGTCAAGAAGGACATCTTGTCACATTTGTGAACACTTTCTCCACATCCACAAATACAACTTTCTTTTTTTCTTCCTGAACAGTCTGAAATTAGCTGCAGACATCAGGGTACTTTACCTCTAAATATGTCAGCATATAGCTTCTAAGATCAAGAACATTCTCCCTCACATTCTCACAATACAACCACTACGCCAGGCAAGAGGAACACTGGAGGACTCTGTGGTCAGAACTCAATGCTTTGGCACACACTGTTCTCTCTGTCTAAAATACACCTCACTCTTTTTGCATAATGAACACCTCTTCCAGGAAACTTTGCTGACCAACCAGGCTAATTGAGATGCTCCTCTCCAGTGCTTCCCAGCATCTTGTACAAAATTTCATACCACAATGCATTATAATTACAGGTTTAACTGCTTGTCTCTCCTGAGAGGATGGAAGAATCTTCTGGTCAGAGATGCAAAATCTTCCTAATACACTTATGCCGAGGACCTATTATGGTGCCTTAGCACACAGGAAAAGTGAAAGTGAAGTCACTCAGTCGCGTCCGACTCTTTGAGACCCCATGGACTGTAGCCTACCAGGCTTCTCCGTCCATGAGATTTTCCAGGCAAGAATACTGGAGTGGGTTACCATTTCCTTCTCCACGGGATCTTCCCGACCCAGGGATCAAACCTGGGTTTCCCACATTGGAGGCAGGTGCTTTAACCTCTGAGCCACCAGAGCACACAGGAAGCCCTCAATAAACTTTGGTTCCAATCAATTTAATTAATAAGATTGTGTTCAATAAAAATGAGTAATTAAGTTGAATTCAGCTAACGTTTGAAAGTACTCTTCCTTGTCCCCACATAGGTATATATAAACATATGTATACATATGGATACACGCAGAGTGTACACAGTAATGTACTGGGTTCTGCACTAGGCAATGAGAAAATATCAAAATCACTTTTCTTTGGACACTATGAAAATCCAACTTGAATACTTCACATTTGTTGCATAGTTTAACTTCTAAGCAATCCTTACTTAGAGTTCTTTATTACCAGATAGTGATTACAGGATACCATGGCAAGTGACTACAAACCATCTTTTTACTTAGAGGTAAAACTTCCCATGTGCAAGTAAATTCAGATGGATCAATTATCCACAAATTTACTAAACTTTAAAATGATCTTTTTAAGTGCTTTAACAATAAGTTAACAAAGAGACAGTATTTCCAGAGTACACTGACATCTGACTGCAGTCATACACAGAAAAAAAAGAATTGTTGGAATAGATTGACAATGTTGCTGCTAAAAAAAAAAAACAAACAACCTACTTAATTCCTTTTGAAAGGTCATAATCATATAAAAATTGTTTATTTCCACACTTTAGTAAGAATTTGGAAATAATGGAAAGCTAAAACCAAACTAAACACCACAAAAGGATGACACGTTTTCTAAAAATAAGGCATCTGACTCCCCAGTCTCTGAAAATCTGCAATAAGCCTCAATAAGGCAGATTAAGTTTATCCTCTTAATACTGGTGTGTTCTGCTCCATACACGGGGCTTTTTAAATACCCCTAGAGAGAATACAGACAGCCGTGTCTATGAAGGACCCTCTGGTGTTTCAATAGGATGTAGGGAGAGATGTTATTTTGTTTTTGTTTCTTTTTAAAATTACAGCAGGCTCCACTCCCAGCAGTCCAAACAGTATAGATAAAAAAGGAAGTAGGAGGAGGAAAGAACAGATATCTGTAATGCAGGACCTAGTCTCAGAGAAGATTAATATGAGCTGATCACAGTGATGGGCAGAAATTTATCTGGATTCCAAGACAAACCAGAAGAGCTACAGAAGAGTTTAGAGGGTAAAGGAAACTAAAAAGAGCTGGTGTTATTTTGGCTACTGAACTCAATTACAGAATGAGGAACAAAGAGAACTTAAATTATTACAGAATAATTTTATGTAATTATTACATATAGTCATTACAAAAATATTAATAAACAGAATGTTTTTTTGACTAACATTTTTTGATCCTAAATGTCTTTATCATAAGTGAACTACATCAAACATACAGTCAAATAGGATCAGAAATTCTGTAGTTAGAATCAGGGAACTCTGACTTTAAATATAAAGCTTCTTAATATTTCAAGTATTTAAACAGCAAACAGAGTTTTCTATTTTCTAGTAGTTTCTTATATTCAGCCTGAAGGTGCATCAAGCAGGTATCTTAATACAAATACACCATTCATTCATTCAATCATTCTTTCACTCATCCTTCTTCTAGCAAATATCTGCCAGACTACGTGCCAGACACTGTTTCAGATCTAGAGATAGGTCTCTGCCCTTAAGAAATGTATTCAAGTGAGAGACAATAAACTGAGATCAAGAATATGCTGTCAAGTAAGAATAACTGCTAATAAAATGTCTGAAAGCAGGAACAGAGGAACAAGTGAAACAGTGGTTGGGAAAGGATGCTGTCATTGTCGACGGCGAATAGTGAGGACAACTCAGGATGACATGAAATCTGAATGAACCAAGTAGTAGGCCCGGTAGACCAGCGATCTGAAGGAAGAGTGCTTGCAGCAAACACGCTGTAAGTGCAAAGACCCAGCACAAGCACTTTTACAGTTCCCAAGGGAGCACAAAGCTGTCAGTGTGGTTGGGGCACAATGGGTAAGGGATGTGTGCTGGGAAAGAAAAAAAAAATTGCAAAATGGGAGCCACCAGTGACAACAGTCGCTGCAAGAGGCTCAAGCTCACTGGGCGGAGCTAAGAGAGTAAATATTACATATCCATAACCTATTAACTATTGTATGCAATGGATATGCAAGCTGGATATTATAATTGCTAGTGAAAGCTCTCAATAACTCCAGGTTTTAAGATACTCTCAAACCTATGATCAAAAATATCCCAAACAGTTTGGGAATTCTCAAATCTCTAGATTTGGCACATAAGAAGGGCCAGGACAAGAAGTAACAGGAAATGCCACTGCCCAGGCTTTGTCAAATTGCTTTCTTTCACTGTTTTTTTCTGAAGAAGGGAATTTATTACAATTGACCAAAATGTATGAAACAAAACTCATGTATTTAAATAGAAACAAGCAAAAAACCCAAGACCAGAAACACATTTATGCTTTCCAGTTGGGAACACCAAGAGGAAAAGAAAGTGGTATCATCCTTATAGATCTGCTCCTTTTTCTTCTTCTTCCCATCCAACAGGGCCTAAGCACGACTACTGGTTATAATGCTATCAGCCCATCACTGAGCATCACTTCGGCTAACATCCGACAAACCAACAGCTGCCAAGAACTCTGAGAGTCTTTAAAGATGCTCAACCACTACAATGACTTCAGGAAGAAGGACAGATAAGAATAAGTAAAATAGCATCCTTTTTTGTGTGGCAGGGAAAAAGAAAGCACAAAGAAGCTCATGCTCAAAAATCTATTCACCACACACCAAGTAACTATTATGATAAATAGAATAGCTGAGGTCAGTTTTATTCTTTTTTATTATAACTGGCAACTGACCAAAAAATGGGCTAGTTAAAATAGTCGGGAAGCATTACCTGTGCCCTTTCTAGGTGTAATATCACAGAGATCAGAAGATATTTGTGTTTTCTGCTGAGTAAAACTAAAACAATGTGGGGGAAGAGGTGAGTGCTATTTCTATATAATTAAATGTTACAGTACAATTTTAGGACAAAAACATATCTAAATGTTTGGAAGTTGTATGGGGAAGTTAGTGGCTGGGCCTGGAGAAGAAGATGAATCAGAATAGGAAGGTCTGATTTTCATAATCAACTACTCTTCAATTTAAAATTTCTAAGAACAAAGCACTATAAACATTTGCACATATTAATAAAAGTTTTTAATATATAGTATAATAGAATAACATATATGCCAAAGCCTAGCTCTGTAGCTTGACCAGTCTATGCTAATCAAAATTATATCCACCAACAACCTGTTTCTGTAGAGGAACGTATAATATCCAGTATGAACTGTGGACTCTGGCCATGTTAACGACAGCAAATAATTTTAATTAAAAAGAAATATTGTGAGGACTTTCATTTCTACACATGAAGGATTAACCATAGCAAGAATTGCCTTAACGCTATAAACAACTAGAAATTTTGAGAAAATATATAAAACGACAATCATCAGATGAGGACCAGAAGGCAGTCCAGGACTGTGATTTTTGAGAGAAGCACATAAGGTGAGTCCTGTAACTGTCCATCTTACTGCCTGGCAGCATTTCTAGTCCACAGCACAGAAAAAGAGGAGCAAATAGAGCCTGGTGATCTTGCCAAAATGAGGAGATGGAAACTGGAGTTCAGAGAGCTACCTTTACAGGCGCAAGTATCATCGACGAGAAAGATGTACAGGGATAGAGTTCCAAAGAAGAGCAGACGGCTCCCCTCAAGCTTCTCACTGAGAATGCACGGGAGGAAAAACTAAACCCCAAAGTTGGGTTAAGAATCACAGAAAAGCAGTAAGACAAACAATTCCTTGAAGTCACAAAGGACCAGGAACAGTCTGTTCCTACAAGCCAAAAGAAAGACTTCAGAATACACAAGTCACTGGATGGAGTCCTTACAAGGTTAACCACCTTGCTGCTGCTGCTGCTGCTGCTAAGTGGCTTCAGTCCTGTCCGACTCTGTGCAACCCCATAGACAGCAGCCCACCAGGCTCTTCTGTCCCTGGGATTCTCCAGGCAAGAACACTGGAGTGGGTTGCCATTTCCTTCTCCACTGCAGGAAAGTGAAAAGTGAAAGTGAAGTCACTCAGTCATGTCCAACTCTTAGCGACTCCATGGACTGCAGCCTACCAGGCTCCTCCACCATGGGATTTTCCAGGCAAGATTACTGGAGTGGGGTGCCATTGCCTTCTCCATAACCACCTTAGGGGTAGTGAAAAAATTTGTGTTAAACTAAAAGCTGCTCTATGTGTGTTAGTTGCTCCATTGAGTCCCACTCTGAGACCCTATGAGCTATAGCCCACCAGGCTCCTCTGTCCATGGGATTCTTCTGGGAAGAATACTGGAGAGGGTTGCCAGTTCCTTCTCCAGGGAATCTTCCTGACCCAGGGATCAAACCCAGATCTCCCACATTGGAGGCATATTATCTACTTCCTGAGCCACCAGGGAAGCCCCATAGCAGCTCTAGACCTATACTAATAGACCTGAATAAAGACAGCCTCAAAAAATGAATAAAGCTAATTTCAAACTATTTAACTCTAAAATAGGACAAAGTCCAAAAAGAACACAACAAAATTCAAAATAATTTTCAAAATGCCTGTCATCTGAACAAAAATTACCAGGCATGCATATAACAAAATACTGACTATGGTTATGATGTGGAGAAAAACGTTAATCAAATGAAATAGAGTCACAAATGACAGAGATGACAAAGTTAGCAGACAAGGACATTAAAATAGCTACTGTAGATGTCATTCACATGTTCGAAAAATATGAACATGATGAGAAAATAACCAGAAAATTTTAAAAGACTCTACTGGAACTTCCGGAGAAAAAGACCTAGTAACAGACACTAAGCAAAATGAAGCAAAGCGGCACAAAGAACCCTGAGTCTGAGCATGAGCAGAACAGTAAGCCAACCAACACCTGCATAGCTGGAGTCCCTAAGGCAACAGCTGAATTTTTTTCCAAATTTGATAAAAACTATAAAACTATTAGAAACTCAATCAGCCTCAGTAGAATAAAGAACCACACCAAAGGATATTATAAATTAATTGTTTTTTAAAAAGAAAGAGGAATTTTTAAAAGCAATTGAGGATGATATTATACACAGGCATAGATATAAAAATCACAGAAAACTTCTTGTTAGAACCATGCAATCCAGAATGTAATGGAGAAACATCCTCAAAATACTCAAACACTGAACTAGAATTTTGTATTCAAAGAAAATAGAAAAATATTTTTCCAATGACAAGTAAAGACTTCAGACAAAGCTGAGAAAATTCATTGTAAAGAATACTACGTATATTTAAAGCCTAGAGCAACCATGGGCTTCCCTGGTGGCTCAAATAGTAAAGAATCTGCCTACAATGCAGAAGACCTGGGTTTAATCCCTGGGTTGGGACGATCTCCTGGAAGAGGGCAAGGCAACCCACCCAGTATTCTTGCCTGGAGATTCCCCATGGACAGAAGAGTCTGACAGGCTACAGTCCATGGGATAGCAAAGAGTCAGACATTTCAGGTGGAGCTAATGGTAAACACCCCGCCTGCGAAAGCAGGAGACACGAGAGACGTGAACTCGATCCTCAGGTCGGGAAGGAAACTTGAAAAGTATCAACTAAAACTCAAAGGCAAGAAAGCCATAGTAACATTAGAAATAAGAACTGACTGAAGAAAATCAAAACATGGTATAGATAACCCCTGAGATGCATTAAGAGTATAAGCCTGCACCATTCAATATGACAGGTACCAACCATGTTTGGATATTGAATATTTAAAATATGATTAGTTCAAATTGAGATATGCAGTAAGTACACAGATTCTGAAGACTTAGTAAGGAAAAAAGACTGTAAATATCTCAATAAGAACTCTTATGTTGATTATAAGTTGAAATATTGCAATACTGCATAGGAATCTGGAATGTTAGGTCCATGAATCAAGGCAAATTGGAAGTGGTCAAACAAGATATGGCAAGGGTGAATGCTGACATTCTAGGAATCAGCGAACTAAAATGGACTGGAATGGGTGAATTTAACTAAGATGCTCATTATATCTACTACTGCGGGCAGAAATAACTCAGAAGAAATGAAGCAGTCATCATGGTCAACAAAAGAGTCCAAAATGCAGTACTTGGATGCAATCTCAAAAACGACAAAATGATCTCTGTTCGTCTCCAAGGCAAACCATTCAATATCACAGTTATCCAAGTCTATGTCCCAGCCAGTAACGCTGAAGAAGCTGAAGTTGAATGGTTTTATGAAGACCTACAAGACCTTTTAGAACTAACACCCAAAAAAGATGTCCTTTTCATTCTAGGGGACTGCAATGCTAAAGTAGGAAGTCAAGAAACACTTGGAGTAACAGGCAAATTTGGCTTTGGAATGCGGAATGAAGCAGGGCAAAGACTAATAAGAGTTTTGCCAAGAAAATGCACTGGTCATAGCAAACACCCTCTTCCAACAACACAAGAGAAGACGCTACACATGGACATCACCAGATGGTCAACACCAAAATCAGATCGATTATATTCTATGCAGCCAAAGATGGAGAAGCTCTATACAGGCAACAAAAACANTTTTTAAGATACAGGATGTGTATGTTTTATGGAATTATTTTCTGCAGAGTTTCTACAAAGCAGTCTTCTGTTTATGAAATTTCAAGGTCACATGCGAATTTCATAAGAATTTAAGATGTGTTCCTCTAAGAAAGAATTTCGACCAAAAGACATCATGATACTTTAAAATCACCTTTCAAAGAGACCTTTCGTTGAAGAAAAAAACCCAGGATCTTCTCATATGTAACCAGCTCAAAACACTATTGCAAATACAGTGGTTACTTGATGTTTGATACACTAGGTTTTGAGAGTTGAACACCAAAAAGCCAACCGTCTAATAGATCTCTTCTGGCAGAAGCGTTTTGGTTGTATTAATTTCTCTTTCCTTTTGGAACTCTTCTTAAAAATTCTGTCTTTGCAAAGGGGATGCATTTTTGTAAGTTGAAGGGAAAGATGCAGTGTTTACTGGAAAAATAGTTCAGGCAATCAATCAAAATGCAATACAAATTAATAAAGTGCGTGGTGTGAATTTATACTTCTCTGACTTGCATGCCTCCTCCCCCTCCTCTTTTATTAAATCAATCTCTAAAATAAAGGGCGACTCTTCTCCATTTCCTTTGCCCTGTTCCTGGAGCACCACCGCCTTGAGAACAAGCCAGATCTCAGTGAGGCAGAGCAGACAGAGCCAGGGGAGGGAGCTGGGCTCCTGCAGGATGGGAAGCTGCTTATTGCCTCTGGGTTTCAGACACCTTTCTTTCACATGAAAGGGAAATGAATGCCCATCTAATTTAATTAGTGATATGGAATTTGATACCTTGAAAGAAACCAAACCCAAAATGTGACTCTTTGTATGGGGCGGGGGAGGTAAAATTTTGCTGCTCTTTATGTAATGGACTGAACGCAAATCCATCAGAAGCTTACAAAATTTTGAGAAAAGTCTATCATATAAAAATCAAAGTCTGGTCTTTCAAAGCCTGCGAAACTGCAGTCCCTGACATATACTAATAGGACTCACATTACAAAGCTGTCTGGCTCTTGGGGAGGGTGCTCGCTCAGAATCCAGTCTAGCAAGAACTATTAACAGGTGTCCCAGAGGAAGAGGCTGGGATAGTTCATCCTGGACGAGGGCTTTAGGATGTGGTCCGCATGAGGGACCTGTGCTTCCTCCGCATTTCCATGGACAAGGAAGCACCAGTGTGTTCCATATGCTCTCTTCCAAATGCCAAGGTTACTGCCCTCCTTCTCCCACGTGGTCCTTCTGACACATCTGGAGAAGATAATTCACCTTCGGGTCTTATCACAGAGTGCAAGGAGCTGCATCTCAGTCTAAACTTCCATAGTGTGGTAAGCGTTCAAACTACAATCTTGATGTTAAGGACGTCACATCAGAAATGCCTTAACAACTCCTCAAAGTAATTTTTCAGGAAATGAACAGCAAGGCTAATTTAACACTCTATTTGGAAATGGTATATGTAATAATAGTAAGGGCTTCCCAGGTGGCGCTAGTGGTAAAGAATCCGCCTGCCAGTGCAGGAGATGCAGGTGCAGTCCCTGGGTCAGGAATATCCCCTGGAGGAGGAAATGGCAACCCACTCCAATATTCTTGCCTGGAGAATCCCATGAACAGAAGAACCTGGTGGGCTACAATCCATGGGGTTGCAGAGAGTTGGACATGACTGAAGGAGTAAACTACTCAGGCAGGATTCTCCCTGTGCCAGTTAAGTATACAAGTGTCAGCAGCAGCAACAGCAGCTGCAGCAAAGCCCACATGGAGAGAGACAACTGTATACACTGGATTTCTGTAAAGTGTCGCTCAGCCTTCTTCAATGCGTGGCGTCACCCCCACCTTAGAGATGAGAGCACCGAGGCTCAGGAAGGGTGAGGTAACATAGGCAAGCAAATTCAGCTACTAAGGGACTTAAAAAAAATCAGCTCCTTCTCCTTGGCTCTGTAGCCATGGGACTGTGCTCATAATTACAAAATCTTTTTACTTTCTAAATGCAGCAATGTGAGAGACTTCAGGCTTAGGCAGATCTAAATGTGCTCTGAAATGTCCAGAATGGGAGAAGTGTTGCATTTCGCCAGCTATCATGGCACCAAATCTTCACTGAGCCCATGAGTGTGTGGAATCTTGGCTGGATGAGCTCGTCTTATACATTTTACAGAATACAGAGCATGCAAAGGCTGTGTCTTTTTAGGAGCTTACATTGTTTTAGAACGCACACAATCTAGATCATTAGCCCCTAACAACTATTTAAAAAAGCACAGCTCTCCTCCTAATTGTGCAATAATAGGTATTAATAGTTGATTAGATGAATTATGCATATTTTACAATGTTCAGTTCTCCAGCACTCTTGCCTGGAAAATCCCACGGAAGGAGCAGCCTGGTGGGCTACAGTCCATGGGGTCACTAAGAGTCGGACACGACTGAGCGACTTCACTTTCACTTTTCACTTTCATGCATTGGAGAAGGAAATGGCAACCACTCCGGTGTTCTTGCCTGGAGAGTCTCAGGGACGGGGGAGCCTGGTGGGCTGCCATCTATGGGGTCACACAGAGTCGGACACGAGTGAAGTGACTTAGCAGCAGCAGCAGCAGCAGCCAGTGTTTTTGCCTGGAGAGTCTCAGGGACGGGGGAGCCTGGTGGGCTGCCGTCTATGGGGTCGCACAGAGTCGGACATGACTGAAGCGACTTAGCAGCAGCAGTAGCAGTTATCCAAAAGTACATTTCATGAGAATATTCAGTAACATTAAAACTCACAATAAAGTATAAGATGAAATATTAAATTATTATATAGGTATATCATTTGCCTCTTTTTATTTAAAAGCATGTAAATAAATGTGTAGATAAATAAACAACAGAAAAGTTAATTCTGATGACCAAACTTTGAACTGGCTCCCTTTGCATATTCTCATTTTTAATAAATGAGGTCATATGGTGATTGCTTTTCTGCAACTCTTATTTTCACTCAGCAGCAAACTGTGGAACTCTGAATTTGTCAATAAAATGATTATGCCATCATTTTTATTAATCCTAAGGGAAAGGTCCATACACAAGCTGCAATCAAAATTTCTGAGAGAAATATCAATAACCTCAGATATGCAGATGACACCACCCTTATGGCAGAAAGTGAAGAGGAACTAAAAAGCCTCTTGATGAAAGTGAAAGAAGAGTGTGAAAAAGTTGGCTTAAAGCTCAACATTCAGAAAACGAAGATCATGGCATCCGGTCCCATCACTTCATGGGAAATAGATGGGGAAACAGTGGAAACA
>SJYX01009500.1:0-47779 GCA_006410675.1 Oreotragus oreotragus | reverse complement strand
ATTGCCGGGAGAAATATCAATAACCTCAGATATGCAGATGACACCACCCTTATGGCAGAAAGTGAAGAGGAGCTAAAAAGCCTCTTGATGAAAGTGAAACAAGAGTGTGAAAAAGTTGGCTTAAAGCTCAACATTCAGAAAACGAAGATCATGGCATCCAGTCCCATCACTTCATGGCAAACAGCTGGGGAAACAGTGGAAACAGTGTCAGACTTTATCTTTTTGGGCTCCAAAATCACTGCAGATGGCGACTGCAGCCATGAAATTAGAAGATGCTTACTCCTTGGAAGAAAAGTTATGACCAACCTAGATAGTATAGTCAAAAGCAGAGACATTACTTTGCCGACTAAGGTCAGTCTAGTCAAGGCTATGGTTTTTCCTGTGGTCATGTATGGATGTGAGAGTTGGACTGTGAAGAAGGCTGAGCGCTGAAGAATTGATGCTTTTGAACTGTGGTGTTGGAGAAGACTCTTGAGAGTCCCTTGGACTGCAAGGAGATCCAACCAGTCCATTCTGATGGAGATCAGCCCTGGGATTTCTTTGGAAGGAATGATGCTAAAGCTGAAACTCCAGTACTTTGGCCACCTCATGCGAAGAGTTGACTCATTGGACAAGACTCAAGACTCTGCTGCTGGGAGGGATTGGGGGCAGGAGGAGAAGGGGACGACCGAGGATGAGATGGCTGGATGGCATCACGGACTCGATGGACGTGAGTCTGAGTGAACTCCGGGAGATGGTGATGATCAGGGAGGCCTGGTGTGCTGCGATTCATGGGGTCGCCAAGAGTCAGACACGACTGAGCGACTGAACTGAACTGATAAGTTGAAATACTCCAGATATATTGGGTTAATTAAAACATTTGATAAAATTTAGCCTGTAGTTTTTTTCTTTTATTTTTCTTAATGTGACTACTAGAAACTTTTAAATCACACACTTGGTCTACATTGCATTTGTATTGGACAGCAGTGTTATGCAGACTATAAAACTATCTACACTGCAGAACTAAAAGAACACCAAGTGTCATTCATTAATAAAAAGTACTTTCTTCTAAATAATCAAGAGAAACTGAAAATTTTCAATTAAATAACAACAGATATAAGATGTTATACCTTATACATTTTATAGTTCATTTACTTATATCTATTTTTATTTGATTACGTTGCTATATTGTATTAAAATCTCACAAAATATTAAAGTTAGTAAAAATACCATTAGCAATCTCCCAATTCTACTATAACCATTTTGTGTATTATGTTTAAGTCATCTTTGACATGCACATTTCATATAGTTCACAATTAAAAAAAAAACAAGATTATTCTTCTATATAAAACTATACTTAAAAATTCCTTGAATACTTCATCTCATACTTTGTATTACTACAAACAGTATTCCCAAACTTTGATACAAAGATCTACCAATTGCCTCTAATTGTAAGCCATTATTTATCTCATAATTTAAAAATGAGGAAACACAAAACATGAGTGAGGTAAGTGACTCACTTGTTATTAACCAACATATCAGTTGAGTAGAAATCCTTTAAAAAGCTCCTAATTTTCGAGGATGATATACACAACTTCTCTTCTTTGTGAAAAAAATGAAATATCACCCATTCGTTTTTGTTTGAAATATCAAACATTCATGTTAACGTAATAATAATTTTGCCTTCTCTCAATTCCCCTGCATGAAACCATTACAAGGAACTCTCTACCTTCCCCTCCTCCATTCCTGCAGTCAATACATTATTATAATATTTTCTAACTATGCAGAAATGATTTAAAAAGAAATTAAGAGTACTTGTGGTAACTGTACCGGATCAAACTCAGCCAACTGCAGCAAAGTCATTTTGTTAAATTTTTTTTTTAAATAAGTAAGTTGGTTTCATTTTTTAAATGCTTTAATTTACCTCTATTAAGTCTGCAAAATCTCTTCCAGGAAATCCAATCTCAATATTTCAAATGGGTTTACTTAGATATTCTGTAAAAAATAAAAAATCCTTTGTGTGTGTGGGAGGGGAGGGGTTTATTCTGTATTCTGAAATTTCTTAGTTCTTTTGTGTTATCTCATATGACTTCAACTGGCTGAAGATTAAGGTGAGGTCCTAGAGAGGGTCTCTTTCACTCTCTATTTATTCTTAAGATCTCCAAAAGTATTCCTGGTAACTCGGTGAATAGCACAGAAGGGAGAAGCCAGCAGAAGGAAATATGGAGAAAAATGTCTAACACACAATAGCTTACTTCTAATTATGTTTATAGTGTATTTTTGCTCTTCCCCACCACCAACTAGGATGAAAACTACAATAAGACTGAGATTTTCACCTGTTTTCTTCACTAATGTATCTCCTGTAATATAGACCACTGCCTGAGACTTCATGAGCATCCAATGTATATTTGTTGATTTAGTTACTCAATTAATAAAAGGACAGGAAGAAAGGAACACACAAAGTGCTAGAGAAGATGACGACTTGGGGGTGAGAACATGGGGGACTAAACTAGGAGCCTACAAATGCAGGTCTCAGGTTTAAGTGGCAGGAACAGAAGAAAGTCACAGTATTTCAAACAGAATACAAAATATAAATATGGGGGGCTGGGCAGAAGCTTCTAGGAGGGAATATATATAGTTATGATTGATTTGAGATGAAACCAACACAATACTGTAAAGCAATTATCCTCCAATTAAAAATTTTAAAAATGTAAAAAAATGCTTTTCTCATTATAGTAGAAAACTGCACAATCAATACTTAAAATATACATTTAACAGAAAAAAATCAAAGACTATAAAATAATCATAATAAATTATTTGAGCTTCAGTTAATACATGTTTTCTATTTAGGAATTAATTTGTCATCTTTCACACATCCAGTCAAGTAAAGGCTAGACATCAAAATAATGAGAAAAAGTTCTCTGAAAAATACTGACAATTGAGATACTTCTATGAATTGTTAATATTTTCCTTTTGAAATGAAGAAAACAGCATTATTTTAATGGGAAAAAAGAGTTCCATTAGAGAATCATTTGAAGATCATCAGTTTATATAGAAGTACACTTTATTCAGTGCCATAAAACTCCACGCATTGAAATGTCAAAGATCAAGCCAGAAGATGATAAGCTAGAAGCAGTCAGCACAACTAGTGACCTTGGGTTTAAACACCATTCTCCCATAAAAACAATGCAAATCAAGAACCCATTTCCCTTAGCAAAGAGTACAACTTCCTGATTTAAAGTAGCTAATGTCAGGATGCTTCTAAAAATTATCATCTTTTTTTTTTTTTAAATACCATCAAGTGAACCAAATCTGAAGAATTTGCCTTCAAATTAAAAGCTTCACACACAACATAAAGAAGAAAAATGTTATATACTTATTTGCTATTAGAAGTGAAAAGTCTGGTTTTTGAAACAGGTCTAATTATTGCCATTAACATCACAGAGTAGTACTTATTAAGAAGTCACCACCGAGTCCTATGTGATGTTTGCCAGTTTCTTAGGGTACTTATAAACAAAATGGACGACACGTTTATGAAAGAAGATTTAAAAGTAAATGCACAGAATATTTTTAAGTTACATATTTATAAGTTATTATCTATCTTGTAAATAATCTGAAGGAGTAGGCCAGGGAGATGTGAAAATGATAATGTCAACATGCAATGGAAAGAATATTCCATGTTTCTGAGGTATTAAACTGAGAGGTACCTGGGTTCGATCCCTGGGTTGGGAAGATCCCCTGGAGGAGGACCTGGCAACCCATTTCAGTATTCTTGCCTGGAAAATCCCGTGGGCAGAGGAGCCTGGCAGGCTACAGTCCATGGGGTGGCAAAGAGTCGGACATGACTGAGCAACTAAGCACAGCACATAACAAAGATAAAAGATAGTACATCTATGTTTATTATTATATAAGCACTAACACAAAGGAGAATCTAGAGGACAAGAAACTGTGGTGTAAAGGACTCAACATAACGCTTATGCCTGATAAGGAGCAGATCCCATCACTGGGAAGCTGTGGACACTCTTCCATAGAAAGGGCAGGGGAGGGTCTGGTGTGCAGCGGCAGGAGCCCGATTCCGCATGCACACAGGGCAGCTGGAACAACTGGAGGACAAACAGCGGGAAGGACGAGGGGGGAAAGCATCTGGCTTTTTATCAAATACATTACATTTCATCTTGAAACCACGACTTGTACAACGGATACCAGAGGAGACCAAAGGTAAAGAATATTTATTATAAATTACAAGGCTATTAATAGCCGTATAATAGCCATACTATAGTATGTAGCCATACTATAGCAATAGACTATTGCTAGTAGTCATTAACAATAGAAAGGGGCTTTCCTCGATGAAGGCTCAGCAGGTAAAGAATCTGCCTGCAATGTAGGAGACCTGGGTTCAATCCCTGGGTCAAGACGATCTCACAGAGGAGGAAATGCCAACCCACTCCAGTATAATCGCCTGGAGAATCCCATGAACAGAGAATCCCATGAACAGAGAATCCCATGAACAGAATCCCATGAACAGAGAATCCCATGAACAGAATCCCATGAACAGAGAATCCCATGAACAGAGAAGCCAGTCCATGGGGTCGCAAAGAATCAGACAGAACTTAGCGACCAAACAACAACATACAAGAGATATGACTCCATCTTCTGTAAATCAGATATTCATAGGAAATCATTCTCTCAGTTAAATTCCATCCTTCTGAGATTTTCCATTTCACCTCCTCTAGTTCCATTTTTGACTGAAATTCTTTCACACCACGTACTGACCCTTGGTCTTTTCAAAAGATTGTGATCAGCACCACAGTGCACATGATGCTTTGAACATTACCAGTTTCAGCAAATAACAAACCAGCTTTACTATTAAAAGAAATAAAAACAAACAATGAACCTAGATTGCAGAAATCTCTATTGACCACAGAATTGCCGTCAGTGACCCTAACAGCTATTTTATTTTAAAAAGCCCTCAAATGACAAAATATGCAAATTATCTTTATGCAAGAAATGTACTGAATATAGTCTAAGATTCAGTGCTTAAAAATATTCATCCAACTGGGATGATTTCAGATTAAAGAAAATAAGGACTGTGTAATTATATACACTTACCTTGACAAATAGAAAGCAATCTGTGATTAGAACATACCAATTAGTTACAAAATGCTTCACATGGATTTAATTACCCATCAGTCTACATGTAGCTTAATTACTTTTATCTCATTGCATCAGTAAAAGATTTCTGCCTAAGGCAACTGCCAGTCATATATTTATAAGGCTTCTAGACTTTACAGTGAATACATTATAACATTCAGTCAAATGTGCTAAAGTTACAGTTGCAGAGACAGTCTTAATTTTGAGTCTCTAGTTTTAGTTCAAAAATGTCTCATCACTGTCTTAGATTCAACTCTCATCCAACTTTCACAAGGACAGTGTCACCTATTTGGCTCTATAATATTATTTACTAAAACATAACTTCTGTTTATTCTAAACCTGTAACAGCCAAAAGGAAAGACCCCTAAAACTAAAACAATTATCTTACTGTCCTGAGGCAAAGGACACTATGACACTATAGTCTCATGAGTAAGGTAGATACTTAAATTCAGAAAGAGGGTGACTCCCTTTCAGGGGAGGTGAAGAAAGTCCTTTCACTCAGTACTAACCTGCTGCGAAGCCTGGAAAGATGCTGGCTTCATCGTATGGGAATTTCTGTGTGGGGCTCCGAATGGGAAGTGCTGTCTTCCATTGTTCTTGCTTAGGAAGTGAAAGTGAAAGTGAAGTCACTCAGTCGTGTCCGACTCTTTGTGACCCCATGGACTGTTGCCTACCAGGCTCCTTTCCATGGGATTCTCCAGGCAAGAGTACTGGAGTGGGTTGCCATTTCCTTCTCCAGGAGATCTTCCCGACCCAGGGATCGAACCCAGTTCTCCCGCATTCCAGGCAGACGCTTTAACCTCTGAGCCACCAGGGAAGCCTGCCTTAGGAAGAGGGTTGTGCAATTCAGCCAACCATGGTTTCATTCCTAAAATCTTTGCTGATTAACTTGGTATCTTTGGGCTAGTTATTTAACTAGGTTGTAAGAATAAATAATAACCATCTCACATAACTGTTCAATAACACAAAAATATCTAGTAGAGAGTCTGATTTGTAGCAAGGATATAACAAAGTTAACACTGTTTCCTGGGAGGGGTCTGTGAGGATTACATGAATTCATCAGAAAAAGAGGTCTCTTTGGAACTAAGTAGAAAAAAAAAAATTCTCCCTCCATTTTTTTAAGGGAATATTTTTGGTGTTGGTTAGGAAATTAGATTCTTTGAGAAGTGGGAGTTTTCAAAGCTCTGGAATCTGGTGTTACGGAATTCTGGCCTCACCCTACTTAGAACCTTTGAAGAAACAACCATCTGTTAAGGAAGGCACATCTTTGGGCCAGAAGGCATAGGGACATCTAGTAAGGCTTTCTTTAGGGCTCACAAGTCACTAAGTATCCCTCTGTGATTTCTGTTTTACTCAAAGTAGAGTTGCTTCTGCTTAAATACATACAAAATAAAAAAGAAAAGAGAATTCAAGTGCTACTGTGCTTAAGAACCACTTACAAAGCATCTTAAAAATTCAAGCAGGGGGTGTAAAATTCTACTGAAGTACATCTGGGTGATGTTTATCTAAGTCTAGGTATTCTGCTGATACTGTAACCACACCTAGAGAAACACCCGGGGTTAGGCTTCATGGAAGTATACAGCAACAACAACTAAATATATTGTCAAAATTCTTTAAAAACAATCTTTCCAAGACTTTTAAAATTTCCTCCCTGAAATCAGTTAACACACTGTGATTTCATACTTCCCAATTATTGATCTCCAAAAGGATTATAGGCTCTCGATTCTTAACAAGAGTTTGCAAATAGTTCTTGTGTCACCCTGATGAACAGGTTTCCCACTACAGTTAGAAGCAACACAGAATAGAGAGAGAGAAGACAGTGGCCAGATTTCATGGTTAGGTGTGGGAGCTAAAATGCAGAGTAAGATCTCAGGGTTTTGACATGCATATTAAACATGTAAAGATAATCTATACTGGAAAACCAATCCCCTGAAGATCTTAGGGAGCTTTACTCTACTTGTAAACCTCAAAGCAAGCAGTACACAGTAGTTGCTCAAAAAGCACCTGGAAGTTCTTACAGGTTTCATTCACTCAGGTGCTCTCAGCTCTTCATACAATGACCATAGCACATAATAACTACTTAACTAATATTTGCTAAAGGAAGAAACGTAATGGGGCAGAAAGCAGGGAAATGATTCAAATATTTAACCTTTGTGGAAAGGATGCATTTCTTAAATAACAAAATTTTCCAACATTTCTGTAGTTAGGAACCAATTTTTTAGAAAGTGTTCTGAAGATGATTAGATCCCACAGAGACAAATAACCACCACACACTAAAACAAAACAAACAAACAAACCCCCCTACCTCTGTACTTTAATCCTTTTGTGTAGCTTGTCCAATAATACAGAAATAGAAAATCGTTTTTCTATTTTCTAAATGGAAAACCCAGAAATAGAAAAATAGCTTTGTGTGGAGAAAGAACAGGTTCTTTTTCTTTTTTAATTTTTACTTATCTTGTAGCATAGTTGATTAACAATGCTGTGTTAGTTTCAGTTGCAGACAGAAGGGATTCAGTCATACACAGACATGTGTCTATTCATTTTCAAATTCTTTTCCAGTTTAGGTTATTACAGATTATTGAGCAGAGTCGCCTGTGTACAGGTACAGGTACAGTACAGGTCCTTGCTGACTACAAATTCTAATTATAGCAGTGTATACATGTCAATCCCAAACTCTCAGCCTCCCCTTTCCCCCTATGCTTCCCTCTTGTTAACCCTAAGCTTGTTCTCTAAGCCTGAGTCTGTACGTGGAATCTATGAAAAAAAAAAAAAAGAACTTACAATTTTTTTTTTAGATTCCACATACAAGTGACATCATATGATATTTGTAAGAAAGACCAGGTTCTAATGTCCTAGGATGGCTTCTTACTAGCCAGTGACAATGACCACATTAAAATCTTCTGTATTGTTTGTAAAGTGGGCACAGCAAGTTGGATTGTGACAATTCAATGATGGCAAACTTTCCAGTAAAGAACTCAGCACAGGACCTAAAGCCAACAAGGCCAACTGCTTTGTATAGTTACTCCTCTAAACTGAAGAGGCTTCAAAAATGAATTATCACTAGAAACACACACACACAAATACACATCCCTGGGTATCAGTACAGCACAGATGCTCACGTTACAGGAGCTTTTGAGTCAACCTGGTTTAGAATTCTGGCTCTACCATTTGCCAGCTGGGTAGGAGACACAGGTTCGATCCCTGGGTTGGGAAGATTCCCTGGAGAAGGAAATGGCAACCCACTCCAGTATTCATGCCTGGAGAATCCCATGGACAAGGAGGAGCCTGGTGGGCTACAGTCGACGGGGTCACAAAGGAGTTGGACATGACTGAGCAACTAAGCAACAAGAAAGCCTTGGGTAAAGTCAGCTCCATAACTCAGAGCACACGTTTCCTCAGGTGTGATTTGAAGATAATTGTAGCCACACCTCACAGGGGCAATGTAAAGATAAATGAAATAATCCATACAAAGCAATTCCCACTCTGGCTGCCACAGAGTAGACAACAAATACTAGAAACGTTATTATTATATGAAATACCAAAGTAACAAGGCAGTCTGGGTCCATTTCAGGTCTCAGTGCAGGTTTTGTTTGCTGGATCAGGGCCCATTGCCTTTGAAAATTGGAAATGACAATACGTTTACGAAGGCATTTGAGTTACTCTGAATTTCCATTTGGAGAAGAAAACTACTTATTTGACAGCCGAGTTACAATAAAAAGGATAATTGTGGCACGGTCTGTTCAGACCTATATGCAGAAATGGCCCCATTTGCAAATGGGAACTACCCAAGCACAGAAATAGAACTTGATGCTGGGCTTTAAAAACAATAAAGTTAATTAAAAGAAAAAAAAATACTTTTTATAGAGTTCAAAAACAAGTTAATTTTTCTCAAATTCACGTTTATAGTGTTAACAGTCAAGGAGTTAAGAAAGCAATGAAATAAGCGCTTAGAACCACTTCAACTGACTTCTCTTAAATAGCTTCCATTAGTTTGGTGTGAGTCTGCTTTTTAACACATGAAGTGCTCTTAAAATTAGATTTGTTGTTTTAATGCAGCTTTTCTTGGCACTTTTTGGTCAAGAAAGAAGTCCAGAAATTACTGACAGTTTTGATCTGGAAAATCCAAACCACCTTGATAAATTTTTTTGAAAATGAACTTTACAGAGACAAGTTAAAATTAGAGAAGAAAAAGAAAATACCATTTTGGAATATTTAAACAAGTACTTACATCATAAGCCAGGAGCTGACACCTTTTTTTTTTTTTTAATAAAAGTGCACTAAATCTCTAGCCTTTTTTCCTTGTATATTTTCTGGTCCAAATGGGATGAGAGACACTGATGTGAGTTGGTCCTTGAATCAATGATGTGCGGTAAGGGGCCATCAGCAGCCTACCTGCCCATGCAGAAGAACACAGGTGCCAGCGACTGCTGAGGTGGACAGTGGTAGATTTTCAGTGAGGGCTGGTGTGAGTCAGCAAAAATTAAAAATAATTAATCTAGCCCATGTCCTGCCTGCTACAAATCAAACCCCAAAAACCCTATTTTGATGATTATGAATGTTAAAGAAAGGCCAAATACAAAGCAAAATCACTGCTGCTGACATAAAAATATAAAGACTATTGAAAAACAGGATTACGATTAAACAGGAAACATCCAATCTGCTGTCATTCCTTCCTTGCAAGTAGCTACCCTTGTCAGAACATCCCCATCCCACTTCCTTCTTGACTGTATCTGACTTTCCCGACTGTGGCTCTGAATGGAGACCATCTCTGCTCCTTGGGGCTCTCTCCTCCACCTTCTCCTCCACTGTGCTGCAGTGGTAACTAGTATCCTTGCCCTCAAGTGAGCCTTTCATACCAGAAAGAATGGGATAGTATCTCTACGTGCCCTCGCCCCAAGAAGACCAGGAGTGTCCCCGAAGAAAACCCAATGAGTGGTTGCATGTATTAAAACCATATGTTGTCACCATCCTCACAGGAAGGCCATCTCACTAAGCTGGGGCCTTTAAGTGAGGATCTTTCCAGGGTCTACTGGGAATCCTCCTTATTATCTGGGAACTAGCAAGATTTATTCAATAAATGTCAGAAGAAGGAGAAGCTAAATTTCCACTGTATAAGGTTAAAGTTAGGCAGGGGAGGAGGCATTACTTCCTCTTACAAAATGGAATCAATACTGGCTATCTTCTGCAAATAATAACTTCAAGCTCAGATGCAATTCAAAACAGGATCATAGAAGTATTATAAGTCCAGGTCTCTAGCTCATATGTATCGTGGGTTGAATAGATTTTTGTATGGAAAAGGTCCATAATTTTTTTTCAATTCCAGGTTTTTCGCATGTAACTTTTAAAATAGGGAAACCTCAGGGACAGTCTAGGTGGAAGAAGTGAAGTCGCTCAGTCGTGTCCGACTCTTTGCGACCCCATGGACTGTAGCCTACCAGGCTCCTCTGTCCATGGGATTTTCCAGGCAATAGTCCTGGAGTGGATTGCCATTTCCTTCGCCAAGGGATCTTCCCAACCCAGGGATCAAACCCAGGTATCCCACATTATAGACAGATGCTTTACCATCTGAGCCACCAGGGAAGTCCAGGTGGGAGAAAGGATTTTAAATGAAGCTCTTTCAATACCATCTACCTTTAAATAAGTCACTTGACTTTGTTGGCTCTTACTTTCTTCATCTGGAAAATAAGAAAATTAAAATAGACTACTTAGCTCAAATCTTCTGGGTTAGAGATTGCCTTTGACATGGTGGAAGTTATGGATCCCTTTCCAGAAATAAGCCACATACAATATTTAGCTTGCTATTTCAGGGGATTCAAAGATGCCTGAAAGCACACGTGTGGAAGAATTCTTCAATTACATATTAAAAATGTGATGCTAGAGACCATACACATAATAAACCATTAAAAAAATTAAGACACACAATTTTTACCACTAGAAAATCAGTTGCCTAACATCCACACTAAATAACTGTCAATTAACTACTTGAAAGATATAAATTTAAAAGAACTCTGAAATTACCAGACTGTCCATGGTACCCACACACACCTATACTTTCTGCTAGTTGTAAATAATCACTTTATCAACCAAGGATGGCCACTAATGATTAGGAAGTGACTTAGGTAGTACAAGAGTCATAACTTCTCTCCAACTAGAAACTTTCAAAGCTCTCATCAAACATTAATGAAGTAGCTGGATGAACTAAAATAACTTGTTTTCAGAAACAGTCATTACCCTTTTACATCAAACGCAGGCTGTTCACTTAGAGTCTAAGAGTGGTTAAGGAGACAGCATCTCAATTATCAACAGACAGATGAGACAGTTAATAAATAACCTTCTAAGATTTTCATAAAAATTCACAGAATTCGTTTTTATATTCAGCAAAGCTCTTATTACAGAGAACAAATTTTATCATGACTACTAAAGACAGTAATGTAATTAAAGATAGACAGTTCTTCCAAGTTTAACCTAGAAGACATCATTCTCGAAGGCAAAAAAAAAAAGTGTTATTCCTGGTTATGTGTTATTGGATGGTTTCCAATAAATAATCATCATTCAGGCTTATCAGCTACCAAGGCAAATAGAAAATAGTAAAGCAAAAAGGCACATCCCTCCTTCAGGAAACCAAGGACAAGACTCACAGAGTATCCTTTAATTTGCAGAATTCTAGAGTTTAGGACATAACTTCTTGTCCAACATAGGTCAAAAATTTGATTTTCCACTTATCTTTGTTACTGTGGATAAAAATCAATGAAAAAGTAATATTAATGTAAAATAGGTGCACTCCTATTGAATTATTAATAGGCAATACAACTGTAAATGTTTTTGTTCATCATTCTTCACTGCCCCTGCAAACAATTTCAAATGGAAGGTGCTGAAGCATGAAGATTGTTTGCAGCCATTGCTTTCTGAAATCACAGTGCTGGGAATTGGTGGAATTCTAGCTTCCTTGGGTTATTATCAGACATTGTGAACTTTTCTTTGAAAGCAAACTATAAATTCACAAGGGGGTCCCTTGCCTTTAATCAAGGAAATGTTTAAAACAACCCCCACCTGCCATTTTAATGTATTCTTCTCAAAGACTGCCATAAATATTTAATATAAGAAAGGCACTGTTTAAACACAATGAATAGCTTATGAAATTAAAGTTGGCTGACAGATTACACTATGTACATAATACACTGTAAATAATGACAAAGAAAATATAAGTTGCATTACTAACCTTCTCTTGCTTCTCTTGACATTTCTTAAGGAATATGCAAGAAAGACTTCAATATGAAGGTCAGTTTAATTGACATCCAAGAGTGTCGAACTCTATAGAACCATTCTATTCTTGACTGTATGTAACACTGACATATTCACCTCATGGAATAGATACCACACAAGTTTTTCCATTTCTCAAGAATCTCACTCAGCCTGCTAACCACTTTCATCAAAGAGAGCTAGGAAGGGTACTGTATATCTAGTCCTTCGCTTCTTGGCTTCAAACAGGAATCAATACCTAACATTAGACCTTCCTATGGAAGACATTCAATATTTATGAAATGAGTACATAGTTATTACCAGGTGCAATTATGTACTGTATTCAGAATTCCTAAGAATAGGTTCCTCTTTTTCTTTCTGGTACTAATACAATGACCAACCTGCTTCCACTCTCACTGAAACTCATTTATTCTTACTCTCTGTTCACAGAAATGGGGGACAGCTGGTACCTCTTCTTTTAACTCAATCGCTTGATTCTTCTGTTTAAATCAAACCATTTCAATTTTTAAAACTTTTTCTCAGAGGTATCTTTTTCTAACCCATTTCCCCTGAATTTCCCCGGAGACTAACAGAAGAATTATTTCTCAATACTCATGTATCAATTGTTTACCCCAAAGTAATATTAACTCTTATAAGAACAACATATCCTTGACATAATCTAAATGAGCTGCCCAGGCCCCCAAGCCCCCAGCACCCCAAGCAGGGTGAGTGCTAAACCTCAACTTTTTACAGAAACAATTATACAAGTTCAGCATACTAATACACTTACTGATGTTTCAGACCAAATCTTCTACAGTTAATTCAGAGTCTTCCATTCTGTTAACACCACCAATTTCTCCCATACTGATGTCATGAATCAATACCTTCTGTAAGCTTTTCATTCTATTTAAAGTCCAATAATGTTCCAGTTTAATGATATCATCTGTAGGAAACCATCCACAGGCTAAATATTAATAGAGCATTGAAGAATATCTTTTAATATGTTTGAGTTCATCTTCCTAACATTCTTATGGAAAATATATACTGGAATTTGTCAAAATTTTCACTGATATCTGGATAATTAACATTAATTTCCTTCCACATTTTCAGCTGGGCCATCCCTATCATAAAAGAGATAAAATTAATTGGAAGTATTCTTCAAGATGCCATAGTACTTACCAACCCATATCACGGGCTTAACATTAGAACCTCAAAATTGGTTGAGGTTCTAGTATCTTCACAATTCTTACTTATTGATATGTACACTTAAAAGATAATTATTATATATAATGGAATGTAAGACACCAACAATACAAAATACACTGTTTTGGTTATATGTCAATTGTGTATCAATAAAGCTGGGAAAAAATAAAATACACTTTGTAAAATGTGGTTCTAAGGGAAAAAACTACCATAAAATGTTTCCAAATAATTACAAAATTTCCTCATTTATAAAATATACCTTCATTTCGGTGTAAAATGATATATAAATGCATCCTCACTTCAAAGCAAAAATCAATGTACTCTAAAATTTACTAAACAGGGTAATGTGGACTTTCGCTCTTGCAACACTGTATTCTATAGCAAGTACATCTTAGAATATCACTAATGTAGTACTTATAACGTAAGCTGGAGAGTTAACTAACAAGTCAGTATGCTAATAACCAATTTTCTCTATTAGAATTTTGAACACCTTAAATACCTAAGTTATATCTTCATGCTTTTCCTCTCTAAATACCTTTTAAAAATGACAGTATCATTTTTATAAGTGCTACTTTGCATAATGGAACATTTTTGAGTCAAATACCACCCCACCTAATAAATACTCTGGTTCCTAATGCTTAACTTAAGACCTATACTTTAAACATAAGTTATGCTATTCATTATTTTTAATATACCAGCTCAAATGTATGCAGATGCAGCTGAACTTACAAACCATTTGATAAATGATGGGAATTTCTGTGCATTATTTAAACTTACTGAAATAACCTATTTTTGTAAAAAACAAAAGCTTCCAAGGGACAGTTATTGGGTAAATAAAGTCAAGCCTTAAAATTCAACTCCCGTTTCTCTATTCTCATCCCAGACTGCAGACTGCACACTATTTTTCTGGGTGAAAAAGCTTGGAGCTGTTTGACTCAAACAATTAAACAATATTGACGGCAACGCACAGCGAAATGAAGGAGCCCTCAGTTTAACCTCGCCACTTTTTCACTATAGCAGTTTGCCTGTCGTCCTTCCCAAAACAGTACATACACACACACGACTAGATCTTACTAGATTATTACGTAAGACGGAAAATCTTCATTTCCATACTGTCTCCTCTAACTCCAGTATTTCTCAGGTGAGACCATCGCTTTGTTAAGTTCTTCCTTCACCCCTACTCAGACATCCCAGAAATACGAATACTAAAGAGTCAAGAAAGAAAAACTTCAAAACCACAATTTCTTTACAGCTGAAAACACACAAAAAAATTTACAGTGCTTGCTTTTATGTCTGTATTTTGAGTACGTGACTCATTATGGAACATGAAGCAGACCCTTTGAATGTTGATGGGGTGATGATCTATTCAAATATAAAGTTTGTTCTCCAAATAGCACAGGAGGATTGACAAAAGTTTGATGTGATTCTTCTCTCTGCACTGGCTCAGAATGCATGCCCTTATCGCAAAACCAAGCTGAATTTTGTTCAAATATCCTGTTACATTTTAGTCAAAATATACTATGCTTTTAAGTACTACAGCTCTGGAAAATCTATCTGAGGTACTTCATTCACAGTTAACAGCATACAAACAATATATTAAGGCTTCTAAAGTAAGTGCAAATCAGGCCTGGCATCTCTCAGGATAAGAGGAAACGTTTGACTTATTTTTCCTTCTTAGAATAAGAAAATAGTGGAGGTATCCACAGTTGCTGAGAAACAAGTCAGAGGGTTTACATTCTCAACGCAGCACTCTCTCAACGCATTTTACTGTTTTGGTCATGCATGAAGAATGGAAACTAGACAAAGTGAAGCTGAAATCTATGAGGAGTTACTTCAGCAGGGAGTGAAATGAAGTCGTTATCAGTAGACTGGCTGTTACAAGATAGTAACTTGTGACATCAAGACACAGATCTGGTCCACAGAGTAAGGACGGATGGGCCACAGGGTCACTATACTTAGACTCTAAGATCAGGTTCAGGGTTAAGCAACAAGTAAAGATACCTAAGAAAAGCATCTTTGTCTCATTTTGTTTAATTTTAAATTACTCTGAGAACTTCCCTAGCATCCAGTGGGTAAGACCCCGCACTCCTGCTGCAGGGGGCACAGGTTCCATCCATGGTTGGGGAGGATCTTGCCTGCTGCATGGCATGCCAAAAACAAACAAAAAAACATTACTCTGAAACATCAACTTTAAACAGAACTGGAGAGCTGTGAGCAAGTCACTCAAGCTCTCTGAGCCTTATATTCTTGGTATTAATATGATAGGGATAACAACTTGTCTTGCTGGGTGTTGTTTAGATTAGAGATCATTTACGTAAAACATATAACACAGAGACTGGATCCAATCACCACTAAATAAATGGAGGCTATTTTTATTATTACCATTATATGTTTTTTAAATTATTTTACTTTACAATATTGTATTAGTTTTGCCATACATTGACTTGAATCTGCCATGAGTGTACATGTGTTCCCCATCCTGAACCCCCTCTCCCACCTCCCTCTCCATCCCATCCCTCTGGGTCATCCCAGTGCACCAGCCCCGAGCACCCTGTATCATGCATCAAATCTGGACTGGCGATTCGTTTCACATATATTTCACATGTTTCAATGCCATTCTCCCATATCATTGCACCCTCTCCCTCTCCCAGAGTCCAAAAGACTGTTCACATCTGTGTCTCTTCTGCTGTCTCGCATACAGGGTTATCATTACCTTCTTTCTAAATTCCATATATATGCGTTAGTATACTGTATTGGTGTTTTTCTTTCTGGCTTATTTCACTCTGTATAATAGGCTACAGTTTCATCCACCTCATTAGAACTGATTCAAATGTATTCTTTTTAATGGCTGAGTAATACTCCATTGTGTATATGTACCACAGCTTTCTTATCCATTCATCTGCTGATGGACATCTAGGTTGCTTCCACGTCCTGGCTCTTATAAACAGTGCTGCGATGAACACTGGGGTACACGTGTCTCTTTCGATCCTGGTTTCCTCAGTGTGTATGCCCAGCAGTGGGATTGCTGGGTCATATGGCAGTTCTGTGTCCAGTTTTTTAAGGAATCTCCACACTGTTCTCCATAGTGGCTGTACTAGGTTGCAATAAGAAAATTTTAAGAAGGAAACCTTTAGTTGTATAGGTATGAGAAGGACTTTAAGATAATCATCTGAATCTCAAGGAAGAGAGGGACTTAGCACTTGGTCTGTATTATTAAAATAACATTACCTTCTGATTGTCATATTCCCAAATTAAGACTTAGTATTCATTTTAAGTAAAATTTGCAATAAGAAAATTTTAAGAAGGAAACCTTTAGTTGTATAGGTATGAGAAGGACTTTAAGATAATCATCTGAATCTCAAGGAAGAGAGGGACTTAGCACTTGGTCTGTATTATTAAAATAACATTACCTTCTGATTGTCATATTCCCAAATTAAGACTTAGTATTCATTTTAAGTAAAACTCACAATATTGGGATAAATCTACTAAACTAAGAGTATCCAAATAATAAATTCATAGGTCCACAATTTTTGAAGCATATTTTCATTGTAAGTGCCTTCTTGGGTATACTGCTCACTAAAAATTGAAAAATTAGCGTCAGAATTTGAAAATCAACTAAACAGAAGAATGGATGATAAGACATAATCCTAAAGATAAAAATAATTTAGGCTTAGTCACTTCTGCATATAGTAGACAGAGAACTCAATTCTTTGAAACTTTTTAAGATTTAATATCTTGGAAATATGACAAAGCAAAGTCAGAATCAAAATTTGGTACTGAAATCTAAAATTGTCTAAAACCAATACAAAAATCACCCATATTTCAACATGCCTATCCAGAGAAGGCAATGGCACCCCACTCCAGTACTCTTGCCTGGAAAATCCCATGGATGGAGGAGCATGGGCTTCAATCCATGGGGTCGCGAAGAGTCGGACACGACTGAGCAACTTCACTTTCACTTTTCACTTTCATGCATTGGAGAAGGAAGTGGCAACCCACTCCAGTGTTCTTGCCTGGAGAATCCCAGGGACAGGGGAGCCTGATGGGCTGCTGTCTATGGGGTCACACAGAGTTGGACACGACTGAAGCGACTTAGCAGCAGCAGCAACATGCCTATCAAGCATGAATCTAACATATTCCACTCACTTTCCTGACTTTGATATCTACTGTCACCTCATGCTGGAGTTGTCTTTTCCCAGAGTGAACTCAAACCTTTCCCTTGAATCCAGGTATCACTTCTCATTGACAGGCCTATCGTTCTAGGTCTAATCCTAAAAACGTTATCATTCTTCAAGTTCTAAGCCTAGACCCTGCTTTCTGCCTTTATCTGTCGCTGAAATACAGGCATGCTAAGTTTAGTCTGGCACCCTAATGAGATGCTTCACAGTGTTAATTGAGAATTGATACTATTCAAGTTCTTAGTTGTAAGTGACAGCAGCTGATTTCTGAATAATCGCAGAAAAAGGGAGTTTATTAACAGGATACCAAGAATGAGGCTCAGTACTAAGCTTCCAGGAACAACATATGACACAATACAAAACAGGCTGAAGCAGAACGTCAGTGCTTCCGCTGCACCAAGAATCCAAGCCTGAAATCATGGCCACCCCCAAGAGCAGGCGGCTGCTCCACCTCTCTGGTTAGCAAAAATGGATTACAGGGGGAGCCTCTATCCTCAAGTTGCTCACTTTGGAATTTAGATTTCTTGGCGGAATCTAGGTCATGTTCTAGTGCCCTAGGGCACAGGAGGTTGGTTTTCTGAGCTACATCCTGGGGAAGTGGTTCTCCAAGGTTGGAAACATCCCAGATTACACCCAAGAAAGTTCAAAAGGTACTGGGTGGCCAGCAAACACAGCTAATGCCAACAGGATGAAGTTATAAATTGCTAAGACCAAATAAACAGCCTCACAAAGAAGAAAGTCAATAGCTTTCCTCCCTACATCGTGGAAAAGAGAATGTTTTAAAACAAATAATTATATCAAATACAGCAAACAAATATGGTCTGGCTCAAGTAGTATCTTCAAGCATGATTTAAGTCTATTATAAACAGAGAGGAAGAAAATCTGCAGTGTTTCTAGCTGTCTGGCAGCAACATTTCCAATACACAGCAGTCACCCTCACCCTTTTCAAACTGTACAGGCACAGCTGATGCTTCACACCCTTTACTGATTTGTGTCCCACTTGGTGAATTCTGTTTCCTTTAATTCTCCTTTTCCTCTTTCCTTTTGCCTTTTACCTTTAGTAACTCAATGACTACTGACATACTAGTTTTTGCTAAGTTCTCACAAAAAACCACTTTCATCATTAAACACGTGTATTCACGTGGAGCCACCTCCATAACACAGACACTTTGTTCTGACTCATAAAGTGAAGG
Source organism: Oreotragus oreotragus (assembly GCA_006410675.1). Classification (NCBI taxonomy): domain Eukaryota; kingdom Metazoa; phylum Chordata; class Mammalia; order Artiodactyla; family Bovidae; genus Oreotragus; species Oreotragus oreotragus. The sequence continues at coordinate 28,836 of SJYX01009500.1, read as the reverse complement.
ATTTCAGGATAAGATACGTACAAAACTGCAACTGGTCAATCCTAGAGGGTAGGATCATCCAGGAAAGCCAAGTGCTGTGGCATTCTTGCTCACCCCAGCATCATGCATGGATAAACACAACAAAGATGGGTGGATCTCTGTTTCTTAATCCTCCATAAGACAGCATCACTTTATGGAGCCTCCCAAGTGAATGGCTAAGGGATAAGAATATAAGTGAGTAAATAGACTGAGAAGTAGATGTAAGAGGATTATCAGCTCTAGGCTGAAGCCCTAAAACAAACACTGCATTTACAGTGGGCCTTCACTGCATCTGTGGACTCTGCATCCTGGAATTCAACCAATCACTGGTCAAAACCAACCTACCACTGGTTGAATCAGTGAATGTAGAACCATGGATACGGAAGGCCAACTGTACTGTTCAAATTTATATAAGGGACTTGGGCAATCTAGATTTTTGTGTCTCCAACAATCCTGAAATCCCTTCCTGCAGTCAAGTAGAATGACCGGGTAAGCCTTAAAAATAATTAGAAGCACACACAAAACTTCACGGTACTTATATGTGGGCAGAATTATAGAATGAGCATGATTCTTCTCTGTGGCTTTTCTCTGATGTGTAAGAAAGACCATGTGTCACAATTCTCCCACTAGGGAAAACAGGCAGATTCGTTTACTGAGTAAATAGTTCACAAATCTAACTAACCTACAATGCTATCTTCTAGCAAAATTCAATATTATTATGATTTTCATTTTCCTTTTTAAAATAACTTTTAAATAAAAGTTAACTTTTTAACTTTTATTAAAAAATAAAAGTATTTTTTAGAAAATACTTTTAATAGAAAAAGTTTTGTGTGAAACAAGGACTTTTTAAAAGTGACCAGCCTTGCACAAGGCAATGTGGAAAGTGAGATCTGCAGAAATTTTCCTGAGTTAAAGTTGAGTCTTAGATCAACTGTTTGACTGTGTGTGCCTCCAACTTAATCCCGCTTGCTGAGCTATCTGGTTTTTCATAGGATGCCTCTGATTTCACTTCTGATTACTTGCCTCATTCAGCTACTCCTAAATTAGATCACCCCATTCCTCATGTATCTAGACTCCTGAATGCCTTACCCATGGTAAGGAACTGAAGGCCAAAGTAACACACCACTTCCCTGATAAAACTATCCATCAGCAGAATCTAGGAGACCTACTTCACCTCAAGAGAAGGTGAAGCTAGTCTCCAAGTTGATGCCAGAACCCAATCCAGGAAAGTCTGCTGCTTCCCCACCCAGACAGGGAGTCCAATACGTTTCACTGAACTCCTTGAGATGAAGGGAAAACAAACAAATAGTAGCTAAAGAGAAGCTGGGGGGTGGTTGGAGGGAAAAGAACATGGGAAACTCTTATGAATTTGAATGAAACAATAATAACAACAATGAAAGCACCCAGTAGTTTCCTAGCAAACATCAAGAGCAGAAAGAGGGGCTTCTTCATATGCTTTCACTCCAAACAAAATGACAGTGGATCATGGGAACATCAATCACTGAGTGGTTAAAAAATAAAAAAACAAGAACTATCAAACTATTGGGTGGTCCCTCTCAGAGGAAAAGTTGTCAGATCCATCTGACTTTGATCTCTCATTCACAGAAATAGCCTGGAGAAACTTCTCCACCCCATAAAAATAATAAATCTCAGAAGCCACACACTCTGCATGCCAGAAATCACCTCTGGTGAGAAATCCTCCTTTTCAATGTTGCTAGGCGAACATTAACTGTTAAAACGCTGGGCTAGACACATTGCAGTGAAAACTCAAAGGAATAAATCCGCACCACAAATCTCAGATGCGGGGGAAGGCACAGGAAGAAGAAGACAGAAGTAAAATCTTAACATTTCCCTCATCAGAAAGATTTTATTGACACCAATCCTAAAGGGAAACTGCTAAGCATTAATAGGAAATTAAAACCCAGAAATTAAATTTGACATCTATTCTGGTCTAGGTGTTGGAGAAGACGCTTGAGAGTCCCTTGGACTGCAAGGAGATCTAACCAGTCCATTCTAAAGGAGATTAGCCCTGGGTGTTCTTTGGAAGGAATGATGCTGAAGCTGAAACTCCAGTACTTTGGCCACCTTATGAGAAGAGTTGACTCACTGGAAAAGACTCTGATGCTGGGAGGGATTAGGGGCAGGAGGAGAAGAGGACGACAGAGGATGAGATGGCTGGATGGCATCACCGACTCGATGGATGTGAGTCTGAGTGAACTCCAGGAGTTGGTGATGGACAGGGAGGCCTGGAGTGCTGTGATCCATGGGGTCGCAAAGAGTCGGACACGCCTGAGCGACTGAACTGAACTGAACTGATTCTGGTCTAAAGGCAAAACAGACAGAGCATGAATAAAAGTGCCTGTAATAATACGAAAACTTTACTTTTATCACATTCTTCTAATTCTTGGTAAAAACTCATGAATGAAGGCATTGTGAGTGATCTTGCCCACATCAAAGATTACTGATTCATGTGCATGTATGCAAAATGAGAATGTGAAGCAAACTACACACTTCTAGAGCCAAAAAAAAAAAAAAAAAGAAAATCCAACTAAATAAATAACCTATTTTTCTCTCATCTATTCCTTTACAGAGCTACACAGCTGGTGAGCGTCTTTCTTGTCTAGAAGTGGTACAGAATAGAGCTTGGAGCCAGAGGACTTGAACTTGATTCCTGGCTCCTCCTCTTGGAGGAGTACTACTTGACTGTGCCCAAACCCTTCATCTTCCTCAGCTTTGATTTTCATCCATAAAATGAAGTTAATGAACAGTCCCTAATCACTGGTTATCTTGAACATTAAATAGATAATGTATATCAAGTGTTTGGCATAAGACAGTCACTCAACAAAGGTTATTACCTTTTACTTTACTGACAATAAATATGATTCCCTGTTTATATGTTAATAAATGTTGGTAAATATGAAACACTGTGATCAGTGGCTTGCTGTGTAAGCTTGTATAAGTCATTTAACTACTTTGTGCTTCAGCTCTCACATTTGTAAAATGGAGATCATGCTAGTTGTCAAGCCCACGTTCCACAGGTTTTCCACACTAAAATGAGAAAAAAAGCTCATCAGCCCAATTTTTGTACCACGTGTTTATTACTTTGCTAGGGTTGCCCTGCTAAGTCACTTCAGTCGTGTCCGACTCCGCGCAACCCCATAGACAGCTGCCCACCAGGCTCCTCCATCCTTGGGATTCTCTAGGCAAGAATACTGGAGTGGGTTGCCATTTCCTTCTCCAATGCATGAAAGTGAAAAGTCAAAGTGAAGTCGCTCAGCCATGTCCGACTCTTTGCGACCCCATGGGACACCACAAGCTGAGTGCCTTGAACAGCAGAATTTCCTACTCTGGAAGGTAGAGTCTAAGACCACAGAGTTGGAACAGCTAATTCCTTACAATGGCTGACTCTGACGCCTGTCTCCTAGCCTCCTGTGGTCACTGGCCATCTTTGGTTTTCCCTGGCATCACCCTCGTGATGCCCTCATCTTCACATTGCATTCTCCCTATGTGAGTGCTGGCCAACAAGATTTCCCCTTTTGATAAGGACACCGGTCATATTGGGCTAAGGCCTACCTTAATGACTTTGTTTAAACTTGATTATCTCTGTAACGACACTATCACCAAATAAGGTGAGGTACTGGGGCTTACGACTTCAACATATGAATTTGGGGGAGGGGACACGCTGAGGGTTTGAAGAGGCACCTCCATTTTTTGTCCGAGAGACTTCTAACTCTGGCTAGAATTTATCTGGCCCCCAGGCTATATAAGTTCAAACAGGTGTGTCTAGAGTAGAGATCTATTTTTTTTTTTCCCCAAAGGTAGGATCGCCAGATGAAACACCAAGTTAAATTTGAATTTCAGATATACAATGAATGATTTGGGGCATAAGTATGTTCCATGAGTCTCCAGTATTTTTATTTGCTAAAGCTGCCATCCTACTCACATATGGATTTGCAAATGGCAGCCCACTCCAGTGTTCTTGCCTGGAGAATCCCAGGGACGGCGGAGCCTGGTGGGCTGCCGTCTATGGGGTCGCAGAGTCGGACACGACTGAAGCGACTTAGCAGCAGCAGCAGTGCACTGCCACACTGAGGTCAAGGTCAGGCAGCACTGCCTAAACCCTAAGAATCCCCTGAGGTACTTGTTATACACGTGCATTCCAGGCTCCACCGAGAATCACAGAAGCAGACCCTCCATGGGAAAGGCTAGAAAACTAGAGGCTTAACCAGTAGTCAAGATGATTCCTACCAAAGACATCTGGGAAACAGTGGGCTAGCTGAGGACAAAGAACAGCTGTTAGAATAAGAACAAAGAAGAATGATCAAGTGAAAACATCTAGAAATAAAACAGTTGAGAATAACAAGCCTTTTCTCATTTAAAGCATGAAAATAGAGGAAAGAGGACTTGATAACCACAAATAATTAATGCTTATCTTCTGGAGAGATGGGAGTGGGTGTGATGACTGTATGAGTTACACTGTTCCCCACTGGGCTCAATCCACCAGGTTCAAGTTGTAAACTCAGACTGCTCCACCACCAAGGGCCCCTCCTGGTGGAAAACAAGCACTTGCTGTCTGCCTCTCTGGGCACCACAGCTTTGCTCTGCCTGAGGCCTGCCCGGGAGTCTGTTCTTCCCACCTGCTGAGTCTCCTGTTACACTGTTCCCCACTGGGCTCAATCCACCAGGTTCAAGTTGTAAACTCAGACTGCTCCACCACCAAGGGCCCCTCCTGGTGGAAAACAAGCACTTGCTGTCTGCCTCTCTGGGCACCACAGCTTTGCTCTGCCTGAGGCCTGCCCGGGAGTCTGTTCTTCCTGCCTGCTGAGTCTCCACCTCCTTCTCACTAGGGCAACATTTTTCTCCCTGTAAATGGAGAAAAAGGGCAGAGTTGCACCTGGTCGGTGGGTGGTCTGGGTGCAGCACAGCACACTAATATATGTTTCAAACACTGGAAAATGAAACAAAACCAGGGCAAATACCACATGAAAATAAAATCTGTGCTTTAAGTTGATTTTAAATGAAGCACCTAAAGCATTTAGATAAATCTTATTGACTGCCTATGCAATAATAGTCTAGATGTGACTCGTGGCCTTTTAAGCAAAGTATCAATGGTTTACAAAACTAAATTACAGTGAATGAGTCAAGACTTGTTGGATTAATTATAAGAGGTGCTGATCCGTGATATATTCTTGGGAAAATCTGACCCATTTTTGGTCCCTTCATCAATTCTGATTACCTAATCTCAATTTTCTTCTTGTATGAGATATTTAGAAAGATTTCTCAGCCCTGTGTAATTTGAACTCTGTCCTAGAGAGGCATAAATTCAACAAAACCACTGTATATATCACATCATACACACAAATCACAGAGAGAAAAGCATACATGGCTTTATCACATTACTGGTTATTTTAGCTTTTGGGTTTTAACATATAGTGCTTGATCTTTTATTGAATATAGTTTTGTATATGAGGAAAGGAGACAGCACCAAAGAGGAAACAACCACAAAATCTGACAAATCATTAGAACAGATCAATGCCTAGTACTCCTTCAGATGTACTGTAGCAACAGGGCAAACAAGGATACAATTTTTAGGATGAAAATGAATAATTTTCTTATTATTAGAGCTAACCCAGCACTTTCACTGAAAATACAGGTGAAGAATCCTCTTAGAACAACAAAGGAATATGAATACTTAAATTTTAATAAAAATATTCTGTCAAATTACAATTGCTTGAAGAGAGACTTCACTTGAGTCAGTCTTACTAGGTGTTACACATGGCCTATTTGTTAAAAGGTTGTTACTTCAAATTCCAATGACTGTAAGTTAACCTGTTTTCGACTGGAGGGAACTTTTCCCCGAAAGACATGGCAATATCTGAAGACTGTATACTGCTTCCTAGTTTGCACATACATTATTTCTTTTAATCTCCATCAATAAAGAAGGTAAAGATGAAAACCATTAAATATTTATGCCAAGTCACAGAGCTGGTTTGTAACACAGCTACTATTAAAATCGAGAGAGAACTATGCCTGGCCCAGTGTGTCTTTTTATTTACCTGCCAAGGAAGATTCAGGATGGAATTCACTGTATTCACTCAATTAAATCTGGACTCATAATTCCTATCATTTTTTAATCAATACTAAATATTTTCAAGCAATTACACTTCGGCCCATCTAAATCTGATAAACATTGGCAGTGCGTAATTTTAATAAGTTGACCTTGGATATTCAAGACTTATTTTCTAGTGAAAAATACATTAACATTTCTTTTATCTCCATTCAATAATTTTGGTATTTAAAGTGGCTGAAAGCAAACATCAACTTTCAGGAGTCCTGTTGCTCAGATTCTGCACTGTGGCCGTCTGTTTCTTTTTTTTTACTTTTTTTTTTTTTATTCCGTCTGTTTCTACTCTGCTCAGTCCTGAGTGTAAGCTGCCCAAGGAGGGCCTCACACGAGGCTTGGAAGCCGAAGGAGGCAGCAGCCACAACTCTAATGAAACTCACTGTAATTAAAGTGCCGACAGCACAGAAATGCCAGCAGACTCGAACTCCTCATTCTTCTCCGTTTTGTTTCCAGCACGCGTGTCTGAGCTGCCCTTGTGGGTCAGCAGCAGCCTGAGGCCAATGGCCAATCCCCTGCCTCGATATGCATCCTCAGTTTCTGCCCCACTGTGGAAGCTCGACCTCCTATCAGTTCAGTTCAGTCACTCAGTCATGTCCAACTCTTTGCGACTCCATGGACTGTAGCATGGCAGACTTCCCTATCCATCACCAACTCCAGGAGCTTGTTCAAACTCATGCCCATTGGGTCGCTGATGCCCTCCAACCATTTCATCCTCTGTCGTCCCCTTTTCCTCCTGTCTTCAATCTTTCCCACCATTAGGATCTTTTCCAATAAGTCAGTTCTTTGCACCAGGTGGCCAAACTACTGGAGCTTCAGCTTAGCATCACTCCTTCCAATGAATATTCAGGACTGATCTCCTTCAGGATGACTGCTTTGACCACCTTGCAGTAAAAACGGACTCTCAAGAGTCTTCTCCGACAGCATAGTTCAAAAGCATCAAGTCTTCGGTGCTCAGCCTTCTTTATGGTCCAACTCTCACATCCATAAATGACTACTAGAAAAACCATAGCTCTGAATAGATGGACCTTTGTTGGCAAAGTAATGTCTCTGCTTTTTAATATGCTATGTAGGTTGGTCGTAACTTTCCTTCCAAGGAGTGTATCTTTTAATTTCATAGCTGGAGTCACTATCTGCAGTCATTTTGGAGCCCAGGAAAATAAAGTTTGTCATTGTTTTCATTGTTTCCCCATCTATTTGCCATGAAGTGATGGGACTGGATGTCATGATCTTCGTTTTCTGAATGTTGAGTTTTAAGCCAGCTTTTTCACTCTCATCAAGAGGCTCTTCAGTTCCTCTTCACTTTCTGCCATAAAGGTGGTGTTATCTGCTTATCTGAGGTTATTGATAGTTCTCCCGGAAATCTTTGTTGGAGAAGGTGATGGCACCCCACTCCAGTACTCTTGCCTGGAAAATCTCATGGATGGAGGAGCCTGGTAGGCTGCAGTCCATGGGGTCTCTAAGAGATGGACACGACTTCACTTTGACTTTTCACTTTCATGCATTGGAGAAGGAAATGGCAACCCACTCCAGTGCCCTTGCCTAGAGAATCCCAAGGACGGCAGAGCCTGGTGGGCTGCCATCTATGGGGTCGCACAGAGTCGGACACGACTGAAGCGACTTAGCAGCAGCAGCAGCCGCCAGCAACCTTGACTCCAGTTTGTGCTTCATCCAGCCCGGCGTTTCTCATGATGTACTCTACAAATAAGTTAAATAAGCAGGGTGACAATATACAGCCTTGCGTAGTCCTTTCCCGAGGTGGAACCTGTCTGTTGTTCCATGTCCAGTTCTAACTGTTGTTTCTTGACTTGCATACATGTTTCTCGGGAGGCAGGTCAGGTGGTCTGGTATTCCCATCTCTTGAAGATTTTCCACAGTTTGTCATGATCTACACAGTCAAAGGCTTTAGCATAGTCAGTAAAGCAGATATTTTTCTGGAACTCTCTTGCTTTTTCAATGATCCAACGGATGTTGGCAATTTGATCTCTGGTTCCTCTGCCTTTTCTAAATCCAACTTGAACATCTGAAGTTCTCAGTTCCTGTACTGTTGAAGTCTCACTTGGATAATTTGTTGCTTCCCCCACTCCCTATAGGGAATCCTTTATCCCATAACTCCCAGTGGCCCTGCTTCCCCTGACAAACTTAACTGATCCATATACCTCCTAGACCACGGTGAGAGGATCAGCTAACGGTTGTTGTTTCCCTAATTACTAGTTTTTCTCCATAGTCACTTTTGAGACTACAATTTCTAATCCTAAAAGGATTTATGTCTACCATGACAAAATAAAGCAAGCCCAGCTCTGTTCTATGACAGGACTGCATAGAGACTTGAGTTCCATTTACTCCTTAGGGTTGGTTATACGCACCTCCAAATAAAACACTTTCTATTTAAAAATAGCATGTTCATTGCCAGAATTCTTTTGTCTTCTGTGTTACTATAAGCACTCCATAGAAAATACAACTGTGACTGAACAATCGAACTGAAGCATGCAGGAGCAGAAAATCATCTAGTCTTTTCCAATAAACATATAAGGGCATGTAAGAGCAGCAAAGCTAAGAGAGGGAACATCAACATTGATCTCTGCAGACTTCTAAAATGATGCATATTACTAATGCTCAATTACAGAGTCTCAAAGGAACTTGGGCTGAGTCAAGTAATGAACATACACACTTACTAATTCCTGCAGCACTTTATTCAAGAACACATCTCCAAATAATGATGCTTGGGAAGATTAAAGGAGCTAGTGTTTCAAAGACTAACATCCTCAGAAAAGCTTTGATATCAAAATTAAGATATTCAGCATTAAAGGTATGTGTGTGTGTGCGTGTGTATAAAGGGGAGGTGGGAAGGGAAGACTGCAGTTAAGCTTGGTTGTTCAGATGTAGAAATTAGGCACAGACGTTTTGTAAGCAGGACTGGCAAATATACATTAAAAATAGTGTGGCTTTTCCATCCACAACTTCAAACTTGCCCATTTTCCCTCAAAAATCACCACTTACACTAATGCTGAAGCTCCAATACTTTGGCCACCTGATGCAAAGAACTGACTCATTGAAAAAGACCCTGATGCTGGGAAAGACTGAAGGCAGGAGGAGAAGGGGATGACAGAGGATGAGAGGGTTGGATGGCATTACCAGCTCAATGGACATGAGGTTGAGCAAGCTCCAGGAGTTGGTGATGGACAGAGAAGCCTGGCATGCTGCAGTCCATGGGGTCGCAAAGAGTTGGAAACGACTGACTGAACGGACTTTTACAAGCTAAGTGCTATTTAGCCTATAGAATGCAGTGATAGCCGCAGTATGACAGATGGATGACCTGTGGGCAGAAGCCCTAAGGTCACAACCAAGCATATCAGTACTTTCCTGGGCTCCCAGGAGGGCTTTACCTCAACAGGCTCTTAATTCATCATCCGTGAGGATGGTCTGCCTAAATGACCTGCTGCCATCTACAACCAATGGCCATTCTTCAGTTATTGCCTTTGGGAACACATCTTCATTTCTCTGTCTCCCTTTTATGGTATTCCATGCCTTCTTAAATCATTTCTTTTAGCAATTCTCAAATTCAGATCTCCAGCTCAGACTCTTTTTCTCAAACTTCCGATACTGCTATGTATTTAACCACCTCCTTGATCATCCCCCTTTGACAGCTCATTTATTTCAAAATAACATGCTAAGTGTTAAAATGTTAATTATGAACATTTTGTTAAGGAGAGGATTTGAATCTCTGGGTATAAAAGTTTAAGTTTTACGCAATTACCGGGCTCTGCCACCTTAACTTGGCCCTTTTCTAGGGCAGGGTTTGTCTGTGAATTTAATTAAGATCATATCATTAATTATTTTAGGGCGCTTTTTGAAGTTGGCCCTATTTCTCTTGTCCTTTCGTACTGGGAGAAATTCATAATAGATAGAAACCGACCTGGATTACTCCGGTCTGAACTCAGATCACGTAGGACTTTAATCGTTGAACAAACGAACCTTTGATAGCGGCTGCACCATCGGGATGTCCTGATCCAACATCGAGGTCGTAAACCCTATTGTCGATATGGACTCTTGAATAGGATTGCGCTGTTATCCCTAGGGTAACTTGTTCCGTTGATCAAATTTTTTGGATCAATAAGCGATTATTTGATTTGACCTGTGGGTCTAGTCTTTAAAATCGCTCGGAGGATTTTTTGTTCTCCGAGGTCACCCCAACCAAAACTGTTAGTCCATAGAGGTTGTTGTTATTCCTTGGTGGATTAAATTTGTTTTCTTTGGTCTAATTAGTTAAAGCTCCATAGGGTCTTCTCGTCTTATTTATTTATCCCCGCCTCTTCACGGGGAGGTCAATTTCATTGATTGGAAGTAAGAGACAGTAAAACCCTCGTGTGGCCATTCATACAAGTCCTTATTTAGAGAACAAATGATTATGCTACCTTTGCACGGTCAGGATACCGCGGCCGTTTAACGTCTAGTCACTGGGCAGGCAGTGCCTCTAATACTTGAAATGCTAGAGGTGATGTTTTTGGTAAACAGGCGGGGTTTGTGTTTGCCGAGTTCCTTTTACTTCTTTTAATCTTTCCTTAGTTGCACCCCTATGTCGGATTAACAGTATAATTAATAAATTACTTGTTGTTGGGTTATTTTTATTTGCTGTTAATGGTCAGGGTATTATCAGATACTGACTTAAACTTGTGCGAGGAGAAAATATTTCTTGTTACTCATATTAACATTGTTCCTTCTATTTTAGAATAGATTAGTCCAGTATTGGTGCTAGGAGTAAGCTAATTGCTATTGGAATTAATATTGTTTGTTATTGTTGAGCTTTAACGCTTTCTTAATTGATGGCTGCTTTTAGGCCCACTATGGTGCTGTTGGTTCTTGCTCTCTAGTGAAGGTTGTATCCGTTTCTAAAAGGCTGTACCTTTTTAGACTAACTTTTAAAGATACAGTGAGATTTGTTTGTCCCTTTGGCATCTTTAAAGCTGAACTTAGATTCATTTCCTGGACAACCAGCTATCACCAGGCTCGTTAGGCATGTCACCTCTACTTACAGATCTTCTCACTATTTTGCCACATAGATGAGTTAGTTCTAATAAACTGTCCATAAGTAGCTCGTCTGGTTTCGGGTTACTTAGCTAAAATTCGTTTCGTTAAGTTTCTGCTTGTTAATTCATTATGCAAAAGGTACAAGGGTTAATCTTTGCTTTTTTGTACTGTGATTTCATTTCTTTCATCATTCCCTTACGGTACTTTCTCTATAGCGCCATGCTTAAAATTTCTATCTCCTATACTTTAGATCTAGATAAATGTTTTGTTTTATTTCATTTTAGTTGTTTAGTGGGGAGGGGTGTTTGGGCTAGATATGGTTCAAGATATTCATGATGTGTGAAGTCTTCTAGGTGTAAACTAGATGCTTTATTTAAGCTATATCTTGGTTCGTCCAAGCACACTTTCCAGTATGCTTACCTTGTTACGACTTGTCTCCTCTCGCATGGCTAATGCGTGTAATAGGTTTGAATGCATTTTGGGTACTTGAGGAGGGTGACGGGCGGTGTGTGCGTGCTTCATGGCCTTATTCAACTGAGCACTCTATTCTCAGTTTACTACTAAATCCTCCTTTGGTTATTAGTTTCATAATAACTTTCGTGTAATATTTTCTTAAGATAGAAAATGTAGCCCATTTCTTCCCATTCCATGGGTTACACCTTGACCTAACGTTTTTATGTGTTGTGGTTGTGCTTACTTCTGTTCCTTTTCTAGGGTTTGCTGAAGATGGCGGTATATAGACTGTATTAGCAAGGATTGGTGAGGTTTATCGGGGTTTATCGATTATAGAACAGGCTCCTCTAGAGGGGTATAAAGCACCGCCAAGTCCTTTGAGTTTTGGGCTGTGGCCGGTAGTACTCTGGCGAATAATTTTGTTTTTATAACTATTTATGTTTAGGGCTAAGCATAGTGGGGTATCTAATCCCAGTTTGGGTCTTAGCTATAGTGTGTCAGCTGTCGTAGAGTTACTTTCGTCACTTATTTTGTTATAATTATGACTTTTTACAGCTTAATTAAGATTTAACTCTATTTTATATGGTGCTTTAACACATTTTACGCCGTATTCCTGTTAGCTTGGGTTAATCGTATGACCGCGGTGGCTGGCACGAGATTTACCAACCCTGATCAATATGGCTTAGTCAAACTTTCGTTTATGGCTTAATTTTTGTCACTGCTGTCTCCCGTGGGGGTGTGGTTAAGCAAGGTGTCATGAGCTACAAGTGTGTGCTTGATACCCGCTCCTCATGGTCTTGTTGACTCAGAGGGCATTCTCACCGGGGCGCTGATGCTTGCATGTGTAAGTCTATTGAGAGTTAACAGGAAGGCTGGGACCAAACCTTTATGTTCACGGAGTACATATACTCATCTAGGCATTTTCAGTGCCTTGCTTTAGTTTTAAGCTACATTAACCAAGGGGTGGGCACTTATATACTTACTTTGGTTGGAGTGCTAATTTGAGTATTGGATGAGCAATAAGTTTAAATTATTATCTAGGGGGGAGCATGTTAAAAATGGGGGTAAATATCTAAGGGGGACGATTAAAAACCCGGGGGGATGATGGAGGGTATGTGGTGTAATTAACTTTTATGTCCTGTGACCATTAACTATATGTCTTATAATCATTAATTGCATGTCTTACAATCATTAACTATGATTCCCGTGCCTACCATTATGGGGATGCTCAAGATGCAGTTAAGTCCAGCTACAATTAATGCGCTGGGTCAGGGCCTCAGACGGCCATAGCTGAGTCCAAGCATCCCCAAAAATTAAAAAATACCAAATGTATGACAGCACAGTTATGTGTGAGCATGGGCTGATTAGTCATTAGTCCATCGAGATGTCTTATTTAAGGGGAACGAGTGGGCGATTTTAGGTGAGATGGCCCTGAAGAAAGAACCAGATGTCTGATAAAGTTCATTTTTAGCTACCCCCACGGTTGATGGGCCCGGAGCGAGAAGAGGGATCCCTGCCAAGCGGGTTGCTGGTTTCACGCGGCATGGTAATTAAGCTCGTGATCTAGTGGGCGGGATACGCATGTTGACAAGGATGGATTTGACTTAAATGTGCTATGTACGATAATACATTAAAATGTCCTATGTACTATTAATAGGTTTATTGTACTTGCTTATATGCATGGGGTAAATCATGTAATGTACTATATACATATTATGTCTATGTTACATTAATATTATGTCCTCCCCCCCGTGCATTGACGGATTCTGTATTGTTTCCTACGCGCGTCTTGTTTATTTCGTGCTGTACCGCGCTTTTTTTACTTGTAGATGCTTGTTGTACGCATTATTGCGTGGGGTGTGAATTTTGTGTTGAGTTTTTTAAAGTTTTAGCGAAATTAATACCGGGAAGGCTCTTAGTGTTTGTGTGGGTATATCAATAGTAGTTCAGGGAATAGTTTAAATAGAACTTCAGCTTTGGGTGCTGATAGTGGGGCTACTAGGCTTCTTCCTTGAGTCTCGGGGAGGTTGGTTGTTCTCCTTCTCTGGTTTACAAGACCAGTATATTTAATGTACTACAGAGACTCGTCTTCATTTTAAGAGGTTATTTTCGATAGTGCCGGCTATTGGCATCAGTACTAGGATGAGTAGGAAGTATATGATAGATGCTAGTTGTCCGATGATGATATATGGGTGCTCGACTGGTTGTCCTCCGATTCATGTGAGTGTTAGTAGGTCCGCTACTAGGATTCAGAATATGCACTGGCTGATTGGTCGAAACATTATGCTTCGTTGTTTGGATGTGTGGAGTAGCGGTATAAGTACTAGGATTAGGATTGAGAGGACTAGAGCTAGGACCCCTCCTAGCTTGTTGGGGATTGATCGTAGGATTGCGTATGCGAATAGAAAATATCACTCGGGCTTGATGTGAGGGGGTGTGTTGAGTGGGTTTGCGGGGGTGTAGTTGTCTGGGTCTCCGAGCAGGTCGGGTGCAAATAGTACTAGTAGTGTGAGGGCTAGAATTAGTAGTAGGGCGCCTAGGGCGTCTTTGATGGTATAGTAGGGGTGGAACGGAATTTTGTCTGCATCTGATGAGATTCCTGTGGGGTTATTAGATCCTGTTTCGTGGAGAAATAAGAGGTGGACTATGGCAAGAGCTGCAATGATAAATGGGAGAATAAAGTGGAAGGCAAAGAATCGGGTGAGGGTGGCTTTGTCTACTGAGAAGCCCCCTCAGATCCATTCGACTAGGTTTGTGCCGATATATGGAATTGCTGAGAGGAGGTTAGTGATGACTGTTGCTCCTCAGAATGATATTTGTCCTCATGGTAGGACGTAGCCCATGAATGCTGTGGCCATTGTTGCGAATAGGAGAATTACTCCGACGTTCCATGTTTCTAGAAAGATGTAGGATCCGTAATATAGGCCTCGTCCTACATGCAGGAATAGGCAGATGAAAAATATTGATGCTCCGTTTGCGTGTATATATCGGATGATTCAGCCATAGTTGACGTCTCGGCAAATGTGGGTGACAGAGGAGAATGCTGTTATTGTATCGGATGTGTAGTGTATTGCTAGGAATAGTCCTGTTAGGATCTGTAGAATTAGGCATATGCCCAGAAGAGAGCCAAAGTTTCATCATGATGAGATATTTGATGGGGCCGGGAGATCAATGAATGCATTGTTAACAATTTTTATTAGTGGGTGTGTTTTTCGAATGTTGGTCATTAGTGTTCTTGTAGTTGAATAACAACGATGGTTTTTCATATCATTAGTCGTGGTTAAATTCCATGCGAGAATAATGATAGTATATATTGTATTTATTTTGAGTGTTATTTTTGTGATTGGTTTTGTGGGATTTTCTTCAAAACCTTCACCTATTTATGGAGGGTTGGGTCTAATTGTAAGTGGTGGGGTTGGTTGTGGAATTGTATTGAATTTTGGTGGGTCTTTTTTAGGTTTAATGGTCTTTTTGATTTATTTGGGGGGTATAATAGTGGTTTTTGGTTATACAACGGCTATGGCTACAGAACAGTATCCTGAAATTTGGGTTTCTAATAAAGTTGTTATGGGGGCGTTTATGACTGGTTTGTTAATGGAATTTTTTATGGTTTGTTATGTATTGAAGGAGAAGGAGGTGGAGATTGTGTTTGAGTTCAATGGTTTGGGAGATTGGGTTATTTATGATACAGGAGATTCTGGGTTTTTTAGTGAGGAGGCTATGGGGATTGCGGCTCTATATAGTTATGGCACTTGGCTGGTAATTGTGACTGGCTGGTCCTTGTTAATTGGTGTTGTAGTTATTATAGAGGTTACTCGTGGAAATTAAATAGGATTATGCTGGTAAGAATTGTAACTAGAAAAGAGAGAAAATATAATTTGATTAGGCCCTTCTGGCTTGTGATTGTGGTGGATATTTTTGTTTGTATTAGTGAAGTGGTTTTTGGTAAAACATTTTCTAATCAGATTAGGTCTAGGAGAGAGGATGCTGATTTTTGGCTTATTATTAGGCTTATGTAAGGGGTTATGCGGTGTATAATTGTGGGATAATATCCTAGAAGGTTAGAAAATTTGAATATATTTGAGGGGTAATTGAATTTTAGATAATATGTTATATTGCTAATTTCTAGTGCTAGGATAAAGCCTAAGATTGTAACTATGAGGGCTATCATTTTTAGATAGTAGGGTATAGTTATTTGAGGAATTGTTGTTGGAGGAATGTTGTTAGAGATGATGAACCCTGCGAAAAGGCTTCCGATTAGTAGGCGCTTGATTGAATTGGTTAGGGGGGAGTTGTTTTCGTTAATAATAATTAGAGTTGGGAATCGGGGTTGTCCTAGTAGTGCAAAGAAGATAATGCGGGTACTGTAGATGGCTGTGAAGGAGGTGGCAATTAATGTTATTAGGAGGGCTCAGGCGTTTGTATACGACGTGTTGGCGGATTCAATAATTAGGTCTTTAGAGTAGAATCCGGTTAGGAATGGCATTCCAGTGAGTGCGAGGCTGCCGATAATCAGGGCTGTTGTGGTTGGCTATTCGAGGGGCTGTACCTTTTTTGCCAGAGTGATGCTGTGCTTGAACCTTGTCCTTCCTGGATTCAGAGGGCAAACAGAGACTCATTTTCCTCAAGGTCTGAAGCCTGGGCCGAGCTTTGAGGTTCCGAGCCTCATGAATCCAAGCATGCTTGAGCGCCTGGTCAGGGGTCATGCGAAGAGAGGGCTCCCAGCTACACACCAACAAAGCCCAGGACCGGTTAGGGCTCTATTTCCCTTTTTAATAATGAAATACTCTCAAAGACCCCAGTAAAGAACCTAAATAAAATATAAAGATGGTTCATTTTTACAGAACCCATTTAAGCTATGTTGTAACTCAGAGATATCACAGAACAGAGATTAAGACATACAATGTTGAAGTGTGTGTGTGTGTGTGTGTGTCTGACTCTTTGTGACCCCATGGACTATAGCCCACCAGGCTCCTCTGTCCATGGGATTCTCCAGGCAAGAATACTGGAGTGGGTTGCCATGCCCTCCTCCAGGGCATCATCCCAACCCAAGGACTGAACCCAGGTCTCCTGCATTGCAGGTGCATTCTTTACTGCTGAGCCACCAGGAAAGCCCTCATTTTGAAGCACCTGGAAGCAACAAGCAGAAGTGATCTTTTTAGAAAATGTGTATGACAAGCCAAGGAAAATCTCAGAGCCCAAGGCTTCCAGAGTTCCTAGCAATTCCCTTACAAGAAATAGTATAGAACATCTAAACCAGTGGACTTCAGGATTTAATATTCTAAGAACACCAAAATGAAAAGATACTTAATTGCTATTCTCAAGCTTTGGAATTTGCACCTCGAAATACATCACGAAGAAAATTAAAGAATGACAGAATATTAAGATTGTAAGGGGGACTTGGTGATAATCCAAACTTGTAATGTAGTAACAAAATATATTTGACAGAACACCCGCCACGGAGTCATCTTGCCTTTCTTGAGTAATTTTACTGACAAGGCACTAACTCACAGAACTAGCTATTCTAACTTTTAAATACTCCAGTTCTTTAAAAGTTCTTCATTTTGATTGAGCCAAGATCCACTTCTCAGGAACATTTTCTTATATTCTTTAAAGTTCTTTTTTAATTTTGATTTTTTGGCTGCACCACACAGCATGTGAGATCTTAGTTCCCTAAACAGGGATTGAACCTGCATGCCATGCATCGGAAGCAAAGAGTCCTGACCACTGGACCACCAGGGAAGTCTCAACCTCTTTAAAAATAGTGACGATAGGGATCTTTCCTGGGGGTCCTGTAATCAGGATTCCACCCTCCCATTGCAGGGGGCCTGGGTTCGATCCCTGGTCCATCCCTAGAGCCCACATGTCACAACTGAAAGATCCTGCANCAACCTCTTTAAAAATAGTGACGATAGGGATCTTTCCTGGGGGTCCTGTAATCAGGATTCCACCCTCCCATTGCAGGGGGCCTGGGTTCGATCCCTGGTCCATCCCTAGAGCCCACATGTCACAACTGAAAGATCCTGCATGGTCTATGAAGATCAAAGATTCCACGTGCCACAACTAAGACCTGGAACAGCCAAGTAAGTAAAAAAAAAAATTTTTTAATAGTGACAATAGCTAGTACTTTCTAAATATCTTCTAAACTAGGTCCTGTTCTAAAATGATTTGTGTGCTGTTTTTTTTTTCCTATGACTTGACTGAAGTACAGAAGTACCTACTTTCTAAGGCTCAAAATATGCCTAAAGATACATATTAAATGTTTTCTAGACCACCCTTTCCCTAATTCCCTCATATGAGAGGATTTAGATTCTAAATCCTAGGGGAATGGGTGGATAGGGCGCNGAAGTACCCACTTTCTAAGGTTCAAAATATGCCTAAAGATACTAAAAAACTGTACATATTAAATGTTTTCTAGACCACCCTTTCCCTAATTCTCTCATATGAGAGGATTTAGATTCTAAATCCTAGGGGAATGGGTGGGTAGGGCGCTGCTGCTGCTAAATCACTTCAGTCGCGTCTGACTCTGTGCAAGCCCATAGACAGCAGCCCACCAGGCTCCCCCGTCCCTGGGATTCTCCAGGCAAGAACACTGGAGTGGGTTGCCATTTCCTTCTCCAATGCATGGAAGTGAAAGGTGAAAGTGAAGTCGCTCAGTCATGTCCAACTCTTAGCGACCCCATGGACTGCAGCCCACCAGGCTCCTCCGTCCATGGGATTTTCCAGGCAAGAGTTGGAGGGGGGTGCCATTGCCTTCTCCGGGGAGGGCACTAAAACCAGCTTATACTGGGTGTGGATTCAAACAGTTCCAACAGGCTCTGTGAAGACCTTGGCTTCAGTTCATGAAGCAGGAGACATGGAGAACGTGCCTACAACCTCGCTGCCAGACAGTCAGGCCAAGGAAGCAAGAAAGCTCAACCCACACACTGTGTACTCCAGGGCAATCACTTAACCCCTCTGAGCATCAGCCTCTGCGTCTCAGGACAGAACAAGTCATCTGCCCCACCGATCACACAGGACAATGGGCGGGTGGATGCAGTCTGATCAGGCAACGGATGGGGAAGCACCCTGTAGACCCTGACGCTCCACGNGCATCAGCCTCTGCGTCTCAGGACAGAACAAGTCATCTGCCCCACCGATCACACAGGACGATGGGCGGGTGGATGCAGTCTGATCAGGCAACGGATGGGGAAGCACCCTGTAGACCCTGACGCTCCACGGTCTGTGCTCATGTGCTGTCATCACTGCCTCCCATTCACCCGCAGACGTGTGGGGAAGGCCAGAGCTGAAGAGGAAGCCCCAGAGTCAAAGACTCCCTGACAAACTCACACCAAGCACCGCCTGAGGAAGTCCAGGAAGCTGGGGTCGCAGGTTTTCAGCAACACGGTGAGATCCTTGGAATCCGGGTATCTCTTTTTCCCCCTGTTGTTCGTGATATTTTTAGGAAAACCTTTGGAATCTTTAGAGATACAACATTCTGTGTTTAGTTCCAGGTGTAAATACGCACTGATCACATCACAGCTGTTCACTCGACTGGGCTGCTTCCTGGCGCGGTCTCTACAGCCTTTTCCTGCTCGGTCCCACACCACCCCCTGCCCCACCAACCCCCACACAAACACATCCCGAAGCCCCAGCCAGTGTGAAACAACCACGTGTAAACCAATCCAATGAACACAATTTACAAACAACGTTTCCTACTACTCCATATGTTCTGAGCTTCCTTCCCACCACCTCCTCCCAGAATCAATTAAATGATTTCAATGATTTAACCTCAACCAACGTAAAATAATGATTATGATGATAATAATGATGATGATAACAATAATAATAAAATAATAAAACATTTAAAAGTAAATATGAAATGACAGAAACATTCAGCTCTGAGCAAAAAGGATACTGTCCATTCTTGGCTTATCTCTGCCCCTGTTCCTTCCTTCACTTACCCCAAAATATGAGAATTTGGGACATCCATGGGGAATAACAAGAAAGTCATTTTAGGAGAAGAAATTTGCTCTTAGAACTCATGTAAAAACCACACAAGCAAATTAATTTCATTTTGAGCCAGGTCCTGGTAGCCTAATTTAAAGGATTCAGATTGGATATTGAAAAGTACGTACATGGTTACAAAGGGCTGAAATAACTCTTGACACACTGTGGCTTATTTAGGGACCCCTTGAAAGCAAGGAAGTCACAAGTCACTGATGGGTCGATGGGAAGTGTGTATCCATAGACAACAGGCCCAGCAGCGTTTGGCTGGGCTCTCACGCAGGCCGTACTTTTACTCTGCTAACCACTGGACTCTTTTTCATTCCTGAGACTGCTTCTTCTTGTCCCACTGGGGCTTCCCAGGTCTCAAACCGACTAATTGGAAAAGACCCTGATGCTGGGAAAGATTGAAGGTGGGAGGAAAAGGGGACAAACAGAGGATGCAATGGTTGGATGGCATCACTGACTCAATGGACATGAATTTAGGTAAACTCTGGGAGTTGGTGATGCACAGGGAGGCTTGACGTGCTGCAGTCCATGGGGTTGCAAAGAGTTGGACCCAAATGAGCAACTGAATTGACTGAGGTCTCGCTAGGAGTAAAGAACTGGCCTGCAAACACAGGTGATTTTTTTTTTTACAGTCATGTGAACATTTTGTCCATAATTGCAATGATCAAACTTGGCTGGTGACTTAAGACACAGCTTAGAATGCCTTTCTTCAGGCATTTCCACCGTTTTTAAAGCCCTCACCAAATGTATGATCTGTCATTGCTGAAAAGCAGCCCTGGAGACGGCTCCAGTGGTGGCCTGAGAGTACCTAGTGCGGTGCTTTGCAGGTGAGACCACGTGCTTGGACATCCACCAGTGAGCGCGTTCAGAAAGATGACCGTGTATGCTCATACCTTACAAGCATGCAGGCAAAGGGGTGGATATATATAAACACACATGCACACACAATTGACACATTCCGTGGAATCCTCACAAAAACTCAGTGGGGTTCATACAATGAAAAGTACACAATAAAGTGCTTCCAGCTATGCAGTCCATGCAGTCTGCAGTGTGTCCAACAGAACACCTGCTCTTTTTACTGAATTCCTGCAAGAGCCCACAAATGTGTGTGCGTGTATACACACGTGGGTATCTCTATATGTTTATACAGATACAGATGGGCTGGGGGTACTGCGTAGGGCATGGGTCCTATTTTTGCTGTTGTTCAGTTGCTCAGTGGTGTCTTTGTGACCCTACAGACCGCAGCACACCAGGCTTCCCTGTCCTTCACCACCTTTTGGCGTTTGCTCTAACTCACATCTATTGAGTTGGTGATGCCATCCTACCATCTCATCAAATCCTCACTTTCCTTTTGACTGTGGCACCAGGTTCCCACCTTATCCTATGCTGTCTTTTCACAGATTATCAAAGAAGAATCAGAATCACGTGCCTAGAACAACACAAACCCTACCGTCATCCCTATGTAACTGCTCTTCTTGTACAAGTTTTTCCCGCCTCTCTCTTCTCCACTGCCTCATTTTCCTCCCCACCTCCTTCTTGCTGCCTGGACCACCTACGTCTCTTGCTATCCTTGAAGCAACATCACTTTGCTGCTGATTAGAGATATTAACTTGGAGTGGCTGGGGCGGTCGAGGACCNTTCTTGTACAAGTTTTTCCCGCCTCTCTCTTCTCCACTGCCTCATTTTCCTCCCCACCTCCTTCTTGCTGCCTGGACCACCTACGTCTCTTGCTATCCTTGAAGCAACATCACTTTGCTGCTGATTAGAGATATTAACTTGGAGTGGCTGGGGCGGTCGAGGACCGCGGTCGAGGACCTGTTGACAGCCTGAGAGACATGAACTGAAGTCGGCACAGTGTTTCCCAAATTCGCCTCATCCTGAGCTGCTGTAACAACATACAGACTCCTGACTCCCACCTCAAAGCCACCACATCATAGGAGGAGGATGGGAATTAGCAGTTCTCACAGTCAGATAAAGTTTGGGAAGCACCGAAGAAGACGCGGCTCCCAGGAAAGTCTTCTTGTGCGGGAAGGGAAGACGCATGACGCTGCTACCAAAACCACGTCGCTCATTCTGAAGCCTGGTGCCGATGCTAAAAGTCAGGTTCCCGATGAAACAGACATGTGTGAGCCTTTGTTGTCCTCTTGCCAAAATGCCCTCTTTTCCTTTCCTTCTGATTCCCCCAGATACAGTCTCCTGAGTTCAGGGTTATAGGCTTGAGAGGTGAGTCTCCCCACGATGTCTTTGTCAAGCAGGAGGCAACAGCACGTGCCTACTCATCTTTCCCTAAAATCCTTTGACATCCAAAGGCTGAGTTAAAAGTGGTGAAGGGGAAAAGTATATTTGGCGTCAAACAACCAGTTCTGTCGTCCTGAAGTTACACCAGTGAGTCAGCCAGACCTTCTTTTAAAAGTCTGCTCCATCGGACTACTTTCAAAGAAGCTCTAGCCTGTGGGCACTTCCCTAAGCAGCCGGGACACCAACACTGACCCTACTCAGAGAGGCAGTCTTTACGCCTCTGGCCATGACCACATGCTGACGTTTAAAAGACGTAGCCATTGGGATGGCTCAGGACCACGCCATCAGAGTGGACGACAGCTTTGGCATTGGAGGGGGATCCTGGAGGACTCTTTCTTGCCAGACCTTAAACTTTTAGTTTCTGGCTCATGGGCTCCCAGGAGTGCTGGGAGAGATGCCAGAGAGCCTGTGGCTGTGGCAGGGGCTCCGGGCCCTGGCTTCTTCATCAAATGATATGGAATAGACTACATTTTAACCCCCACGTGGCTGAACCAACATACATGGACTGATCATTGACATGACTGCGCTCTTTTTGTCCGGGAGGATCCCCCAGGGCAGTGTTTTTTTTGACTGTGCTATTGACGCGACAAGACGTGTTATTCCGATGGCGGGGAGTCCCTTCAAGGAGCCGTCTTCCCTCCCACCTGGCTTTGCTTCTCTTGGCTGTCATCAGGGCCACTGTGGCTCTTGTTCCATGGGAATCCCTTAGGAAAGGGACTGCAGACCTGGGACTGGCTTCACCTTCTGGTTCAGAGTGGCCCAGAAGCCCTGCCTCAGTTGCACCTCGTTCATTCATCTGTCTGTCCCGCACAGCATGACTTGGCTGGAAGGGCAGAGAAGCCTAAACTCCAGAGCCTGGGAACTATGACGGGGGAGGAGGGGGCAGCCTAGGGACCATGGATAAGGCTGAGTTCCAGCAATTAGGCAGATGTCCTGTACATAACGGATCAGCCATCACATATCCACAGCAACACTGTTCTGACAGCCCTTGCTTATCGGTTTTATAGTGAAGTCGCAGTGAACCTGGAACAGTGAGCGGCTGGGCAATTAAGAAAATCTCAGCAGGAAAGAACAGGGCTCCATTAATGATGAAGTGGAAGGATGGAATTTTCCGCTGTTCTTTCGAGGACTCTTCTGCTCTTTGATTTCCCTTCACAGTGCATCATGTGAGCTGTGCAAGCTGCTAGAGGAGGCGGGGAGAGTTTATAAAAGAGGGTAGAGTTCTAATCTTTGAGGGTTTGAGACCCACTGATGGGTCCTCTGAGCAGGAACCTGGTCACTCTCAGGCACCTGCCAAGACCTCATTCCTGGTATGACTTCCCCACCCACCTCCATCACGCACCTGGTACCATTCTCGGCATCTTTTCACTTTTCTGAACAAAACCTCTAAGCACAGCCTGCCCTTTGGGGTGGAGCCAGGGGAAGAGCATCGCATGGGGTGTAGGGCATGGAAGATGTCTTCAAGGGCTAGGGGATCTTACCATCCACGGTGGTAGAAAGAGAGTCAGACCCAGGACTCACCAAAGAACATCTGTCTCCTCGAGGCCGTCTGGATGAAGCGGGACGGTGGCAGGCCCAGCACCTGCAATAAGGGCAAAGTGGTGGATTCACACTCCTGGGGTCACACTCGCCAAGACTGTTGGGAGCGGGTGGGACTTTGGTCAAACTGGCTTCTCCAGACAAGGACCCGAGATATGAAGTTAATACGGCTTCCCTGGTGGCTCAGCGGTAAAGAATCGGCCTGCCAATGCAGGAGACGCAGGTTCAATCTCTGGGTCAGGTAGATTTCCTGGAGGAGGAAATGACAACCCACTCCAATATGCTTGTCTGGGGAATTCCGTGGACAGAGAAGCCTGGTGGGCTAGAGTTCATGGGGATGCCAAGGGTCAGACAGGACTGAGTGAGTAAACAGCAAACAGCAGCATGAAGGGATAACCTCAAGTTAACCTCCTCCAGTGGTGGAGCAGGACCGCAGCCTGAGCCTCGACTCCTAATCCAGGGCCGTTCCAGTATCCTGAGAATCGGTCGGCATTGCCCATGTTACCCTAAACAGGCATCAGCACCACCAGGCGGGCACTCGATGTGGCTGCCAGCTCTCACTGCCAGCGCGAGTACATCAGTGCAGCTGCGCAGCACCCGTGAATGAAGGAGGGACACCTCCCAGCTCAGAGCATCAAAGGGAAGGGGAGGAAGAGCAGATGGAAACCACCAGATGGACATCAGACCACAGGATGACCTTCTGAAAAGAAGAGGGCAGCGTCTGCCTGGCCACCTTATCTGCACAGCAACCTACAGGGCTGCACAGAGAGCAACAAAGGGTGTCCCCATCAGCCCTGGGTTCCTGGCTTTGCAGCCTGGTTCCCAGCCATGTCCCTTCCCTCGTGCTCCTCAGGTTGAGATCAAGAGAAAAATGAATCATTTCTGGGGCAGTGGGAACCTCCACTTGGATCTGTTGCCCCCTCCCCAATTCTCCTGGAAATTGGAAGATGATTGCCTCAGGGATGCTTCATTAAATCATCCATCATCAGCCTCAGAAGCCATGGACTCTGGTTCCCTCACTTTACAGAGACCCAGAGCACAGAAGTGAATTGTCAAAGAGACAGAGGAGTAGCTTCAAGGTTTACTGATTTCCAGGGTAGTGTTCATCCCACCGTGGCTATCATCATAGCACTAATACCTAAAGCATTTGAATACTCTAGTATTAGTTTTAACCATGAGATGAATCTGTATATTAAATCTCAAGGCTGTATGTGTTTTTCCAACCATCTTTAAGAAAATCTAGAAAATTCAAATTTGGAATGGACGGATAGATAAACAGGTAGACAGTGAGAAATTAGCTATACCTTTGTTCACAGTCAAAATATCACTGGGAAAATCCTAAATGTGAAATTTCCACTTTGGGGATTACTTTTTCCTGTGCTGTCTAACTTGGCTTCATAGTGAAAAGAAAAATTAAGTGTTAGTCGCTCAGCTGTGTCTGAATCCTTGCAACCCCATGGACTGTAGTCCACCAGGTTCCTCTGTCGTCTAATTTGGCTTCATAACAAGATGCCTTTAAGTAAGAGAATAGCAGGCATAATACATGATTATATGAGAGTCTTGGTGAAACCTTTTCATTGGGAGATATTCTTCCCAGAAAGTTAAGATAACTAATGACTGAACAGTATGTAGATTTTATTGGGTGTTGTGTCAATCTGGTTTTTAGATTCTTTTGAATACACAGGAAAGTTGTTTAGTTGCTAAGTTGTGGCCAACTCTTTTCCGACCCCATGGACTGTAGTCCACCAGGCTCCTCTGTCTATGGGATTCTCCAGGCAAGAATACTGGAGGGGGTTGCTATTTCTTCCTCCAGGGGATCTTCCTGATCCAAGGATCAAACTTGCATTTCCCATGTCTCCTGCATTAGCAGGATGAATTTTTTTTTTCACTACTGAGCCACCTGGAAAGCCTGAAAAGAATGTTATACCAGTCTTATTTTAAACATCATGATTCATAATATGCTGGAAATTACATCCTTTGCAACTAGTTAAGTTTCTGATAAAAATGTTAGATGTCAACTCAAACGTGTACATAATTGCAAAACATCCAACCTTCCCCTGTTAACAGATGCTGGCCACTGCTCTACAGCGAGCCAGATGCCACTTGGCGTCTGAGAACAGAAGTTACCCGCCCTGAGGGTGTCGGCTGGAAGGCAGCCCGGCCGCCTCACCTCCATGATGCAGGCCAGCTGCTCCACCTCGTTCTCCCCGGGGAACAGTGGGCAGCCCGTGTACAGCTCGGCCGTGATGCAACCCAGGCTCCACATGTCAATGGCCATGTTGTATGGATGGCCCAGGATCACCTCTGGGGATCGGTAGAACCGGCTCTGGATGTAGGTATAGACTGTGTGGGAGAGAAGAGAAACCTCACATGGAAACCTCCCAGAGCACACTGCACCACATATCTGCAGCACTCATGACTCGTCCATTGTTCAGTCACTCAGTCGTGTCTGACTCTTCGCAGCCTCATGGACTGCAGCACACCAGGCTCCCTGTCCTTCACCGTCTCCTGGAGTTTGCCCAAACTCATGGCCATTGAGTCAGTGATGCCATCCAACCATCTCATCCTCTGTCATCCCCTTCTCCTTGTACCTTCCACCTTTCCCAGCATCAGAGTGTTTTTCAGTGAGTCAGCTCTTTGAATCAGGTGGCCAAAGTATTGGAGCTTCAGCATCAGTCTTTTCAGTGAATATTCAGGGTTGACTTACTTTAAGATTGACTGGTTTGATCTTGTTGTGATCCTAAGGACTCTCAAGAGTCTTCTCTAGCACCACAGTTCGAAAGCATGACTTATGAGCCTATCCCATATCTGTCTCATCACGTCATCACAGCAGCCTGATTATCCCGAGGGGCTGTTATCCTCAAGGTGTTGATAAAGAGCTCTAATTCGACCTGCAGCCTGAAGCTCCGTCTCCCAGGAACCCCGTTTGACCACGATATGGGCCTCCAGCGCTGTGCCGAGTGAGCAGTCTGGGGCAGGAAGTGAAGGCCTGCAGGGAGTGGAGGCCAGTAGACATTTGGTCTGCAAAGAATGTCTTTTCAAGATGAAGATTTTAAGATGCAAGAACCTGAGATCTGTCGTATGTCTCTCCCTGCGGTTCCTTACCCGCAAGGCCGGCGGCCAGCAAACCGCAGCCCCCACCCCCCACTCCTTGGTCAAATCCAGCCTGTTGCCTGAATGAAACTTTATCAGAAGAGAGTTTGGCTCACCCTGGGGCTGCACCTGAGCTGCCCCGACTGGAGCTGGGCTGGGGCTGCGGGCTCAGGGCCCCTCACCCGCCCTCCACCCTCGGCAGGAGAGGCTCGCCCTGCCCCTCGCTCCTTCCACTGCAGCAGCAAACCTGCCTGGCTCTTGGCCCGTCCTCTGCTGTGGCCTTGGGTCTCTCCAGCCGACACCGAGAGCTAAGAGCAAAAGTGGCTGGATGAGGCACTCGGGGCCACGGCGGGCCAGCAGCTCTGCTGGGACGTGGCTCTGGCCGTCACCAGCGCCGCAGGGTGACAACGATGCGGGGCGTCTCAGAGATGCAGGGGACCATCCCTATTACCCCAGGGACTGGCGTCTGGCAAGCCTCGGGCTGCACCTTGTAAACAGTTGGTCCCGTTTAAAGTCTCAGAAAAACTCCCGTTTGTACATCCTTTTCGTCCCCATCTTACAGGTGCTGAGAAGACTGGGACAACAAGCAGTGTGCTTGTATCAGTTAGGAGCCACAGGCATAACCCACAGCTCAGATGGCTTGCAGCCGTGCCCCCGGAGCAGAGCCTGCAGGGGGCGGGCCTGCTCACATGCGCTCTGTGACTCATGCTGGGGAGGGCACATTGCCTCACACTGCCCTCCACCCCAGGGGCAAGGGGAAGAGGACCCACGTCTCCACACAAGCTTCACATGAAACCTGCTGGCCTCTGGGGCCGTGACTGCTGCCCAGGGCTGGCCGTGGAGTCCTCTGCAGGCCATCACCCGAGCTGGGCAGGGCCCTGCCACTGAGCACATGGATGCCCATGATGCCAGCGCCGTGATTGCTGCGTCACCCCACAGGTCCCACCCAGCCACCGCCGCCCGGCCCTCAGCGCTGTGTGACCAGCACCACCCAGCCCTTCCCGAGGGCTCAGAGAACCACGGACAGAAATCCTGCTCGTCTCTCCAGCCGCCTCAGACTCCACCGCACAGACGAGGAGACGAAACCACAGGGAAAACAATCCCCTCGCCATCCGGGAGAGAGGAGGGGCCGATGCCCGCTCCACCTTCAGGGCCATGCTGCTGGGCAGGGATGGAACAGGACTCCAGGAGGCTCCCAGGCCCGGGCCTGCATCTCTGGCTGCAGCCTGGGAGGGTCCCGGCCTCGTGGACCTGGCCTCGTGGTCCCGGCCCTGGAGAGGCGGTCCCACTGGGTTAGGGCTCCGATACCGTGTGTGGGCGCTGGGGCCGAGAGCTGGGCTTCCCAGCCTAGGCAGGTGGAGGCTGGACTCTGCAGTCAGTTCCCTCCACCCCGACCGGCGTCTGGAGTCTTTGCTCCTGAGCGATTCAGTGAGAAAATCACTGCAGCAACGTCCTTCACATCTGGGCATAGCTTTTAAGTCGGAATATTTGTGTGTTTTACTTGAAGCTTGACCTGTTGCCTTAGCTCATAAATTAGCGGGGTGTGTGTGTGAAGTCGCTCAGTCACGTCTGACTCTTTGCGACCCCATGGACTGTAGCCTACCAGGCTCCTGCGTCCATGGGATTTTCCAGGCAAGAGTACTGGAGTGGGNTGTGTTTTACTTGAAGCTTGACCTGTTGCCTTAGCTCATAAATTAGCGGGGTGTGTGTGTGAAGTCGCTCAGTCACGTCTGACTCTTTGCGACCCCATGGACTGTAGCCTACCAGGCTCCTGCGTCCATGGGATTTTCCAGGCAAGAGTACTGGAGTGGGTTGCCGTTTCCTTCTCCAGCGGATCTTCCTGACCCAGGGATTGAACCTGGGTCTCCCGCATTGTAGGCAGATGCTTTACTGCCTGAGGAAAGCTTGTGAATTAGTGGTAAGCTCGGTGATAACCCCTTATCTGACCTCAGCGAGGCCCAGACTGCACTGTTGCCAGGACTCACGCCCCAGGGCTGAGGAAGGCCGGGTCGTGATGTGCCTTCTGCCAGAGCTGCTGCACAGCCCCATCTGCAGTCTCACTGTTGGGGGTGGCCCTGCTCCTGGGGTCTCAGCTCTGGGAAATGCCCATCTAGCTTCCGTGTTGGAGACAGTGCACCACCCCCCACCAGCCCCATCAGCAGGCACCGGCTGGCTCTGCCGCGGCCCAGCACTCCTGCAGGACTGTGGAGATAGCGCTGGGAGAGGGGCCTTGTCTTCATCCCCACCCGTCCCCGGCTTCGTGCCCGCTGCCCTGCCAGGCCCCCAGCTGT
>SJYX01009499.1:330465-465472 GCA_006410675.1 Oreotragus oreotragus | reverse complement strand
GTTACGCTCACTATGTAAAAATTAAGGTGAGTTTTCTTTCCAGGAGAAATGTTGGCAGGTGAGGGTTTATCATCCTGATCATACCTGACATCTCAGGGAGTGAAACCCCAGAAGCATATATTTCACCTTAGACCAGGTGTGCAGGGCTAGCTGCACGAACCTGTACCAGGGTGCTTTGGGGACTAGGGTTTGGAGTTGTTTCTGGCAGGCAATGGCCACGGTTGAGGAAGCACTTCAATGGGTCAATCCCTGTGTGGTTTTCCATGCCTACCCGACCCCTGGACACTGCCTGTTGATCCATGTGAGCGGGAGGCAGGGAAGAAAGGACACCACACAGGGTGCTTTGGGGACTAGGGTTTGGAGTTGTTTCTGGCAGGCAATGGCCACGGTTGAGGAAGCACTTCAATGGGTCAATCCCTGTGTGGTTTTCCATGCCTACCCGACCCCTGGACACTGCCTGTTGATCCATGTGAGCGGGAGGCAGGGAAGAAAGGACACCACACTAGAGAGAGTCACAACTCTACTCCTGTAGTCCAGCGTATGGAATGAGGCCCTGGGATGACAGTCCCTCTCGTGATCTTTCAAGGTGCGCCCCTTTATCTTCAGAAACACAGAGTCAAGTAAAAGAGAAGGTAAACCATGGCTTCATCCCCGCCTACCCCCTTCTCTAAGAGGTAATCAGCCTTTCCCCTGCTTCCTCCACCCACTCTTACAAACATACACAGAACAGACAGGTGGGCTAACAGACGGGTGGGATTTCAAAGCAAGGACCCAAGGTGATTATTTGCCCTTTCTTCTGGTGCCATTTTAAATTAAACCGCATAATGAGTACATAAATGGTACTATTCCCAGCCTCTCTTCTGACCAAGAGCCTGAGTTGGTGACTGGATAAAACACCAGTTACGCTCACTATGTAAAAATTAAGGTGAGTTTTCTTTCCAGGAGAAATGTTGGCAGGTGAGGGTTTACCATCCTGATCATACCTGACATCTCAGGGAGTGAAACCCCAGAAGCATATATTTCACCCTAGACCAGGTGTGCAGGGCTGAAGTGTGCAGGGCTCATCTACTAGCTGCACGAACCTGTACCAGGGTGCTTCGGGGACTAGGGTTTGGAGCGGTTTCTGGCAGGCAATGGCCACGGTTGAGGAAGCACTTCAATGGGTCAATCCCTGTGTGGTTTTCCACATCTACCCGACCCCTGGACACTGCTTGTTGATCCATGTGAGCGGGAGGCAGGGAAGAAAGGACACCAGACTAGAGAGAGTCACAACTCTACTCCTGTAGTCCAGCGTATGGAATGAGGCCCTGGGATGACAGTCCCTCTCGTGATCTTTCAAGGTGCGCCCCTTTATCTTCAGAAACACAGTCAAGTAAAATAGAAGGTAAACCATGGCTTCATCCCCGCCCAACCCCCTTCTCTAAGAGGTAATCAGCCTTTCCCCTGCTTCCTCCAGCCACTCTTACAAACAGATACAACAGAACAGATGGGTGGGCTTACAGACGGGTGGGATTTCAAAGCAAGGACCCAAGGTGATTATTTGTCCTTTCTTCTGGTGCCATTTTAAATTAAACAGCATAATGAATACATAAATGGTACTATTCCCAGCCTCTCTTCTGACCAAGAGCCTGAGTTGGTGACTGGATAAAACACCAGCACACGCCCTGCACCACTTCGGTGGTAAGCTACAGAGATTCCTAAGGAAGGACCCCTCTCCCCATTCAGAGTTCATCAGAAATGAAGAGGAGGGTTATCTGGAAAAGCAGATTAAATACATCTTTTCTTCTGTAACATGCATTGCTGAAAATAAAGTTTGCTAGTCTTGGCTAGGGTGTGGGACTCTGTAGTAACAAAGCAATATATTGTTGTTCAGTTACTAAGTCATGTCTGACTCTTTGTGAACCCACAGACTGCAACACGCCAGGCTTCCTTCTATTTTCAGTATCTCCTGGAGTTTGCTTAAACTCATGTTCATTGAGTCAGTGATGCCATCCAACCATCTCATCCTCTGTCGCCCCCTTCTCCTCCTGCACTGACTCTTTCCCAGCATCAGGATCTTTTCCAATGAGTTGGCTCTTCAAATCAGGTGGCCAAAGTATTGGAGCTTCAGCTTCAGCATCAGTCCTTCCAGTGAATATTCAGGGTTGGTTTCCTTTAGGATTGACTGGTTTGATCTCCGTATTGTCCAAGAGACTCTCAAGAGTCTTCTCCAGCACTAGAGTTTGAAAGCATCAATTCTTAGGCACTCAGCCTTCTTTATGGTCCAGCTATCACATCTGTACATGACTACTGAAAAAATCATAGCTTTGACTACATAGACCTTTGTCAGCAAAGTGATGTCTCTGCTTTTTAATAAGCTGTCTAGGTTTGAAGCACGAGCTTTAAAAAGATCTTCCCTGTTGTTGTTTGAGGTTTTGACCTTCCTTGGGTAAAGAGGTCATTTATCTTTGTAAACACATAAAACATTTTTGCTTTCTCCAGTTTTCTGTTAATGGCAAAAGAATGGAAGTGAATAATGTTATACTGATTTTTGAGACACTAAAATTTAAAAGAAAAAAAAAAGATAGACCAGCCCTGGTCTAGGGAGAGAGGCTAACTGCTGGACTTGAATCTGGTCCTGACCAAATCTTCCTGTCTCTCCCGGCACTGGCCTCTCACGCTGCCTTTGAATTTTCCACTCTTAATACCTTGACATGTCTCTGTGGGGCAGGTCAATCCTTCTGTCTAGAATTGTCCCCTCTCCTTTTTCCACCTATTGAATGCACTCCCACTGATCCTTTGAGGTCCACCTGAAAAATCTTCCCTCCTAGGAGGCCTTTGGACTTGCCAAGCTGGGAAGTGAGGCCCCTTGGCCAGCACTCCTGCAATGCTATTCACATATCCACTGCCACAATCGATGCAGGACATTATGATGAGTTCTGTACACCTGACTTCCAGGAGGGTAGATCTTCCACTTTATCCTTTTTCTCCTCCTGGCTCAGATAGGTCTGATACATTGAGTATGTTCCAAAAATGTTTGCTGAATGAATGATTATGGACTGACTACATTAGTGACTGTTAGCTTTTGTGACTTCTATATAGAAATGTTCATAAACCAAGGCAATCATCACTGTACAATCAAAAAAAAAAGTTCTCTTAACATCCTCTACTCTTACACTTTTCTCTCTCTCCCCATCTCCATTCCTTCCTACAACAAAGTCACTCAGCAAATCACATAGACAGGTTCTGGAACTGTAAGAAGATATGCAGTCAGACCCTGCGCTCAAGGACTCTGAGACCAGCAGGCAAGACAGCTGTATGAACTACATCACACGTGAACTGAACTAATGCCCAGTGGGCTGGGTCAGGTCAGGGAAGGCTCAATGAAGATCGGATGCCAAAAGAGGGACAGAACCTGGAATCACAAGTGTAACTCAAATTTCTTATTCCTTCTGAGACAAAGCGGGAAAATATCGACTTAATCATAAATTCTAAAAATCTATTTCCTAAGATTGAAGAAAACGGGCATAAACTTAATACCTATATAGACCCCTTTGACTTTAAAAAGTTAAAGGCAGTGACATCTGACAACGGCAGATATTACAAAGCAAACACCAACAAGTAAAAGGAATAGGGACTTAGGATTTTGCCAGATGGTAGGAAATACCCACATTTCTCTCTTGGTTTAAAAAGGTCCACAAGCCTCTGATATGTACCTTGTTTTCACTCCATACGGTGGAGAGGAGAAAAAAAGGATTTAACTGTTTTCTCTGAAGAACCAGAAAAGGGTATACTTCAGTTAAAAAAAAGAAAGAAAGAAAGAAAGAAAAGAACCAGGAAGGAGATGCAGGAAGAGCAGAATGCAAGGTGTGTGTTCACACCACTGAACCCACAATTTTCCAGCACAGCAAAGCCATGATTAAACCTAAGTGCGCTGCCGGAGAGCCAGCTGACACTTCTGTGGTGCCCTGGGAAGCGCTTCTCACTGGATCTCCTCTACTCTTCCAGTCCACCGATGAGCTATGAGTACTGTGGCTTCATTTTAAGGATGAGGAAAAGCAGGCTCAGAGAGATCAGTGCATGTTCTCTGGGACAGACTCACTTGCTCTCACGCAGCAGCAAAATGTAGTTCATCTTAGCGGAAAACTTGGTCCTGGAGGAATTATACACAAGACAGACTTGGGAGAGGGAGGGAGTTCACTGAAAGGTGAGATCTGGAAGGATGGTGTACCAGGGCCTTCAGATATGAGGATTTATTCATTCATTTATGAAGGGCCTTATATGTACCAAAAGTTCAGCTGGTAAAGAATTTGCCTGCAATGAGGGAGACCCTAGTTCGATCCCTGGGTTGGGAAGATCCCCTGGAGAATTTGACAGGCTACCCACTCCAGTATTCTTGGACCTCTCTAGTGGCTCAGCTGGTAAAGAATCCATCTGCAATGTGAGAGACCTGGGTTCGATCACTGGGTTGGGAAGATTCCCTGGAGAAGGAAAGGTGACCCACTCCAGTATTCTTGCCTGGAGAATTCCTTGGGGTCACTAAGAGTTGGACACAACTGAGCAACTTTCAATATGCACCAAAGTACCAGGAGCAAGGAGCAAACGCTACACCTTCCACCATTTTGCCTGGTGATCCCAGTGAAACAAGCAAGTAAAAACAAATGTCATGTTCTCTCCAGTTCTGACAAATTTTAGCCTTCTTCAGCCAAAGATTATTTTCCTGACTACTGACCATATTTCTTTATAAGTCACTATGTCAAAATACAAGTTGCAATAATGCAGGGCGCCACTCTGATCTGTCAGGTCAATTTAGAAACACATGAGTCCACTGCTCTTCCACGGCCCTGGGAGACAGTCTGGCCTCCCCATCCCCTGATCATTCACACAAAGGATTGCTGGGGATTACTGAAGACCAGCTGGGAGATGTCAAGTAAAATGGATGGCTTTTGAATTTTCCACTCTCCCACTGTCTGACTGCAGCTCACTGCCTTCACCAAATTAGTGCCACAAAGAGAGGGATGCTCTCTTCCAGCGCGGTCTGGAAAGATCAATCAGCAATAAAAGAGCAAGTGGCTGAAGAAAGAAGGAGAAAATGAGGCCGAGGATACTCTGTCACATGACTGGCATGGTATCTGCAGGCACTCACACAGGGAGGGATCAGAGACGGAATCTGGAAAAGAACTCCTTCCCACGTGGTTCTCTCTCTGAAATAACCATGGTGGCTTTCTCTTCTTTCATGAATACCTTCTGCCTTCCCACCTGATCACATTTAAACATCAGGGAATCTGTATTTTTTATGTGGGATGAAATGTGCTATATTAGGTATGCGCCTGCATTTCTATGGGCTTCACTGGTGACTAAGTTGGTAAAGAATCTCTGCTTGCAATGCAGGACACCCAGATTCCAACCTTGGGTCAGGAAGATTCTCCGGAGAAGGAAATGGTAATCCACTGCAGTATTCTTGCCTGGGAAATCCCATAGACAGAGGAGCCTGGTGAGCTACAGTCCATGGGGTCACGAGACCTAGACATGATTTAGCGACTAAACCACCATCACTGCATTTCTACACCACTGGCTAATTAGTTTAGATTAGGAAGAGCCCCAAATAAAAGACCAGAATTCATCAGAAAGCTATAAACCGAGGAATTGTGAGGATTAAGTGAGATAATAAATGCAGGCCTCAGAAAGTCTGCCGGCACACAGGAAGCTTAGTGAATAGTATCAAGATCATTATTACTGCCCAGTTTATTAACTATAAGACAAACTCAATAATTAGTAAGATACACCATCATATACACCACCAGGAAAAAAAACACAACCAAACTATATTAGGTTGTCAGTCATATAAAACATTCCAATTTCAGAGATGTAAAATTATAAAAAATATGCAGCTTCGAATGAATAAAATACAACATCATCCGTAGAACTCCAGGTTCCTGGAAGAACATCAGTTGATGTCGATAAACAGCTGGTATCTGCGGATGTCTGTGTCAGCACAGCCACATCACGCCCTGAGTTTCTGACCTCACGGATCCTCTCCCACCAACAGACTGGGTTGCTCCCCTCGACTCTTACTATCACTCAAAGGCATTCACTACCAAGATGTTCTCACCATCTTCTGAATCCGTCATCACAAAACAGACTATTGTAAGTCACTCAAAACCCAAAGGACAATTGTGATATAAAGTTACATCACTTGAGCCAAGTCAACTGTCTTGCAAATTTAGCTACACTCTGGAGGCTGACCTAACGCACATATGTTCCCAGTATCTTCTTTCAATATTCAGTTAAGCAGTGCAATTTCCCCTGGAAAGGAATTTGTTACTTTAAAGCCCAACCTCACATTTTCCCCCCACCTACCATATAGCTCTCTCTAAAGAACCAAGTGAAAGCACTTTTGAGGATAGTTTGGGTGGAGACACTGCAGACAGATTTCAAAGTCACTCATCATTAGCCTTACAAGTCATACAGATAGGAATTGAATGCTCCAGAATCTTAGTAAGTTTTCAAGAAGAGCACTGGCCTTCAAGACTACTTAACACATAAGGAAATGAGAAAGATATAAAAAGACCTAAACAGAAACCACACAGGACTTGAAGAAAGGAGTGTCGTTTCTACAACACCCTCGTCACTTCACTGCCAAAGAGTGGGTAATCTCCTAAAGCCTCAGCCTGAGTCCTTGGTGACCAGGCATGCACTGCATTCCCTGGCTATACAAATACCTGAGAGTGAAATGTCCACTTAATGCTCACCTTATCATAATGCAAATACACTCTTCAGATATATTTTTAAGAATGCTTCTTCATGACCATAGACAAATCCTAACTATTAAAAATCAGATTATGCTGCCTGTGGTCTGGCCATTCAAACTCCCCACTTCCTTCGCATTGTCCTTTATAATGATCACACTCAGAGTTGCCTACACAAAGAAGAAACATCTGAACCTCCTAATTTGTGAGATCCAACAGTCCACCCTTATGATCACAAAAGAGTCAAGTTTTCCTTTGCTTGGGTTATACAATTTTAATTAGTTTTTTTAAATGAAAAATAAAATTCCAAATGATTCTTTCTTTCCCTCCAGTCTTATTTTGCACATACTCTCTCCGCATTTTCTAGCAACATCTAAATGCAAAATAGAACATATTCACTGAAGGAAACAGAGTTTGATAATTAAAGCAAATAGAACAGAATTTGCATATGTAAGGTTTCCAACTTTGAATTTAGAGACAATGAGTAGAGAATTAATCTGCTGTTTGTGGGGAAAAAAAAATCAGTAAGTTATCAATGGCAGGAAAACAAATGTTGGTTTCAAAGAAAATAACACAGAAATACCCCTATGTGAAGATTATTATTACAAAGACAATTTGAAGGGGAAACAATAAACCAAAGCATTATCAATAAAAGGTAAGTTCACAAAACTGAAATGCAAAGATCATTTTGGGAAATGGAGCAAAAACAAAAGAGAAAGGAAAAAGGCATGAAAGAGAGATTAAGGAAACATAAGTTGACAACGAAAGAGTTACAATGACAGTAAACCTAAGTAGGAGAATTACTGATTTCTAGTATGTGCTTGGCTTGTCATGAAGAAAAATTAAAGATTGACAGGAACAGGAAAAAAGACTCTGATTTTTACATGACTGCCTGTAATAATTCAGTCCAGTAAGTCAGAGAGTTGATTTTCAGAAGCAGATCAATGAAGATACACTTCCAGGTAAATGGGGAGAGTATAGTGTGGTCGGCACTATTGTCACCCCTGTTCTAATCTGAGCAGATTGCGATACAGGCTCCCCAGACGCTCCCGCTACTGATTAAAGACAGGTATCTCCCCCCTCCCCATCGCTTCCACCATGGCGAAGATTCTGTGCCAAAGAAACACTGAAAGGGAACAGGCACTAACCATATGTTTTCTAGCACAGTGTAGACAGAGCAAGTTTTCCTAAGCTAAAGGCAGACAAAGCACTGGCTACCCACAGCAGCAGAGAGTTGTAAAACTCTTTCTAAAATGAAGAGCCTCGGCTTCCCAAATGCCCTATACATGTTGGAGTGTCACATTCCAGCCAATGCCTTTTGAACATATGCAACTACCTTTCCCTATGCGGGGGTCAGTGCATACCTAGATGATAGATCAAGACAAAGACTAAATATCATTACTGTTAGGAAGGCACTAGAATCAAAACAGAAAGGCAGTTATCAGACAGAAGAGGTAGCAATTAGAGGCTGAGCAGGAGGCTATAGGAACCTAAAACAAAGGAGCCTGGCAAGCATGTAATCATGAAATCCCCCAAAACACCCCAGAAAGTGATATAAATAAATACCTTTGGGTACAGTGTTGTTATTTCCCGAAAAAGGAATTCAAGACAGACCTCTTTGGTCCAGTGTATTTGGAGAAAGAAACAAAGTTAAGGTGAGATGTTTTTCTTCTGTGAATTTACTATAATTGGGAAACCTGTCTACATTGACATGCTGGACTCCAACTACATAAAATCTTTAAATAAACTAAAAATGTTTTTCAGGATGTTATTCTGAGGAGAGGCAGTAATGATAAAAATAAATACCTTTGGGTACAGTGTTGTTATTTCCCGAAAAAGGAATTCAAGACAGACCTCTTTGGTCCAGTGTATTTGGAGAAAGAAACAAAGTTAAGGTGAGATGTTTTTCTTCTGTGAATTTACTATAATTGGGAAACCTGTCTACATTGACATGCTGGACTCCAACTACATAAAATCTTTAAATAAACTAAAAATGTTTTTCAGGATGTTATTCTGAGGAGAGGCAGTAGGGATAGAAAATGTCAGGAACACAAGCTTACCTGTAGGGTTCAGTGTTCAAGAATGAACAGCAAAAATAACAAAAACCTGACTCAATGGACATGAATCTGAGTAAACCCAGGAAGATGGTGAAGGCCAGGGAGAACCTGATGCGCTGCAGTCCATGGGGTCACAGAGTCAGACATGCTTTGTGACTGAAGAACAGTAAATAATATGAAGTATATTATGTGATTAGTATTGGGCCTGTTCTTCAACCACAGTACTACATACCATAAATGAGGCCTAGAAGCTCAACGCCAAGTTAAGGCTAAAATGTGTTTAGTAAGTTGTACCTACCTACTAAGGCCCCTAGAACTTGAGAAAGATTTTCAACAATCATTTTCGTGGAAATTTTAAGAGATTTTTTTTTTTTCTGTTTAACTTTTTTGAAACACAATAATCCTCTTTAGCTTGAATAATTAAAAATAAAACAGCTAATGGATGTAATGAGTGAGTGAGTGAAGTCACTCAGTCGTATCATGGGCCTGTTCTTCAACCACAGTACTACATACCATAAATGAGGCCTAGAAGCTCAACGCCAAGTTAAGGTTAAAATGTGTTTAGTAAGTTGTACCTACCTACTAAGGCCCCTAGAACTTCAGAAAGATTTTCAACAATCATTTTCGTGGAAATTTTAAGAGATTTTGTTTTTCTGTTTAACTTTTTTGAAACACAATAATCCTCTTTACCTTGAATAATTAAAAATAAAACAGCTAATGGATGTAATGAGTGAGTGAGTGAAGTCACTCAGTCGTATCCGACTCTTCACGACCTCACGGACGGCAGCCCACCAGGCTCCTCCGTCCATGGGATTTTCCAGGCAAGAATACTGGAGTGGGGTGCCATTTCCTTCTCCAGAGGATCTTCCAGACCCAGGGATAGAATTCAGGTCTCCCGCATTGCAGGCAGACTCTTTACCATCTGAGCCACCAGGGAATCCCAAAGGATGTAATACTTTTAAGTGAAAAGAAACTAAAAAAGGTAGCACATGAGGTACCTTTACATGTTAAGGCACTGATGTGATTAAATTGGAGATAAGTGATCAAATCCTGAGCTATCAACATTGTAATTAGGAAGAGTATATTTCTCCTTAGTCTTTACCCATTTGCCTCAGTATAAATATTTGTTGCAAATACTGCTAATCTTTCCCAGATAAATGTTTTAAAGATGTTAGGTAAAATGCAGTTGGTAATGCCTTTCCTGAGTTGCTTGTTATGTGGCAATTGAAATACAAGGATGCAGATCAAGATAGGACTGATTCAGGAGTCAATGTAACTTCAGTTCAGTTCAATCTCTCAGTGATGTCCGATTCTTTGCAACCCCATGAATCGCAGCACGCCAGGCCTCCGTGTCTATCACCAACTCCTGGAGTTCACCCAAACTCATGTCCATCGAGTCGGTGATGCCATCCAGCCATCTCATCCTCTGTTTTCCCCTTCTCCTCCTGCCCCCAATCCCTCCCAGCATGAGAGTTTTTTTCCAAAGAGTCAACTCTTCCCATGAGNATTGACATGTATACGTTATCATGTGTAAAATAGATAACTAGTGGGAAGCTACTGGATTTAAGCACAGAAAGCTCAGCCTGGTGCTCTGTGATGACATGGTATGGGCGGCAGGTGAGGGGGGGGGAATGGGAAGCCTTGATATATAACAGAGACCACCACCACATTATAAAGCAATTATCCTCCAATTAAAAAAAGGCATTCTCATTATGAAGATTCTAGCCTGTCTGTGCTCAGTCCTGCCCAATTCTTTGCAAACCCATGGACTATAGACCGCCAGACCCCTCTGCCCATGTCCTGTCTTTTCCAGGCAGGAATACTGACGTGGATTGCCATTTCCCCCTTCAGGGAATCTTCTAGACCCAGGGATCAAACCCACGTCTCTTTTGTCTCTTGCAATGATAGGTAGATTCTTTACCACTGTCCCACCTGGGGATCCCTATTGGTGGTGGTGGTTTAGTTGCTAAGTCATATCTGACTCTCTTGCGACCCCATGGACTGTAGCCTGCCAGGCTCCTCTGTCCATGGGATTTTCCAGGCAAGAATACTGGAGAGGGTTGCCATTTCCTTCTCCAGGGAATCTTCCCAACACAGGAATCAAACCCAGGTCTCCTGCATTGCAGGCAGATTCTTTACTGACTGAGCTATGAGGGAAGCCTGGGAAGCCCCATTAGTGTCGGTAAAATGAATGTAGGGGAAGAAGACCTGTAGGTCTCCCTCCTTTCTCTTCTTGGCTCCAAGGTTTCTGAGGGTCCAATGTGCAAACCACTACAGTAGGTGAGGCATTTTAACAGCCAGAACATCATTCAGAGCTAGAAAGAGGAGGAAAAAAAAAAAAAAGGTGAGATTATATGACAGCATTTAAATTTTCTGTTACTGACATAAACCCTTCCAGAAGTATCAGGTAGAAGAGAAGGACAATTCCTCTGTTTGAGGGTCCAGTTTGGATAGCTGATTAGTGACTTGTCCACCTTGCCCTCCTTGGCCATCTCGGATGCTCACAGGTGTGTGTCTTGCTTTGTGTCTTATGCAAGCTGATACCGTAGGATGGAAGGATGAGAAGGAAATTTAGATCTAAAATGCTGACAAGATGAAGTGTTCTCTAAAGACTCATCCCCTTTAAAAATGAAGTTATAACCCAGATATTTTTTCTTAGCCAGCTGATGTGGGAAAAGTGGAAAGCTCCAGAAAATTGTTTGGTTGAAAATTATGTTCTTAGGAATTGGGGTTGACTTGGTTGAGAATGAGCCTATACCTCTCTGCAGAGAAGCCTGAGACCCTTTTTTTGTGTAGAGCCTGAGAGAAACCTGAGTGGATAATGAACCCTTCCCAGGTGGCGCTGTGGTAAAGAACCTGCCTACCTATGCAGGTAGACTTTAAGAGATGCTTGTTCAGTCCCTGGGTCATGAAGATCCCTTGGAGAAGGGCATGGCAACCCACTCCAGTATTCTTGCCTGGAGAATCCCATGGACAGAGAAGCCTGGCAGGCTGTAGTCCATAGGGTCACACAGACTTGGACATGACTGAAGCAACTGAGCACGTAATGAATCCTAGTTTGTGATTATCTTCAGTTCTTCTTAGATACCTACAAGCACTTGCATCTTATCTAACTCTGCCTTCCCTCAGTAATTTTCAAAGACATGTGGTAGCATTTCACCAAACTGAGTGGATTACGGAGGGGAATTTTTTTTTTTTCTTATTGTTGCCATTTTAAGGGGCTAAATACCATCCAGGAGACCTTTGGCATTCACATGGACTATGTCCCTGGGCAACTACAAACCTCCAAATGTAAAAATGCCATATAACTTGTAATTTTCCCTTTTTCTCTTCCTGAAAAATGTAAAGTATAATTGAGAAAGTTAAGCAACCCAGATATGTAATGATTCTATAAATTCAGGACTTATAGTAATTTATAAAATTAATATCTGACTATTGTTTAGACTGATTCACTTCTGTCACAAACACTGGTCATTTGGTTTTCATGTTAGCAGGATCATTTTCAGGCAGGAAAAAAAAAGTTTTTTTAGTGTGTGTGTGTGTGTGTGCTGGGTCTTCACTGCTGCATAGGTCTTTCTCTGCTTGTGGCGAGTGGGGGCTACTCTCCAGCTGTGGAATGCGGGCTTCTCACCGTGGTGCCTTCTCTTACTGCAGAGCACAGGGTCTAGGGTGCTCGGGCTTCAGTCGTCACGGCTCCTGGGCTCTAGAGCACAGGTTCAATTGTTGTGGCACAGGGCTTTTTTCCCCGGCGTGTGTGGGGTCTTCCCAGCTCAGGGATCAAACCAGTGTCTCCTGCATTGGCAGGCAGATTCTTTACACCTGAGCCACCGGGGGAAACCCTACAGTATCTCCTCTTTAAAAAACTTCTTCCCTCATGATCTATTTTGCTCATAATTTTATTCATCCTGCAAGATCCAGCTTATATGACACCTCCTTTAAGAAGTTTTCCTATAACCTATCAATTTTATTTCTCTATACTCTCATAGCACTTTACTCATATGGCATTTATCATATTCTACTTTGAACTGAAACTATGTAATTGAAATTATGTAAAAATTAATCTCTACACGGGACTATAAGCAACTGAACACCACGAGTCATATCTCTCAAGCACTTTGTGGCACTTATTTGCTAATATGTCTTTTCTGTTTCAATAAACCATAAATTTCTTGAGGTCATGATCCACACCTCCCTCTAAAAATATTTTTAAAAAATATATTAAAAATATAAATATGATACTTAATATAAATGTATGTCAAGGTTCCATTTACTCACTAAACAGAAATTAACCAGAGTTTCCTGTATGGGTGGAACGGTACAATAGCGTTTGTGCTTCCCCGATCTCATTCCCTCTCCATCTTCCTGAGATTATCACTGTCTTAGTTTTGTGTAACTTATTCCCTTGTTTTTATGACAGGCTTATCTCATGTGCATGTATCCCTAAACAACATAATGTTTATTTTTCATGCTTTTGGTTTCTTATGAATGGAATCATACTGATTTATTACTGTGTTGTAACTTATATGTGTTTGGTGTTTGGCTCAACATTATGCTAAGATTCACATAGGTTAATGTGTGTGGCTATAGTTTATTCATTTTCACTACCTAAGACAACCTCCTGAAAAGGAGCTCTGGGAGGCACATATAAGAAAAATGTCCATAATAACATTTATAAATGTAAAAACTGAAATTGACCCGAATGTTTCTTATCAGGAGGATATGCAAATAAATCAAGATATTTTCCACACCTGTACTTTTCCTAATGTGTCTGGCACACAGTGAGTCTCCATAAGTACTTTTTAAATAGATAAATGGGTTTGAGGAAAAACAACAACTGATTCACCATGGCCTCCGCCTGCAAGCCCAACACACAACACACACTCATATGCTCAGTAAATACCTGAGACATTTATTCACAAAATCAGGTTAGCCCCTAAGGCTGGCACTGGACAGGTACTCAGATAAACTGACAACTTAGATTAACTGCACCGAGCAAGTGAGAGAACAAAGTGGAAACTGCAATGTGGCAATCCCTGGTGCCTCAGTGGTAAAGAATCTGCCTGCCAAGCTGGAGACCCAGGTTTGATCCCTGGGTCAGGAAGACCCCCCTGGAGGAGGGCATGGCAACCATTCCAGTGTTTTGCCTGGAGAATCCCATGGACAGAGGAGCCTGGTGGGCTGCAGCCCACGGGGTTCCAAAGAGTCAGACACGACTGAGCAACTAAGCAACAATGCCTACCACAAGCTAGGTGGATGGAGTGTTACACTTGATGGTGTCAATTCTACCTGCTTGCTTTTGAGCCCTTACAAACCACTGTGCTCATAGGCAACCCCCTCACTCTCTGCAACCCACCCTCTCCCCCATACTTCCTCATCTCCTTTGCTACTCTCTTCTGAATGAATTTGCTCTGCTACACTTGGGAAGGATTAGGGATGGTGGCAAGAATTGACCTTTGAATTTCCATTCTCTGCCTACCCATCTCAAGTTCTGACTTGCTCTAGTGATAACCACATTCTCTTAGGCAATGATCTGTCTCTCACTGTGTCACCATTTGAACATTGCAGACCCATTTCCAGGCAGTTGAACTACCCGGCCTTTTGCCTTTTTAACGTATTTGATGTCAGCTCTTCAGCAAAACCTAGAAAAAATGATCACCATCCCAGCACACTATTAGTCTATTTCTCATTTTACTGAAATAGAAACTAATTCTCAGGATAACACTGCTGGTGGAGATGCAGGGGAAGACAAATTACATCAAACCAAATAAGTATATGTTTATCTGCAGCACTAGTCAATTTACTTTCAAAAGAATTGGTGTAGAAAATGATGAAAAGGGATTAAATCCAAAGATAAAGAAAAGACTGT
The DNA here is from genome assembly GCA_006410675.1 of Oreotragus oreotragus. Lineage (NCBI taxonomy): Eukaryota > Metazoa > Chordata > Mammalia > Artiodactyla > Bovidae > Oreotragus > Oreotragus oreotragus. Next base: position 450,821 of record SJYX01009499.1, on the reverse strand, counting down.
CAACTACAGACAAGTTTTTCCATGAAATTGAGTATTATTCATAGAAATTCACCTCACTTTGAGTTTTGCTGTCATCACTTTACCATGGTCATAATTTAGACCTGATTATTTAGCCAAAAAAAAAAAAAAAGGCAGGGGGCTGCTATGGAAAGGAAGGAAGGAAGGGGAAAAGTCATTATTCTGACACAGCAAATATACAAATACAAAGCCACACACATCATCCTTTCTTTCACTTCTGTTTCATCATTAAATCACCCTCACCCACTTTCCCATGGCTCCGCTAGTCTCATTTCCTCTTCCACATTTCCCTTGCCTCTCTTGATAAAGATCCTTGGACAGGGCTAGAGAGTAGCCAGTCCTTACTTTTTAACTTCAACTTTTCTCCAGGCAAGGCTTTTCCTTTCTAATTTGAGTTTCCATTTCACTGCAGATAATTCAACTCTCCCTTTTACACTTTGGGTCTTTCTTAGGATGGCTATATTTCTTGCATGTGCTTTTAGCTAAAGCATATCCTCTGCTCCAGACATATTGCTACTACACTTGAGTAGGCTCAAAATCCTTCTTCAAACAAAATATATCTATCATATAAACACTGTCTCCCCCACATACTTCAATCAAATCCAGTAGCTTCCCTGACCTTTTTTGTCTGACTTTCTCAGAAATCCGCATCATCTCACTCTCTCAGTCTGCTAAAAGCAGGATATCTGGAAAAATCATAACTTAACTTTCTAATCACTTTCTCTCTCAAAGCCTTAGGAAGTAATAAGGGCAATCTTTACTTTGGATTTAATTTCACTGCATAATGCAGAAATGTGTGGTTAGGTAAAAATGACAGGATCCTTGCCAAAAACAAAACAAAAACAAAACAGTCTAAAGTTAGAGTTTACAACAGCCAACGTAGGGCCTCTGGGTGTAATTATTACACAGACTTTAGGAAAAGAGAAAGATTTTAATAGCTCCAGTGAGTCAGGAACTATGTGAGGTGCTTTCACGTACCCTTTTATCTAAACAAAACTTGGGAAAAATTACTACCACCCTCCATTTACAGATGAAGAAACTAACGCTTAGAATGGCCTCACACTGGTGTCAAGATCTGAACCTAGAGTTTTCTTATCATCTTGCTCCGAAGCAGGACAAGTTAAATTTGAAGGCATCTTAAGGTGGCTCAGATGGTAAAGAATCTGCCTGCAACGCAGGAGACCAGGGTTCGATCCCTGGGTCAGGAAGACCCCCTGGAGAAGGAAATGGCAACCCATCCAGTATTCTTGCCTAGCAAATTTCATGGACAGAGGAGCTGGCAGGCTACAGTGGGGTCGCAAAGAGTTGGACACGACCGAGTGATTTTCACTAAGAGGGGTGAAGGCTATAAAACACTCTTCTGACAACACAACTGCACACGACGCAGGCAGCTGCATCACACTCCTGCGTCCTTTCCTCACCTTCTCTCTCCTCACTTGCCATGAATCTCCCTACCCCCAGCTGTACAGATCATCATACTCATCTCTAACGTGATGTGCTAAAGAATGATTCTGAGGCTTTCCGCAGGTTCTTCCCTTTGTCTGAGATGCCCCCTCTTCTTTCTTCATCTGTTTATCTACTTATTCCAAAACCCAGCTCAAGGGTCACCTCCTTCAAGCAGCTTTTCCTCACCTGGTTCCAGCCTGATTTAGATGCTTCTCCTGCAATAGCAAAGCACATACCCCTCCAGGATACTTATCCTGCTGGCTCCTCATCACTCATTTAGTTGACGGTTTCCCCTACTAAGCTCCTGGAGGGCAGGAGACACATTTTATTTCACTTTGTATTACGAAAAAAAATAGAAAGTGCTTGATACATCAAGGAAGAAAACTGGGACAAATGGACAGAAATCAGAGGGTAGTCTAACTGGGATCCCCATACAGAAAATCTGTAAGAGCTGGACTGTCCATCTCATGAGCCAGTGTTCAGGTAGGAGCTAGATAACAGCCCATCAGGGTGGTAAAGAACTCCTAACATCAAGCGGGGGGGGGTACAGACGACACAACACACCCATTCTAGCTCCGACGTCCTGTGGTTCCTGACAACTCTTGACCAAATTTCCGTGACGAAGATAAGCCAACGTCTCAGAAGGTACCGTGGCACAATAACCAGCAGGCACACGGGAGTCAGAAAGCCTGGGTCCTGGCCCTGACTCCACTGTGCGACCCGAGGGAGATACATACTTTTCCCACGTGTAAAATCAAAGGTGAAGAGAGAATCGGGTGAACGTAGTCAACCGATGGCCTGTAAAATGTCCTCCTGCTCTAAGAAAGGCTTTCTGTCTGTTTCCCCATCATTTACTGCGTTCGGTGCAACATACTACGCCTCCCCTGGTAGCTCAGTGGTCAAGGGCCCACCTGCCAACGCAGGAGACGTGGATTCGATCCCTGGGTCGGGAAGATCCCCTGGAGAAGGAAAGGGCAACCCACTCCAGTACTCTTGCCTGGAGACTCCCATGGCCAGAGGAGCCTGGCGGCCTACAATCCATGGGGTCGCAAAAGAGTCAGACACAACTCAGCAGCTAAGCAGCAACACGCTAGTGTCCAAAGCCCCCTGCTCATTATCTTGCACCAACACTTTTTCTCTGTCTGATGGCTCTTTCTAAACAATAAGGTATGACATGCACAAAAAACTGAGTGAAATCTACGTATTTTATTTGAGAGCGCTGGACAGGATGACTTCTGGGGAAAAAAAGCTAATAAAACAAATGAATGCAGGTTAAAACCCAAGTCCAGGGGGAAATTGGTATTAGCTTACAAAATTTAATCGGTTGCACTACAGTAGACACTTAGTATTCATGGGTTTTACACTTGCATATGTGATGCTGAGGGTACATGATATGTGATCATTTTCAATTTTATTGAGAAAGATATTTGAATTCTCCTTGCTGTAAGCCTGATGTCCACAGGAAAAGGTCCATTACCTAGTGACTGATTCATAGGCTCTGTTATTCTTGGCTCTTTGTAATGAAAGCAGAAACTTGGGCAAAAATGGAAAAAAAACTTTTTTTTTCCTGCCTGAAAATGATCCTGCTAACATGAAAACCAAATGACCAGTGTTTGTGACAGAAGTGAATCAGTCTAAACAATAGTCAGATATTAATTTTATAAATTTCTATAAGTCCTGAATTTATGGAATCATTACATATCTGGGTTGCTTAACTTTCTCAATTATACTTTACATTTTTCAGGAAGAGAAAAAGGGAAAATTACAAGTTATATGGCATTTTTACATTTGGAGGTTTGTAGTTGCCCAGGGACATAGTCCATGTGAATGCCAAAGGTCTCCTGGATGGTATTTAGCCCCTTAAAATGGCAACAATAAGAAAAAAAAAAAATTCCCCTCCGTAATCCACTCAGTTTGGTGAAATGCTACCACATGTCTTTGAAAATTACTGAGGGAAGGCAGAGTTAGATAAGATGCAAGTGCTTGTAGGTATCTAAGAAGAACTGAAGATAATCACAAACTAGGATTCATTACGTGCTCAGTTGCTTCAGTCATGTCCAAGTCTGTGTGACCCTATGGACTACAGCCTGCCAGGCTTCTCTGTCCATGGGATTCTCCAGGCAAGAATACTGGAGTGGGTTGCCATGCCCTTCTCCAAGGGATCTTCATGACCCAGGGACTGAACAAGCATCTCTTAAAGTCTACCTGCATAGGTAGGCAGGTTCTTTACCACAGCGCCACCTGGGAAGGGTTCATTATCCACTCAGGTTTCTCTCAGGCTCTACACAAAAAAAGGGTCTCAGGCTTCTCTGCAGAGAGGTATAGGCTCATTCTCAACCAAGTCAACCCCAATTCCTAAGAACATAATTTTCAACCAAACAATTTTCTGGAGCTTTCCACTTTTCCCACATCAGCTGGCTAAGAAAAAATATCTGGGTTATAACTTCATTTTTAAAGGGGATGAGTCTTTAGAGAACACTTCATCTTGTCAGCATTTTAGATCTAAATTTCCTTCTCATCCTTCCATCCTACGGTATCAGCTTGCATAAGACACAAAGCAAGACACACACCTGTGAGCATCCGAGATGGCCAAGGAGGGCAAGGTGGACAAGTCACTAATCAGCTATCCAAACTGGACCCTCAAACAGAGGAATTGTCCTTCTCTTCTACCTGATACTTCTGGAAGGGTTTATGTCAGTAACAGAAAATTTAAATGCTGTCATATAATCTCACCTTTTTTTTTTTTTTCCTCCTCTTTCTAGCTCTGAATGATGTTCTGGCTGTTAAAATGCCTCACCTACTGTAGTGGTTTGCACATTGGACCCTCAGAAACCTTGGAGCCAAGAAGAGAAAGGAGGGAGACCTACAGGTCTTCTTCCCCTACATTCATTTTACCGACACTAATGGGGCTTCCCAGGCTTCCCTCATAGCTCAGTCAGTAAAGAATCTGCCTGCAATGCAGGAGACCTGGGTTTGATTCCTGTGTTGGGAAGATTCCCTGGAGAAGGAAATGGCAACCCTCTCCAGTATTCTTGCCTGGAAAATCCCATGGACAGAGGAGCCTGGCAGGCTACAGTCCATGGGGTCGCAAGAGAGTCAGATATGACTTAGCAACTAAACCACCACCACCAATAGGGATCCCCAGGTGGGACAGTGGTAAAGAATCTACCTATCATTGCAAGAGACAAAAGAGACGTGGGTTTGATCCCTGGGTCTAGAAGATTCCCTGAAGGGGGAAATGGCAATCCACGTCAGTATTCCTGCCTGGAAAAGACAGGACATGGGCAGAGGGGTCTGGCGGTCTATAGTCCATGGGTTTGCAAATAATTGGGCAAGACTGAGCACAGACAGGCTAGAATCTTCATAATGAGAATGCCTTTTTTTAATTGGAGGATAATTGCTTTATAATGTGGTGGTGGTCTCTGTTATATATCAAGGCCTCCCATTCCCCCCTCCACCTGCCGCCCACACCATGTCATCACAGAGCACCAGGCTGAGCTTTCTGTGCTTAAATCCAGTAGCTTCCCACTAGTTATCTATTTTACACATGATAACGTATACATGTCAATAAAGCAAGGATGTCTACCTGTTTTCTTCAGGGACATAACCCTGTGCTTAAAATCGAGCCTAGAATATAGTAACATATTCAGTGAAACCTTCTGAATGTGCAAATGAAAGGATGGATGAAACACATACTTCAGATAGCCAAGCACTGTTCTGTCTTCACAGCCGCCCTCTGAAGCGGGGACAGTGGTCATCCTCCTTTTGCAGATGAGGCACCTAAGCAGTGCAACTGTGGAGTCTCTCTCCTACACTACACCACACTACACAGCCTCCCTTGTGGGCCAGGAGCTGCCCTCATCTACTTCACATAAGATATTTCCCAACACTTGACTAAAGAAAGTCAAGTGGGAGACTTTTTGGGTGGAAGAGAAGAAGAGATGCTTCAAAACCACTGACTCTGTGGTGAGATGCAAGTTACAAATCTCACTTCTTGCTCTCTGTTTTTACCACTCCCTTTGGGACTTCAAGCAAGTGGCGGAATTTCTCACTGTTTCACATTCCCTCATCTCTCTTTATCACTTACTTTACAAGGTTACTCTACATAAAATGATTAGAGAATCCTGGTGTTGTCAGAAATACAATTTTGCTAACATTGATGCCAGAACTGTGAGACAAGGGGAAGGACTAGGTGATCACAACACTTTTTCTAAAGTTCAATGCCTCCGTGATTAAAAGACTTTGTGCAGGGCCATGCACATGGTTATTTTATTCCTGAATATCCTTTCTGACTGAACAAGCCATATGGTTTTCGGTTCGGTTGCCAGGCAGCCTGGCCAAGCTCCTATCAACATGTCAAGTAGATGAGGTGGAGGGGAAGGAGAAACAGAACCCTGTGTGTTGGTTATGCTGAACGGTAAAGAGAAAACAGAGACACAAAATCTTGGGCTAAGGTTTGACCTCAACAGCTGCAAAACCAATCATCTCAGTGTTTCATTAGGTTTCTAGAAACATCCATGGGAGCAAAAAAAAAAAATCACAGTAGCCCTTAATATATAATAATGCCTCTCATGGGCTTACTTCTGGTATGATGTTTTAAATATGTGACAAAACCCAAAAAGCTACAGTTTCAGATCTTGCCAGAAACTGGGATTTTACTTTAAATGTACAAGAGTCACAGGGGGCTTACTGGATAAGACGTGAAGTCCTTCTTTATAAGTTCTTATAAGACTAGAAACCACAGCATACCTATGCAGGTCCAGCCACTGGCATTTTGTTCAGGAAAATAAAAAGGTCCAAAACCCTGTTTTAAAAATCGGATGAGACTTCCAGTTTCCGGCTCAGCATGTAAGTAGCTTAGAGGTTGCCACTTCATCCTAATAGCAAGTAAAAAGCTGAACAAATGAAAATTTAATGATTCTGCTGAAAACTCTCAGAGAAGTGAGGTCATAGGGCAGACAGCTGCCCCCAAACTGGAAAGACAGATACAGAGAATCACAACCTAAGGCAAACAGAAACCCTCAAGCAGAAACCTCCATGAAAACCAGTGCTGGCACAGGAAAACCCAAATGGTAATTGATAAATTGCTGGAAGCTCAGTGTGGACAAATCTGAGAGTGAAAAACTCTAGTGGGACTCAGGAGTAGAGGACCCCACACCTTTGTGAGTTTTACCTCCCAGAGCTCGACCAGAGCCTCACAGTGAGTACTTGAGAAAAATCCTTTCATGTTTCTGGCAGAGGGAGGGGAAAAGGAACCATTTTGATAAACACCACAGAATTCTGTTCTTTACAAGGCCTGGCCTTGGGAGAAACTATTTACCAGAACCTATCCTGCCGGGGTTTTATCAGAGTATAAATGACCTCGGGAAGGGAAATATCCTACTCCAACTTGGCTGAATAATTCAGCCATCTTGAAAGAGGGGATAAAATTGAAGAGCACTGCGAGGTCCACAGCCCAGGGTACATGCTCACCAAAAGGCTGAGACCTAATCACAGGGCTACAGGGACTTTCCTGATGGTGCAGTGGATAAGAATCCCCCCGTAAATGCATAGACACAGGTTCGATCCCGCATGCCTCAGAGCGATTAAGCCTGCATGCCACGTCTACCCAAGCCCACAGCACAGAGCGTGTGCTCTGCAGCAGGAGGAGCCACCGCAACGAAGGCTCTGCAACCAGAGGCAAACGAGCTAACAAAGCTCACAGGGCTACAGGACACTTCCCAGGCCCTCACACCTTATGAAAGGCCTGTTTACAGCAGTTCCTTTCATCCACCACTTCACGTCAACCTTTCAGCAAAAAATGACAAGGCATAATAAAAAGCAAAAAAAAAACACACAACAACAAAACAACACTGCTTGAACAGACTGAACAGTATCAGAGCCAAAATCAGGTATGGTAGCAATTTGGAATTATCAGACCAGGAATTTCAAAATACTGATTAATATGTTAAGGGCTTTAATGGGAAAACTAGATAACATGCAAGAATAGATGGATATTGTAAGCAGAGAGATGGAAACTAAGAAAGAATCAAAAAAGAATGCTAGGGATTAAAACCAATGTAACAGAAATGAAGAATGCCTTTGACGGACATAACTGAGAAAAAAATATTTCTGAACATGAGGCTGTGACAAAAGAACCTTCCAAAATGGATAAGCAAAGGGCTGAAATAGAATAGAATACCCAAGAATTATGGGGCAACCGTAAAAGGTATAACATACGTGAGATGGGAACACCAGGAGAAGAGAGAAAGACACAGAAGCAATATTTGAAGCAATAATGACTGAGAATTTCCCCAAAATTAAATGTCAAACAAACACCAAACCAAAGCTCCACAAGCTCAAAGAGTCCAAGCAGGACAAATGTCCAAAATACCTACTCCTAAAGGTATCACATCTAAGCTTCAGAAATTGAAGATAAAGGAGAAAAAAAAAAAAAAAACTTGTAAGAATCAGAAGAGAAAAGAACCTTACCTATAGAGGAATAAGGAAAAGAACTCACTTGACTTCTCAGAAACCATGCAATTAAGATAGTGAAGGGAAATACTTAAAATATTGAGGGGGGGGAAAAAAAAACAAACACCAACCTAGAATTTTGTTCTCTATGAAATTAGCCTTCAAAAGTGAAGGAGAAATCAAGGCTCTCTCAGACAAAGAAAAATTGACGGGCTGTGTTTCCAGTAGACCCATCTTACAAGAAACATTATTTCTCACAGAAAAGGAAAGTGATATATGTTGGAAATTCAGATCTATGTGAAAAAGGAAAAGCACTGAAGAAAGAATAGGTGAAGGTAAAATTAAAAAAAAAAACCCTTTTATCTTTCTTATTTTTAATTGATTTAACAAAAGCTTGTTCAAAATAATAGCAACAATACATTCAATTATATATATATGCTTATATATAAATGATATGAATGACAACAATTACACAAGGAACAGGAAGGAGAAAAAAAGATTTTGTTATTATAAAGTACACATACTACCCATGAAATAGTATAGAGTTGTTTGAAAGTGGACTTGGATTGGTTGTAAACGTACATTGCAAACTCTAGGGCAACCCCTAAAATGCAGCTTTAAAAGACATTTAATGGATATGCTAAGAGGAGAGAAAATAGAGTCATATAAAATGCAGCTTTATTTATACCTGCCAAAACCTGAAAGCAATCAAGATGTCTTTTGGTAGGTGAGTGAATAAACAAATTGGGGTACATCCAGAATAGAAGATATTCAGTGCTAAAAAGAAATGAGCTATCAAGTCACGAAAGACAGGGAGGAAAGTTAAATGTGTGTTACTTGCTAAGTGATGAAGCCAATTTGAAAAAGCAACATGATGATTTCAGCTATGACATTTTGGAAAAGGCAAAACTATGGAGACAATAAAAAGATCGGTGTGGCCAGAGGCTAATGGGGAGGGAAGGATGAACGGGCAGATCACAGCGAGTTTTGAGGGCAGTGAATCTACCCCGTGTGATGCGACACTGGTGGATCCATGCTATTAAACATCTGTCCAAGCCCAGAGAATGCACAACACGGACAGTGAGCCCTAAGGATGTGTCAGTGAGGGGTCACTGACTGTAACAAACGTACTACTGCGGAGTGGATGTTAGTCGTGGGGGAGGCTGGGCTCGTGTGCGGACAACGGGTATACAAAAACCTACACTTTCTCTACAATTTTTCCATGAACCTAAAATTGCTCTAAAAAAATAGTTTATCAGGAGCACATTCACTAAATCTTGACAACCATTTTCCTCTTTCTTCCTTATCACAATTATTATTTTTCCTGCATTATATAGCTGTTTTTAGCGTGAAAATAATATATACATATTAAACGAAATGTGAAAAACAAAGGAAAAAAGAAGAAAAATTCACTGAGAGTTTTCCAACTGGGAAGTACAATTACAGGTTGTTTCCTTGTAACCTTTTTTCTAAGCACAGATTTTTTTTTTTTTTTTTAAATTCTGCTTAAACCTGACTGCTTAAGGATCTAACCCTGGGGAAACAAAAGGAAATGGCAACCCACTCCAGTGTTCTTGCCTGGAGAATCCCAGGGACAGGGAAGCCTGGTGGGCTGCCGTCTATGGGGTCGCACAGAGTCAGACACGACTAAAGCTACGCAGCAGCAGCAGCAGCAGCAGCATCCCTATTTCCTCCTCACCCTCAAAACCTATCCCGCACCTGGGGTCTGGGACTCGCTCCAGAAGCCGTAACTGTGTGCATGAGGGGGTACCACCCTGGGTTGTAGGGAGACAGGGGAGGATCTTATGTAGCCTCTCAAACACTGCTTCTCTTTCAAGCTCTCCATATCAACTCATCCTTCTCAGCACCTGGCTTCTTCCATTTCCGAGCCTTTCCAGAGTTCTGCAGGAAATCTGCCTGCTTCTCTTTGGCAGCCATTACTGCAGGCACCTGGGTCTCACAAAACTCTGCCCTGTGAATGCAGCCCTCAGACCTCTGATGGCTCTCTGTCTTCACTGCTGGTAGACTGGTGTTGTAGGTGGCTGTTGGTCTCATCAGTTCTATTTCTCATTCTCCTTGTCATTGTCAGGTGATGAATGGTATTTGAGAGAATAAAGAGGATGAAAGGTTTTTATTCCATCATAATTCTTATATGATATCCTGGTACTGTATTCTCTGTATTATTATAGCTATTTCACTGTTAGGAATACACTCATTTCAAATATGACTGAATGTTTCTGGGAGTCTTTTTCGTGTGTTTGTTTTTTCAAATCAGGAACGAGTTGTAAGATCAATGAACTGGAAAGAAGTTCGAAATTCTGAACACAATTTTCATAGGTGAAACTTCCTCTATCAACTCCTAAGATAATGCCAGGCACGTAGCTGGTGATCAATACCTGTTGAGCGATTATGGAGAAGCTGTCTGGGGGAAGGTCGATAGCATACATAGCGGCATTTACGGGAACCCGGGCTTGTCCCTGAAAGAAAATCTGTTGTACTGTGAATTGTTTCAGTTTGAGAAGCAAGAAAGGTTGGCCTGTGACCACATCTGGTATCTATATGTACCTACTACGAAGGGTGTTGAAGCATCTGTAACACAGATTTAGTTCATCTGGTGGGCTCACCAATGACCTGCTTACTGTGTGACACAGACTTCCTGGGGCCTTCAGACCAGAGCCAGGCATAATTCAAGAATTTCTTCTTAATTAAAGCAACAGAGATCAAAGACCTAAACAGAGTGGTAATGACAGAGCATTAAATGCAAAGTAAATGCATCATTCCTTGAATAATTCCATTTGTGACTAATTTAGCCACATGGCCACAGAAGAAATCATTTCGGTGGAATGGTTGGTATAAGGCAGCAGGCAGGAAGAACAGCATGAATTAATGTCTTCATGTTTTCACTGCTTATGCCTCACTTTGAGGGAATGTTTCATTTTTAAGCATCTACCTTGTGGCTTAAGGGTGTTTCTTAACTCCCCCTAAACCTTGCATTCTGAACCAGGAGAGTGCAGTATGTATTCATACCTCTGGGAAACATCTGTGACAAAGTTAATGTTTCCTGAACTCAGTAAATGAAAACCCAGATTTCTCTAGCTCCTTAACAGTTTCTATAGAAAAAGTCACTTCTTCCTCAGTCTATTTCAGCACTGCTCCAATCTACGCACTGCTGTCAGAACAATCTTAGAACGCAGCTCTGAGCACTTTAATCCTCTCTTCAGAAATGACTTTTCTCCGCTTCCCAGGTCCTGGCCTAAAACCCTCACCTCCTGATGCACTCAGATCTCCTCAAAATGAACTACTCTTCATTCTCTGACTAAGCCTGCACCTTTCTCACCTTTGCGCCTTAGCCACGCTGTGTCTTCTGCCTGAAACGCCCTTCATCAGACAGCTGAAATGGCAATCCTCCTTCGAGGCTCCCACTCCTTTTTTAAGAAGGAATAGTTAGAACTTTTCATTTCACCAAAATCATTCAGAATTTGCCTTATACTCAAAAAAGGTCACTATCCAAAGAGGAGGGTGAAAATCGTTCAAGGCCAAAGAAATTCTGTTACCAACACATGTTGCACAAACTGCTATGGGCCAAAGCAGAAGGGATGGGTTCTGAAGTCAGATATATGTGGCTTTATATCCTGGCTCTGACATCTTTTAATCTCTCGTGACCTCGTTTAAGTGAATCAACCTTTCTGAAACTGAGTTTTCTCCCCTGTAAAACAGACATAATGATCCATGTTGTCACAAATGTAGGTGTTAGACACAAAACACACATATCCCATGTTCTAATGAATAATTCTATGCTGCCCATGTCCCTCCTATGTTGTAAGTTTGGGTCTCTTCAGGTTTCTTTCTTTTGCTGGTCACTACAGAGGCTTAGTTCCCAGGGCTAGTGGAAGATGTCTCCACAGACTGTTGAGAAAATGTTCCCTCTCCCCATCCCTGATCACGAGGGAAGATAATAATATTCTCCATCAGAAAACTGAGACTTCCAGACTTCACGGACTGCTACTGTGTCCTGTAAAAGCAACCTCTAAAAACATGCAATTTTGAGTGTTTTCTCAATTTTTGATGGTTTTGATTATTTGATTGTTAATAATGGGTTACGCTCGTAATACTATGGAAACGAACCTCTCATCTTCCCCCAAATGTAAGTACTTGTGAATTCTCTTCATTAAGTCATAAGGGGAGGCAAGATGAAATAAGAATAAATCTGCAGAAGTTCTCATTTCAACTAAAACATTGAGAGCCTGGGATAAAGTTAACATGAAGTTAAAATTAACAGAGTCACTGTGAAAATTAATCTCAATAATTCATTAATACTATTCAGCAGATAGGACATAACAAAACATAGCAATAATGTAACAACTGCAACCATCTCTTCTAGCAGTAAAGATGATGACAGAGCTTATTTTAGCACACACGCTTTCAAGGCCTCCGCCAAAACCTCTCTCTACTATGCTGAGGAAAAGCACAAGCAAAGCTCTCGTGTCTGAATCAGCCGGGCTTCTCGGCCAGGGTATGTGCCTGACCCTGTTTTCCCTGCTGACTTTGCCATCCTGTCATAAATCTGTCAGTGCAAGCCCAGAAACATACTCCGTTCATTTACTTAATAGCATGCAACTCTTCAAAGGGCAAAGGGTTTTGAGGAAATCCGAACTAACCGAGGAGGGAAAAAGGCCAGAAGTGTGGATTCCTCTGCTGGAGATAAATGGTACCTATCAAATGCACACACAAATCCCTGAATAAATACGGAGAGCATTCCTTTGTGTTGCTTCAGAATTGAGACTGCATTTAGAAAAGAGCAAGGTAACTTACTTTTCGTCACACCGCTAAGTCTTGGCTCTGTCAGAATGCTATTAGCATTAATGGGAGATTTTACTGCCTCTCAAAGTGTGTGTAAAAAGCAAGTGTCTCTAAAAAGTATTATTTTGTTGGCATTTATCATAAGGGCTATTAAAACAACATATAAAAATGTCAATGTTTCATCTGAATACCTAGTTGCACCCAAACTAGCTATTGCACAATTTTAGCTTACACAATCTATTAACAGACCACCACACTAGTCTGATTAGACTGCATTCTTCTTCCTGAGGGAAAACCTGAAGCTACTATGTGGTGGGCTCTTGGCTTACATGATCCGCGAGACTTAAAATGATGCTGTGAAGCAGCTTTCATTAACCCCACTTTTCAGAGGAGAAGTCTCAAGCTTAGGAGGATTAAGGAACCTGTCCAAGGTGACATAGCTGGTAAGTGACTGAAGGAGACTCAGCCTGCAGAGCCTAGCTGAAGTGAGCAGCATACTGTCCTCAGCGTGGTCTCCTGTGCTCTGGTGACAGCTGGTCTTAGAGGGCTTCTGGGTGCCACTGACTCATTTCAACTAAAACAAGTTGAGCAGGGGCCACTGACCCAAAGGTGTTCTTACCCCAGGCCATGTCCTCAAATACCTTAATAAGTCCTGATGTTATTATGGTTGAGTCACTAAGTTGTGTCCCACTCTTTTGCAACGCCATGGACTGTAGCCCGTCAGGCTCCGCTGTCCATGGGATTTTCCAGGCAAGAATACTGGAGTGGGTTGCCATTTTCTTCTCCAAGAGATCTTCCCAACCCAGGGATCGAACCCGCATCTCCTGAATTAACAGGTGGATTCTTAACCACTGAGACACCTGGGAAGTCCCCTGATACCAGATTGCTTTCTTGTCCTCGCCTCTAGCTCCTGAAAAGCAGAGGACAAGGAAATTGGATTTCACATCATAAGGATTATGCTGTGTTTTCACTCCACTACTAGGTCACAGGCGCTTTAGCTGCTGGGTAAGAGGCTGGAGACATGCTTCTGAAGCTGCAAGCGAGTTCATATACCTGAAGCTCCACTGTCAACCCCAGAGGGTTGGAGGGCAAGGACAAAGTGCTCGGTGGCAATGGGTGGTGAGAAGAGCGCAGAGTTTGGACTCTAATCACTAGGATCCAGCCCATCCAAATCTTGACAATTCTGCTTCCAGAAAGTCTCCTGAATGCATTCACTTCTGTCCATCCCTGCTGCCAGCCTCCTAGTTAACACCATCCTCTGTCTCCGGTTGTAACAGCCCTGTACTCAGCTTCTACTCTTGCCTTCTTGGATCCACTCAAAAGTATCAGAATCATCTTTTTAAAAACACGAGTTCGATCCGGTCACGCTCATATTTCATACCTTTCAGTGGTTTCCTACTGCGTTGACATAAAATATAAACTTCTTCAAATAGCCCATGAGGCTCTGCTAGATCAGATCTGCCTGTTACCCCGTGCTCAGCTCCCCCGCCTCCCAATCACTTCTCTTCTGCATGCTCACCCGCTCAGGGCAGCTCAAATACAACCAGTGTAGCAGCCTACTCCAGCCAAAAAATCTAGCTTCCTCTTTAATTTTCTCTCCACTGCCTGATAATATTTTCTCTCACACCCTTCCACTTACCACAATTTGTAATCGTGCCTTTATTTCTCTGGTGCTTGTTATCAGCGCCTCTGAAGGAAGGTAGGAAGCATGCTATACTACGACATGGGCTCGCTCTCAGCCAGAGGTTAAGCGCCTCCCTCAGGGCACACGGCCAAGCACAAGCCAGGCAGCCTGGCCCCGGAGTCTGTGCTCGGCGTTACCACTGCAGGTGAACCCCCTGTACAAGCAGTGGGCCTGGCTCATGATGGCGCTCCATCAATACTGGCTCAGTGAACAATGCAGCAAAATCATCTAAGTCTGAACAACCAGAGAAACTGAGGACCTTCATATGTTCCCTTACCCACTCCCAGTGCTATTATTTATGTTGGTATGCACTGTCTCTCCCCACTAACTTATAAGGTCCTCGAGGGCAAAAATCATACTTTATCCATCTTTATGTCTCTCATGGTATCCAACATAATGGTAGGTGCTCAAAACAGTTTGCCTAATGTGTGCCGGCAAATTAAAAGTTAGCAGAACCAGAGTTGCAATGAACTAAAAGTCACCTACGTGTTCCTATAAAAACTAAGTACAACAGTTACCATTCATCATTTTAATCACTTACGTAGTTGATTTGATCCTACAGGTATTCTTTGTCTTTCAAAATTAAAGAGCCCTTTTCTGGAGTGTGGCCATTCTATTCCATGAGTGAGTAGGAATCATCTTTACTGGAAAAGCGTTTAAGGGTGGGGGAAGGAGGGGAGAACTGTTTCAAAAGTCTGAATCCCCCAGGGTAGGGCTCGTCCAGCCTTTCAGAGCATGGCTAGTCTACCGCAAGCCTTGTGGGGAGCTCAGCGTGGCCTTACCCTCCAAGAGTCTTGTGTCTCATCAGCGTTGCTCCCCACACCGCCCCTATGCTCCTGCGGGCCCAGTCTCCTCTGCCATCTCCTCCTGTCAGCTCTGACTTCTGCTAAACCAAATGATGGTGATCCATGCTGCCAAGTTCTCTCTACCACGTTCATGAAGAATTCTCTCCTGGGAAACACCTAGGAAAGGGCCTACAAATTCAGGGCAGTAGAGCCTAGTGTGAAGTACCCATCCCTCTCACAGTGGGTATGTATCTTTAAAGAATCTGGCTACTGTAAACCAGGCTATCCTGGTGCCTCAGAAGATAAAGAATCCACCTGCAACGCAGGAGACCTGGGGTTCACTCCTAGGTTGGGAAGATCCCCTGGAGAAGGGAATGGCTACCCATTCCAGTATTCTGGCTTAGAGAAGTCCATGGACAGAGGAGCCTGGCAAGCTACAGTCCATGGGGTTGCAAAGGGTTGGACACGACTGAGCGACTTTCACTCACTGTAAGCCAAAACATGGAAACAACCTGTATGTCCACTGATGGATGAAGAGATCAAGAGGATGTGGTACATGTGTCCACTGGACTACCGCTCAGCCATTAAAAAAAAAAAGAACAAAGTAATGCCATTTGCACAACGTAGATGCATAGAGAGTATCACACAAGTCAGAAAAAGAAAGACAAATACCACATGAAATCACTTATACGTGGAATCTAAATCATGGCACAACTGAATCTATCTGTAAAACAGACTAGACACACAGACGTTAGACTTACAGTCACCAAAGGGGAGATGTGGAGAGAGGGATGGACTGGGAATTTGTGGTAGAAGCAAACTATTACGTTTAGAATGGATAAATAACAAAAGGTCCTACTATACAGATAGGGAACTATATCCAATCTCCTAAGATAAACCATAACGGAAAAGAATATTTAAAAAAACAATGTATATTTGTGTAAAACTGAGTCATTTTGCAGTCCAGCAGAGATTGGTACAACATTGTAAATCAAGTATATCTCAATTAAAAAAAAAAAGTATATGGCTATCGTAGTAATCCTGACCTCCCTGTTAAGAAATGTGGCTTTCTGCTCCACGAGAGGATAGCAACAACAGTCGTTAGTGAAAAGAATAAACCCAGCTTCCTAGTGAAGGAAATCTAGATGACTAAAGGTCTGCCATTCAACCCTTCTCTGAAACAACCATCACACCGCCAAACACAAACATCTTGAGGGCAGAAACAGTCAAATCAAATGCCCAAGGAGGCCAGAAGCAACAGAGGTCTGTGAATCTGTTCTAGAGGAGATGAAGGAGAATCAAGTAGGGTGAACAGGGAAGTTCTGTCCTATCTAGAAGTATTTGTTAGGGGTGGAATTATGTCCTCGTCAAAAAAAAAAAAGACTTGCTGGACCATGGACCAAGCACCAGGACCTCAGAATGTGCTTTCTTTGGATACATGCCACAGTTCAGTTCAGTCGCTCAGTCGTGTCCGACTCTTTGTGACCCCATGAATCGCAGCCCGCCAGGCGTCCCTGTCCATCACCAACTCCCGGAGGTCACTCAGACTCACGTCCATCGAGTCCGTGATGCCATCCAGCCATCTCCTCCTCGGTCGTCCCCTTCTCCTCCTGCCCCCAATCCCTCCCAGCATCAGAGTCTTCTCCAATGAGTCAACTCTTTGCATGAGGTGGCCAAAGTACTGGAGTTTCAGCTTTAGCATCATTCCCTCCAAAGAAATCCCAGGGCTGATCTCCTTCAGAATGGACTGGTTGGATCTCCTTGCAGTCCAAGGGACTCACTGTGGGTGACTTACTTAACACGAGATCACAGAGTTGAGGGGCCCCTAATCCAGTAAGAATGGTGGACCTTGTCAGAAGGCTGGATGGAGAGGGACGCACAGAAAGCTCCAGGTGCAGACAGAGGCAGAGGGTGGACGGACGCAGCTACGAGCCAAGAAGCACCAAAGATGCCTGTGTCCCCAAGGCAGAGGAATGGGGAGAAGCACCAAAGATGCCTGTGCCCCCAAGGCAGAGGAATGGGGCAGCCTCACACGCAGAGCCCTTGGAAGGAGCCACCTCTGCTGACACGGAGATTTCGGACTTCTCAGAACTGTCAGAGAATCAACTTCTGTTGTTTTCAGCCATTCAGTTTGTGGTACTTTGTTTTCGTATTTTGCTTTACAGCCCTAGGAAGCTAACAGTGTCCAAATTGAGATGTCTTAAAAAAAAAAAACAAACAAACCTGTGTTGGCCAAACACCACATCTGTGGGCCTGATCCAGGGCCCAGCCTTCAGAATGCCTCTAATTCAGTGTTCACTATCCAGGGGGTAGTCATATTTTTGCTAAAAATCAAAAGCACTGTTACAAGACTCTTTGGGGGGGGTGGCTGGAAAAAAGAAAGTTCATTCTCTGGATGTTACACACCAGCATATGTTCTTCTAAAGAGCAGAATTACCTTTCAGGGTCTGGAGGTTGGAAGAAGCATGAGCTCATATGCTAGCCCTGATGCTCACCAGCTGTGGGGTTGGGCTCTCTGCACCTCGGTCTTTCCATCTATAAATGGAGACGATACTGTAACATGCCTCACCCATGAGTATATACGGCACTCTGGGCAGCCTTCAGAATCACGTAGAAGAACGAGAACTCAGCAACCGAAGCAGTGTGGTTTTTACCTTGGGTTGAATCATTTGACTGCATTTGGCTGTGCATTACTTTCCGTCTACTGTGAACTTCTCCAGGACAAGGCCTATGTCTTGGTCTTTTCACCTTCCTTGCATGTATGTGATAGGTCAAACACATTGGGAAAAGAAGGTAGGGATGTACTTCATCTCTTTGACCTCTGATTGTGTACTCCCTGAGGGGAAAATCTGAGTTCTGTTTCCTCCATAGGGCCAGGCATCAGCTGAAAGGTTACGCACAGAGTAAATGGAAGTGCTCCCACGGGAGGGATGTCTGTGGCTGGGTGAGGAAGATCCCCTGGAGAAGGGCATGGCAACCCACTCCAGTATCCTTGCCTAGGAAATCCCATGGACGGAAGAGCCCTGGGGACTACAGTCCATAGTGCCACAAAGAATCATTCATTACCAAGCTGGAAAGAGGGCCAGAATTAAATGCTTCCTTCCAAGTTCAGTGACTGGACCTGAGTTTGCCTATTTCCTTCCTATCACACACATATGACATGTAATGCAAATCAGGGTGATCCTTCCTGACTGAGGACTCTGGGAAAACCTATGAAATCCAAGGCAGAGAACACAGTTTCAAGAACATGACAAACGCAGCAGTCAGTAACTCTGCAACAACCAGCGAAAGGTGAGAAACGCACTTACTCTCTATGGCTGCTGGATGCTGGCTGGAGCAATGCCTTCCAGTCCGGAAGGCAGAACCCTAGAACAGACTGTGTTATGGATGCTGCCCCACCAAATCGCTGCCGTTATCTGATACACCAGTTACCTGTTTTGTAAATAAAGTTTTACTGATACCCAGCCTTGCCCATTCACTCACATATTGTCTATGGCAGCTTTTGTGTTCAAGGACAGAGTAGAATAGCTATAACCAAGACCAGAAAGCCTAAAATATTTATTTACTGCCTGATTCTTTATAGAAAAATCAGCCAACTTCTAATCTGAACCATCCTATAGTGTTTATGCTACAATTTTAGCTCTAAGAGGACAGGAACCTTGTCTGTCTGACTCAGACTTCTAGGTCTGACATTTGGAATACCTGGTTTACGGCAGGTACTTGATAAACCTTTGCATATAGAATGAACACATAGCCAAATAAATGGTGAGATTCCGTGATGGGTAGTAGCAACAGCATACCAAGTACTAGCAGGATGCCTACGGAGCCAGGCCCGTGTCCAGAGGCTCTGCCCCCTTTGAGAGGTCAAACCATGAGTAACTAGAGCTGCCACTGTATGTCCTTTGGTCAACTAAGTACCTAGGAGCGCTCTGGGAGCCCAGGCTGGACAAACAACCAGGGCATAGTCACTGTAAGAAATCAAAATTGCTGGCCTGTCAGGACAGATTAAACCTAACTATGAAGAACCTTTCAAAATCCTTTTTCTATATATATATACATTTACATTAGAAATGTTTCAAGGGAATAAACACTTGCAAAGCAGTTCAAATTTAAGGGGTCCCTTATACAGTTGAACCCAAAACAGCTGTCAGAAGCCAAACATTTATAAACACAAATGTTCAAGGTATTGAGCAAAAAAAAAAAAAGACTTTCAGATCTGAAAGAAAAAGCTCAATCTAACCTGCCATAACAAAAGCAAAGAAAGAAACAGAAAAGCCAGACATTTCTAAGCAAGATCCTTTTAGTGTTAATATTAAAAGCATGTGTAAGTTCTGGCTCCAATAAAATTGTTTATGGTTAGATTTAAAGTAAGGAAGGGTCCTTTAACTTGGAAAATGATCACACAGAACTTGTTGCATAAAGGAAGATTTTGATATTATTTTTCTCTTTTCATTTTTTCCCTCTCACTCAAAAGAACTCTTTCTTCTATGCACAGGTCTTGGAGGCAGGCTTGGGTAGAAGACTCTAGGTGCTGCCTCAAGGGACTTGGGGCACAATTCATACTCCCAGGGCCTCTAAGCAGTGTGGCGTCTTCTTTACAGGAGGCCTGTAGAGCTGTGACTTTCTCCTAATCCACATATATTCCCCTTTAAAATGTTTTTGGTAATACTGAATTAACATCGTTGAAAGCAGTGGGGGTTTTAATTACTGTTATGACAGGATTACACTTAGATTTAAATAAAAGTGGCATTTATTTTCTCAGGTTCTGATCAAATATGAAACGATCAAAATACCATTCTGAAGGCTGAGCTGACATTACAATAAAAGTATAAGTTAAATACTGTACCAAAGAAATCTCAGTGTAACAAAGTTTTAAAAATTAACTGTCTCCAAAGCCCACTTGGGCTTCCCTGGTGGCTCATATGGTAAGGAATCTGCGGGCAATGGAGGAGACCTGGGTTTGATCCCTGGGTTGGGAAGATCCCCTGGATGAGGAAATGGCAACTCACTCCAGGAGCCTGGTGGGCTACACCCCAAGGGGTCGCAAAAAGTCAGATACAACTGAGCAACTAACACACACACGCACACATTTAAGCCCATTTACTCCAAAATCACTGCAGATAGTGACTGCAGCCATGAAATTAGAAGACGCTTACTCCTTGGAAGAAAAGTTATGACCAACCTAGATAGTATATTCAAAAGCAGAGACATTACTTTGCCAACTAAGGTCCGTCTAGTCAAGGCTATGGTTTTTCCTGTGGTCATGTATGGATGTGAGAGTTGGACTGTGAAGAAAGCTGAGTGCCGAAGAATTGATGCTTTTGAACTGTGGTGTTGGAGAAGACTCTTGAGAGTCCCTTGGACTGCAAGGAGATCCAACCAGTCCATTCTGAAGGAGATCAACCCTGGGATTTCTTTGGAGGGAATGATGCTAAAGCTGAAACTCCAGTACTCTGGCCACCTCATGTGACGGGTTGACTCATTGGAAAAGACTCTGATGCTGGGAGGGACTGGGGGCAGGAGGAGAAGGGGACGACCGAGGATGAGATGGCTGGATGGCATCACAGACTCGATGGACGTGAGTCTGAGTGAACTCCGGGAGATGGTGATGAACATGGAGGCCTGGCGTGCTGCGATTCATGGGGTCGCAAAGAGTCAGACATGACTGAGCGACTGAACTGAACTGACTTCATATTTATTAATAATTCAGGTACTATGGGAAAATGTGCACAGTCTATATTATTTTTATAATATTAAGAAAATTTATTTATTCCATAGGATGAGCAAAAAAATCAGACAAAGATTAAAAAAAAAAAATCACACTAGACTTGCTTTGAGGAGTGCTGTATTCGATTCAGAAGTAGGAATTCCCTTTTTGTAGTCACACCATGAGGGATGTGGTCAGGTGTTTCTTACAACAATTTCTAAAGTGCTGGTGCTCTGCATGATGGTACATGATCTGCATGATGGTACATGATCTGCATGATGGTACATGATGCCCCAGCATGACCCTGCTCCCCTGCTACCAGATGAGAACACTCAGCAATGAAGATCTACTAATAATAGACATAACCTCTCTCCCCTTCCTTATTTTGCCACGGCCTTCAGGACATTATTTTCAGTTGTCACTTTTCAAATTCTCACCCTTAAGGGATTCTGTGCCTAGATTAGAATATAAATGCATTCTTCAAAAGGAAATAGCAAAAGAAAAGTAATGGCTAATTACAGCAGATTGAGACCCCCCGATGGCTCAGACAGTAAAGAGTGTGCCTGCAGTGCGGGAGACCTGGGTTCCATCTCTGTGTCGGGAAGATCCTCTGGAGAAGGAAATGGCAACCCACTCCAGTATTCCTGCCTGGAGAATCCCATGGCCATGGGATCACAGAGAGTCGGACACGACTGAGCCACTTCACTTTCACTTTCATTATTTTTTAATAAGAATTGGGCATGTCAAAATGATGCTTCTTTGTCAAAGTCCTTCATAATATTGAAGTCATTAGACGAAACGGCAACCACCTTTTCATGAGATCAAAAGTTCAGCCTATATGGGCCACCTGGACCCTTGACCAGACGCTCATAGATTTTTTAATTGTTTGCCTTTTCTTTTTAAGATATATGTCCTGCTTTTCTCTTGATCATTTCAAACCTTCCATGTGAGAATGTTAATAAGAAGCTATTAGTAACATCTGTCAATCTCTTATTGATATGATGGATCCTTACTTGTTTTCATCTTTATTTTGGTTCTGAGTGATGTGATCTCAGCAATCTCCCAGAGTATCCAATGCCTAAGACAATACTGTAAAAGCCCCATTGAAAAACCCTAAACACCTAAAGACATAGTTTCCAAACACATGGTGTGATAGGGACCGTTCTGGTTGGAAGGAATTAGAAACCAATAAGCAAAATAGCTTGCTCCTGTGAGAAACGGCCAGGAGAAAGATCCAGTTGAGAGAAAGAATAAAGTTATATTTTAGCTTCAGATTAATCATATTCTAATTCAACTATAAGGCAACACTTTCAAAACTTAAATGGGTATTACATTAGGATAGACTCAAGCCTACTCTTATCCTGGAATCTTTTGTAGACAAAGCTACTTTCTATTTCTAAAAGAAAAAGTATTCAATCAGAAGCAACTTGACAACCATTTACCAAGAATCTATTTGCACTTGAATTCTACAGAGATGCTTCCCTTCCTGTGTAAGGTGTGTGTGCCCACCTGGGCTCTGGATCTCACCCCTCTCCCTTCCCTTTGAAAAGTGAAAGTCACTCAGTTGTGTCCGACTCTTTGCAACCCTGTGGACTATACAGTCTGTGGAATTCTCCAGGTCAGAATACTGGAGTGGGTAGTCATTCCCTTCTTCAGAGGATCTTCCCAATCCAGGAATCAAACCCAGGTCTCCCACATTGCAGGCAGATTCTCTACCACCTGAGCCACCAGGGAAGCCCTTCCCTCTAGGAGTTCTCAGACTTGAGGGTGTATCAGAATCACCTGGAGGGCTTGTTAAGACTCTGGCTGCTGGGCTGCAAACCCAGAGTTTCTGATTCAATAGGGGCTGCAAATTTACGTTTCTAAAAAAGCTTCAGGTGATGTTGATACTGTTGCCCCCAAACAAGACTTTCAGAAACACTATTCTAGAATCTGCTGCGTT
Organism: Oreotragus oreotragus; assembly: GCA_006410675.1. NCBI lineage: Eukaryota > Metazoa > Chordata > Mammalia > Artiodactyla > Bovidae > Oreotragus > Oreotragus oreotragus. Next base: position 427,986 of record SJYX01009499.1, on the reverse strand, counting down.
GACTGCCCTCTCTTCCCAGATTCTTAAGACTCCCCTTCCATATTGCCTCTCTCTCTCAGCATATAAACATGTTTAAATTTCTCATTTAAAAATGCAAACAATAATCTCCCTTGACCTCGTTGGGAATGGGTATCGTGTATTTCTCTCTCCTTTCTTACGCATCCAAAATTCTTAAGAGAATGTTCTCCACATATCACTTTCTACCTTCCCACTTACTCCTCGCTGCTCTGCAGCCTGACAGCTGCCCTCTCAAATTCACTGAACCTGCACAGCCTATGCTCCTGGGTAACTCGGGTTTCCAGGCTACTTCTTGGTCCCCCATCCTCATCTTTCCACCATGTCTGGCGTACTCACCTGCCAAAAGGGCATTCCCTTCTCCTTTGGGTTTTGTAGCATCTCTCTGTCCTGGGTCTCTTACCCCTCTCGTGCTGACCCCTTTTGGTGTCCTCTGTAGGAACACATTTTCACATCCCCCTTAGTGCTGGGACTCCTTAGGTTCTTCTCCCTTGGCCCTCCTCATCTCGCTCTACACATTGTCCTGAGAATTCTCATTTATGCTTGTATTCCAACTATTTTCTGTATCTCCAGACTGGCCATTTGTTCCCATCTCCATGACCTTTGCACCCACTTAGGTCAACATCATCCAGCCTGCACCATTGATCTCCTTACTTCTAAGCTCTCCCCTTCCAAGCTCTACATTGCAAACACAGTGATCTATAGTCCTCTATGCAAAATTATTCAGTAGCTCCCATTACCACTGAGATAAAGATTTTAACTCTTGTGCATGGCATTTGGAGCTTTTAACATTTGGCTCTTCCCCATCTGTCTAACCTAATTTCTAGTCACCCTCCCCCCTCATATTTTAATCTCTAGCAATATTAATCTATTTAATAACATCTTTGAATATGTCATGTTCTCTCACATCTAAAAATGTCTGTATATCCTATTCCTTCTGCCTGGAAAACTATCTATCCTTAAACCTCTGCATTAGTTCTCTCTTCTTTCCAAAACTTTTGCCCAGTCCTTCTGGATTCAGATCCCCTTCCTGCTCCCCCTCCACGTGGCACCTGCCTCCACTAAAGCAAACGATCTGTTCCTAAGGCGACCAGTGCAGTAGACTGTAGGGTTCTCAGAAATAAATCTTTGAAGTGCTACTGCTGAGAGTAATACCTCGCTCACAGTATGATCCTTACTAAAAATAAGTTTTAAATAATGTATCAGTGACCCTGAACAAGGGAACATGTTCCTCTGGCAGTCACTGAAACACTAAATTTCAGACCACCAATGTCTGATACTTTTTCACCTCAGTTCAAATACGTTAATCTGTTTTTCATTTCATTTCTTCAAGGAACTGGGGAAGGAGACGTGAAATTGGATTTGGGAATGATTAACAGTCTGTTAAAACATTTTTTGAAATGTCTCTCTCAACAGTTTTTCTCCTCTAGTTAGAATAAGGGAAGCTAAGGGAAGCTGGTGAAAAAAAGGGAAAGTGTTAGGTGCTCAGCTGCGTCCAACTCTACGCGACTCCATGGACTGTAGCCCGTCAGGCTCCTCTGTCCATGGAATTCTCCGGGCCAGAATATTGGAGTGGGTAGCCGTTCCCTTCTCCAGGCATCACAACCCAGGTCTCTTGCATTGCAGGCAGATTCCGTACTGTCTGAGCCACCAGGGAAGCCCAAGGGAAGCTGGTGTTGGGAATTTTTATTTCTGTAAGTAGCTGTTTCCTAACGTTTGAGTCAAAGACAGTGCCTCAGAACACATTTGCGCTACATGAAACTGGACTGTTACTCCTGATCTGGGCCAAGGAGGACAGACTATCTGTACAGCCCTTAGTCAGCCCAACTGCTTTCATATTATTATGAGACCATAAACAAAATTACAAGAAATGTTAAGGCCACTTGTAAAGGCCCCAATTAGCTGACTGAAACTGGTAGCCTCCCGGCACTTTCATGGTCTTCAGTGAAGGCTTTACAGCCCGGAACAGCCCACCACTGAAGAAGGACGCTCCACTCCCATCTCCTCAGTGTGAAGCACCACCTGCACCCGCAGGCCTCAGCGAGGGCCAGCTGGGCAGCATCCCCATCAGGACTCAATAGTCACGCTCTTGTCTGACAGGCGTCTCACGGAAAACTCATTCACATGGACACATCAAGTAAACATGGATTTGAGGATCAAGAAATAAAAATAAATAGAACTAAACAAACACACTTGCATTTTACGTAAATGGCAATGCACTCTCTGCTGGAGAGGAGAGGATATCTCCCTTAAAGTCAGTCATCACGGTTGCTGCAGAGGAAAATGCTGACAGATCTACACTAGAGAAAGCAGATCATAGTGGCCTTGGAAACAACCTGCTTTGATGATGAAACTCTCATACTATGCCTCCAAACACAGCTTAGGCCTGAAAATAAGCCAAAGCATATCCAGAAAATCTTGAATAATCCAGATATTTCTGTAACTGTCCACTGATAAATTTCCTAAGAGAACTTATGCAAGGATGGGAAATTCCCAGATATTAAATATCTAGAGGATATTTGCATGCAGAGAAATGTCACACTCAGACCACAGGAAGCTACAGTCCTACCGTTTGCTGACGTGGTCAGATGCCTAGAGTTGTGTGCTAACATCTACCCACCCATACCACTGCCCACTTTGTAAAGAAAATGCAGGGGAATCACATTTTAAGAGGAAAATTAAAGCACATCAAAAACGAGGGGTAAAAGAGATCTTGAAAATACAATTTTAAAAAAGAGCTAGAGGAGCAGAGGACTTTAATTATTATCAACAGCTAGTAATATCCATTGAACCCCTTCTGTGTGCCAGCATCATGCTAAGAAATGCCACATGCTTTTTAAACATTTTCCTTGCAACAATTTTTTTTTTTTAATATAGGCTGATTATTCCCATTTTACAAATAAGGAAACTAAGGCTTAGGGATAATAAGAAACTTCCCTGAAATATATGACTTATAAACAACAGAGAGGAGGGTTTGAACAGTCTTTCTGATTCTGAAATCTCAACTGTGAAGCACAACACAAGAACCCGAAGAAGCAAATGGCCCTAGGAGATGAAACAGTCTTAAATATTTCAAGATTTGTGACATGGAAGAGAGAAGAAGTTGGTTACATTCTAAAGTGCAGGCGTGCATGCTAAGTTGCTTTAGTCATGTCTCTTTGCAACCCAATGGACTGCAGGCTGCCAGGCTCCTCTGTCCAAGGGATTTTCCAGGCTAGAATACTGGAGTGGGTTACCACGCCATCTTCCAGGGGATCCTCCCAACCCAGGGATTGAACCCAAGTCTCTTCTGTCTCCTGCATTGAAAGGTGTTCTTTACCAGTAGGGCCACCTGGGAAGCCCGTGTTCTAAAGTAGGAGTTCCCGAAACTGTATATGCTAAAGGATCAACTCTGGAACTGACACCTTGCTGGCCTGAAAACCACTACTCTGGACCTCAGAACTGGAATAAAATGCAGAGCAGTTTCACCAGGAGGCAAGTTTAGCTTTACATTATTAAACAGATCAACCAAACCACATCTCCATTCACACACCAGACCTAACAATCAAAACTCTCCCAACATGGCAGCAGCCCCCTCCTAGGATGTCACGACATAATAGACAAGAGCTCAGTGTTTGCAAACGGACGTGGCCGGTTCTACTCCTGGTTCAGCCATTTGCTAGGTGTGCAGCCTTGGTCGAGTTACTTTCTCTGAGTCTTACTTTTTTTCGGTTACAGAATATGACTTACCTCAAAAGACTCGTTACGAACTAGAGATGATTAGCTAAAATTCCAAGCACTGTGGCTGGCCTGAGACGGGTCCCCAATCACCCATGAGCAAGTGGCGCCTCTGCCCGCTTGACACGTATCCAGGCTGAGGTGGCAGCAAGTCCTGATAAGCATCCACTTCCTTCATCCCCACCACCAACCACCCTTCCCACATGAAATATAATGGAAGAGGCTCCAGCCTCAGCTTACAATTGGCCCAATCCAATCAGCTGACACCTGCCCCCTTGGGAGAAGCAATAACACAGCTTAAACCAATCAACAAATGCTGTTCCTCTGGCCACAGAGGCTGGTGTGAAGGGAGGCTGCATATGTGCCCTAAATGGGCCCCATCAGAATGAATTTGGGCTTCCCAGGTGCTGCAAGTGGTAAAGAACCTGCCTGACGTAAGAGACGCGGGGTTCATTTCCTGGGTTGGGAAGATCCCCTTGAAGAGGGCATGACAACCCACTCCAACATTCTTGCCTGGAGAATCCCATGGACGGAGGACCCTGGCAGGCTACAGTCCATGGGGTTGCACAGAGTGGACACAACCGAAGCATCTTAGCACGCATGCAATCCCCTTTTATAATCCACGCTGCTTTGAAGTTCTTTTTCTATTACTGAGACTGCAAACATTTCAACTTATTCAGAATCGCCTCTTGGGGAGTGGTGAGATATAAACACTTGGATCATTTCTAACTTTATGATTCCGTAACTTCTTAGGACTATTTACATAATTAGTGCCTGTCATAAAATTCACAACATTTATGATGACAGGTTTCTACCTGAAGTGCCCTCTCTCACTTCTCCTGAAAAACTCCTCTGCAACTTTTAGGGCCTGTAGGGGGATAGAAATTAGCCAAGAACCCTTCCCACATGAAATATAATGGAAGAGGCTCCAGCCTCAGCTTACAATTGGCCCAATCCAATCAGCTGACACCTGCCCCCTTGGGAGAAGCAATAACACAGCTTAAACCAATCAACAAATGCTGTTCCTCTGGCCACAGAGGCTGGTGTGAAGGGAGGCTGCATATGTGCCCTAAATGGGCCCCATCAGAATGAATTTGGGCTTCCCAGGTGCTGCAAGTGGTAAAGAACCTGCCTGACGTAAGAGACGCGGGGTTCATTTCCTGGGTTGGGAAGATCCCCTTGAAGAGGGCATGACAACCCACTCCAACATTCTTGCCTGGAGAATCCCATGGACGGAGGACCCTGGCAGGCTACAGTCCATGGGGTTGCACAGAGTGGACACAACCGAAGCATCTTAGCACGCATGCAATCCCCTTTTATAATCCACGCTGCTTTGAAGTTCTTTTTCTATTACTGAGACTGCAAACATTTCAACTTATTCAGAATCGCCTCTTGGGGAGTGGTGAGATATAAACACTTGGATCATTTCTAACTTTATGATTCCGTAACTTCTTAGGACTATTTACATAATTAGTGCCTGTCATAAAATTCACAACATTTATGATGACAGGTTTCTACCTGAAGTGCCCTCTCTCACTTCTCCTGAAAAACTCCTCTGCAACTTTTAGGGCCTGTAGGGGGATAGAAATTAGCCAAGATGGCAATGGTCAGGCTCTCTCGCCCCACAGCCTCTCGCTCTCGCCCCACATTCTGTAAACAATGACTTTGCATGGGTAAGTAACAGCTGAGATCATTTATAGCAACGCACACGCACGTCGTGATGTACTCACTTTGCCACCAGCCACCTTTGTTCTGTATACCTATATCGTTCAGTTACTCAGTCGTGTCTGACTCTTTGAAATCCCTTCAGTTCTACCCTAAACCTATACGAGCAATACCATCAGTTGTACCATATACCTATATGAGCAATACCTGAAACAGCGCTTGTGTCAGAGTCAACCATTAGAGAATAAAGCCTGTTTGATTTGCTGCAGCAACAGCCACCAGCAAAAAAAGTATGTCTTCAGTTCCTACGGCTCCTCTCATCTTCTTCCAGCTCTCCCGCTTGGGCCTTGCCTACCCTGGGTTCAGTGATCGGCAAGACAGGGCCCAACTTAAATGTATCCACTGCAGCAAGACCTTAAAGAGAAACACTCCCATAAGCACTCTACCCACATGGTTGTAGACAGGCCTCGGGGCTCACTGGCTGCTTGCCAGAGGCACCACACGGCTGCTACAAGGAAGCCAGAGGCTTCTCCTCTAATGAGAAACCCAAGAAAGAGAAGGACCAAAACAGAAGCCAATGTCTTTAATAACCCAGTCTCAGAAACAGCATACCATCAGTCTACCATGCTCTACTGGTCACACAGGCCAACTCCAGGCCAAGGTAGGAGGGAATCCTACACAAGGATGTGAACACCTGGAGGCAAGACTCCTGTTGGAGGCTGGCTGTCACACCATGTTCTTCCAAAAGATTTCAACAAAGGAAGCCATTCAGCATAAGAAGCGCGGCTCTAGAATGTGGTCACGAGGCCTGATGGGTCGGCTACTTTCTAGTGTGTAAAACCCATCAAGGTTCAGTCTCCATAATTGTAAAATGTAAATGGAGTCCCAAATAATGTTTTTTTAGAGTTATTTTGATGTGGACCATTTTCAAAGTCTTCATTGTATTTGTTCCAATATTGTTTTTTGTTTTTGGCCCTCAGGCATGTGGGATCTTAACTCCCAAACCGGGGGCTGAACCTGCACCCCTGCAATGGATGGCGAAGTCTTAACCACTGGACCCCCAGAGAAGTCCCAGGAGTCCCAATTATTAATCACATTAGACGCAGAAGGTCTGCTGATCCTGGTACGCAACGTACATTGAGTCTTTATCATGTGCCAGACACAGTTTGGAGTATCCCATGTTTATTAACTTGTTTTCTCCTCACTACACCCCTAGGAGGTGAGCAGTTTTTACCCCATGTGACAGCTGCTGAGTCGGAAGCACAGAGAGGTTCATCGACTTGCCCAAGCTGCATCACTAGGGAGGCAATCAGGATTGGAACCTAGGTGAGTTAGTACCTGAATCCATGTTCCAAGTCGCTGTACTCTACCGGCACTCTAACAGAGAGGATGAAAATAATGCAAGCAAATACACAACTTATAAAACATTAGCAATACTAAAACTTGAAAAAAGCAATCACACTTAAAGGTTTGGTTCAAAAACAGGCACTAGAGTAGTCAAATTCATAAAGGCAGGAAGTAGACTAGTGGATGCCAGGGGCTAGGGGAAGGAGAGGAGAGCTACTGTTTAATGGATACGGAGCTTCAGTTTGCCAAGCTGAGCAAGTTCTGGAGATGGATGGTAGTGACAGTTGCACAAACTGTGGAAGTGTTAGTCACTCAGATGCGTCCGACTCTTTGTGACCCCATGGACTGTAGCCCGCCAGGCTCCTCTGTCCACAGGATTCTCCAGGCAAGCATACTGGAATGAGTTGCCATTTCCTACTCCAAGGGATCTTCCCAACCCAGGGATTGGACCCAGGTCTTCCACACTACAGGCAGATTCTTTACCATCTAAGCCACCAGGGAAGTCCACAAACTGTGGACTGTGGACTTAATGCCACAGAGTTGTATGCTTAAAAATAGTTAATGTATACATATGGAATCTAGAAGGATGGTGGAGAAGGCAATGGCACCCCACTCCAGTACTCTTGCCTGGAAAATCCCACGGATGGAGGAGGCTGATAGGCTGCAGTCCATGGGGTCATGAAGAGTCAGACACAACTGAGCGACTTTTTCACTTTTCACTTTCATGCATTGGAGAAGGAAATGGCAGCCCACTCCAGTGTTCTTGCCTGGAGAATCCCAGGGACAGGGGAGCCTGGTGGGCTGCCGTCTCTGGGGTCACACAGAGTCGGACACGACTGAAGTGACTTAGCAGCAGCAGCAGAAGGATGGTGCTGATGAACTTCTTAGCAGGGCAGCAATGAAGATACAGACATTGAGAACAGACTTGCGGACACAGCAGAGGACGGAGAGGGTGGGGCGAATTGAGAGAGCAGCAGGGAAACATACATTACCATATGCAAAATAGGAGACAGCCAGTGGAAATTTGCTGTATAATGCGGGGAGCTCAAACCCAAGCTCCGTGGCAATCTAGAGGGGTAGGGTGGGGTGGGAGATGGGAGGGAGGCTCAGGAGGGAGGGGACATAAGTCTGCCTATGGTTGATTCATGTTAATATATGGCAGAAACAGAATATTGTGAAGCAATGATCCTTCAATTAAAAATAAATTTAAAAGATGATTAAGTCTATGTTATGTATGTTTTACCACAATTAAAAAAGCAGACATGAAACTCAGTGTCTGATATTCCATTCAGAACCACACAAAATGGAGAACCCCACATATTTAAGCACTTCGGCTGCTTAGAAAATAGGTTAGTTGGAAAGCATAGAAAGGAAGCCAGAGGATTTGTCCTTTTTGGTGGGTTCATCATCTTTCTTTCACCTTCTTCTGACTGCTCTTTTCCTCACACACACAAAAATGTTAGAATAGTTTCCTCTATGCTTATATCTCCCAAGTCGTATAAGTAGCAATTTAAAAGTGGAAATTGCAGTCCGATCCTAAATCCAGGGAAAATCTGCCCACACTATTAAGTGCTTCACAGCCTATACTTTAGACACTACTCTGTGATTATCATTATTTACACTCTTCCCCAGATGTCTCCTGTGTGTTTCAAGAGTCAGAAATCGGCCCCACAAACCGAAAGCATGGGAGTCAGCAGACAGGGAGCTGCTGGGACCTTGGGGTAAAGATGCAGAACAAACAGGCACCCGGCAGTCAGGGTTTCTTCCTAAACTCCTGCTGTGGACGTGCTGGCTCACCAGAGGCGATGTGGGAAGGTTGCTCTCTCCTGGGGCTGGCACCTTGGATTAACGTTAGACCCCTGTCCTCAACCTCTGGAAGAGGCACTTTCTCCTGGTACACTGGGGAGCCCAGGGCTCATAGCCCAGAGCTCTAGCTACTTCCTCACCACCGTGGTCGTCCTCCACATTAGGGCAGAAGGCATCTCTGGTCCCATTTCAGAACCAGAGAAGACTTTAGTCATAAACGAAGTTTTATGCCGTTAGTTAAGAACATATATTTTTAAGTCACCAACCACTTCCCTTAATTATCCATCCAGGTGGATATTATGTATGCTGTCAGTCGCTCAGTTGTGTCCGATTCTTTTCGATCACATGGACTATAGCCTGCCAGGCTCCTCTGTCCATGGGGATTCTCTAGGCAAGAACAGTGGCGTGGGGAGCCATGCCCTCCTGCAGGGGATCTTCCTGACCCAGGAATCAAACCAGGGTCTACTGCACTGCAGGCAGATTCTTTACCATTTAGCTACCAGGGAAGCCCCATAGGCAGATCACAATACTAGGTGGTATGGAGTGAGATAAATTAAAGGACATAGAAAAGTTTTTTAAGAGAAGAAGGTACCATAAAAAGGACACAGTTTGTAAAACTCAACCGTCAAAAAAATTAACTCCTTAAAAAAAAAATACCTAAAAGGATTTTTCTGGTGGTCCAGTGGTTAAGACTTTGCCTTCCAATGCAGGGGGTGCAAGTGTGATCCCTGGTCAGACAGGCAAGACCCCACATGCCCCATGGCCGAAAACAAAACCAAAAAATATAAAACAGAAGCAATCTTATAACAAATTCAATAAAAACTTTAAAAATGGTCCACATTAAAAAAAAATTTTTTTTAATACAAATAAATAAAGTAGTAAAACAAAGCACATGGCTACCTCCTACACTAACTTTTGTGCTTGGGAACAGTACACGTCTGAGGTGTAATCCTGAGGGCAGCATGTGAAGTCCGATGCTGCAGAAAGATCACCACAACTTCTTGACTGTCTGTGAGATTTCCACTTGAATGACAGTGTGTAACCTAAGCCTTTTTATGCACCTGGACAGCAGTGAGAACAGTAACAAACTCATAACTGCTATGAGGATTCAATAGGTAATTGATGCCAACGTGTTTGGGAAATCTTTACAGATTAGGCAGATGTGAACTGTGGATGACATTTCGAGGCAGTTATTTGTTTTCTCCTTTCTTTTACTCCCGGGGAGCAGATTCTGCCTAGAACCTCAGCAGAGGTAGTGGGGGCTGAGGGGGACCAGGAGGTCGGAATGATTCTTGGTAGCGCTAACATCCTGGCAGCACACTTCCCTGGGAAGAGGAAATGGGTAAACACAGCCACATGCAGCTTCAAGCGAGACTCCTAAGTCCTCCGTGTGGCAAGGAAGCAGCAGAGAGAGAGCTGCCAGCCCGGTGGCGGAGACCCAAGCCCCTACTGACTTGGTCCTGGAATGACCCCGGGACCTCCAGAGGGAGGCGGTTTTCCACCACACCAGTGGAAAGAGGAATCTGAGCCAGAAATTGGGCAGCTTTAGAGAAAAAGTTTTAAGTGTTATCTCTTGCACACTGTAGTTTTTGGACTGGAGATTATACTCATTCCAGTGTCTAATTTTCCAACACATAATATATTTCTGGCAGTTAGCAATGTTCAATGCAATGAATGTTTAATATATGTTGTTTTACTTTACATACACACACACACACACACACAAATAAGCCATCTTGTCTGACTAAAAAGAACATATGCATTATACTGCTTCAACGAATAGCAGGACGTATTCTGAAATGATTTTCTATATGCTGCTAGGTATACAGAGGATGCTCAATGAAAACCTGCTGGCTGACTGGTGGCAAACCATCCAGAGTAGGTCTTAACTTCTCCAGACCCTTGAGATCAACAGTGCAAAACCGCCAACCAGGCGGCTTTGATTAGGGATGTGTTGTGATGAATGGAACTTTTCTCTGTGTAATTTTAATAGGTGTGTATAGACTAGAACTCATGATATGGATGTTATTTTACTTTAAACACTGTGACCTAACAACCTGAGAATGGAACAAATAGATAAACCCAGGAGGGTAGGACCTTGTCTATCTAGTTACCTAATGCATTCACAGGGTCAGAAAGAGTGCTAGACACACAGTAGAGATTCAATAAATACCTGATACATTTTGACAGACAGTCAAAAAACACAAGACCTCTACCTGCAAGTAAGAAATAATACAGATATTTATAAAATAGAAGGTAGCAGTAGCTTAAAAATAGCTAAACCCAGGATTCAAGAAACCAACAAAATCAAGAATAGCATGCAGAACAAGGGCTGGCTGGCTTTCCAGTATCCCCATCCAAAGAGGGGATACAAAAACCTCAAAGCCTGTGGTTGTGGAGAGAGAGTGGAGAGGAAAGAGACACTTATTAGTCCCAGGTTTCAACTTCCTCCAGCTCCTTCCTGTTCTTCAGCAACATGCCTCTGTGCTTTGGAAGGAGGAGTCTGCCCCAGATACAAAAGCCCTCACATGACCTACATTCCAGAAAAGTTCTGATTTACGAATTGGCACTGAGACCACACTGGCTGGTGCAGACAGCCAGGGCGTCTGCTTTGGGGAGACGGGTAGGTCGGGCGTCCTTCCATGAGTGCAGTCACCTCTGGCTCTTGGGGCTTCTGAACTTAGTTCAGGGAATGGACTTTAAGAAATGACACACTTGCCCGACACAACGAGACATTTAGTGAATTTATTTAAGGATGCTAAATACGGGGAGCCCCCTTTAAATGGAACAGCACCAGGAACAGGAAGAAAAAGACTAACTTGTTACAAGACATCTCAGGAAACTGAATCCGTCACCTGAGTGCTCTTGTTTTTGTTCAGTCACTAAATCACGTCTGACCCTTTGTGACCCCATGAACTACAGCGCGCCGGGCTTCCTTGTCCTTCACTACTTTCCAGAGTTTGCTCAAACTCATGTCCATTGAGTTTACATCCAACCATCTCATCCTCTGTCGCCCCCTTCTCCTCCTGCCCTCAATCTTTCCCAGTTTCAGGGTCTTTGCCAATGAGTCAGCTCTTTGCATACTGGCGTTAGTCCTTTGAATGAATATTCAGAGTTGATTTCCTTTAGGATTGACTGGTTTGATCTCCCTGCTGTCCAAGGGACTCTTAAGAGTCCTCCAGCACCACAATTCAAAAGCATCAATTCTTTAATGCCATCCTTCTTTATGGCTCAACTCTCACATCTGTACATGACTACTGGAAAAACCATAGCTTTGCCTAGACAGACATTTGTCAGCAAAGTGATGTCTCTTCTTTTTAATACACTGTCTAGGTTTGTCATAGCTTTTTTTCCAAGAAGCAAACATTTTAATCAAATATAACTGGGAATGTCACTCAGTGGTGGCTGGGGGAGGGGATAACTGGAGAACTGACTTCCCTATGAAATCAGAAGTGTGAGCATCTTTCTTTCGGCTGGAGTTCACCGAGGTTACGTCTTATGCTGTAAGACACAAAAGACTCCTTTTCTCCTCAAGAAGCTTTGGAGAGACATTAACAACTAACATATCTGGTGAGCAGTGCACTTTCATCTCATGTGATTTCATTCGATTTTAGCCATGAATCACTCAAGGCAGGGGGCTGTTTTTCCTGGAAAAAACTGGGATGTGGGCTTGGCGCAGAGCAGGCTGTGCTGTAAGGAACTGTCTCCAGGTCACTTGCTGCTGCTGCTGCTGCTAAATCGCTTCAGTCGTGTCCGACTCTGTGCGACCCCATGGATGGCAGCCCACCAGGCTCCTCCATCCCTGGGATTCTCCAGGCAAGAACACTGGAGTGGGTTGCCATGTCCTTCTCCAATGCATGAAAGTGAAGAGTGAAAGTGAAGTAGCTCAGTCGTGTCCGACTCTTCGCGACCCCATGGACTGCAGCCTATCAGGCTCCTCCACCCATGGGGTTTTCCAGGCAAGAATACTGGAGTGGGTTGCCATTGCCCTCTCCCCAGGTCACTTAGCTATGCAAATAGTGCAGTATGAGCAACGGCTGCAGCCCACACTCAGGAGTCCTCACCCTTCCTCAGAACGCCAGAGCATCCAACAGCTCCAGGAAACAAGACCCAACTCAAGGCGGCTGGGAGTATGCGAGGACACAGGAGGAAGGACAAAGATGAGCGGTGAGGACCAGGCCCCGACTGTCTGGGCGTGATCAGAAGAGCTGGGAGTGGGCCCAGCCGCTGTCAGGGGCGTCTTCAAGCCCTCAGCTGCCCTGCAGAGATAGCAGTGCGCTCTGGCAGGCGCTCAGACAAGAGGTCACGCGTAGGCGCTGTTCTGGCAACACACAGACCAACCTCTCCCTGATCCCAGCTGAAAGGTTGGACAATAACACAGTCTGTAGACAAGGAAATCCAGAGTGGGGCATTCCTCCAGGGAAAACGCTGTGCTGGACCCAGGCCAGGGCTGCCAACACCTGCGAGCGAGTGAATTCCAAAATGTACAGTCACAGGTTTAGCTCCTCTGAGGCTTGGCTCACAGCATTTCTTCAAAAGAGAACTGAAGACAAGAAGACACCTTCCCGCTAAGAGCCCCACTTAGGTAACATCACCGCCTTTTGGGAGGGTAGGGAGATCACTAACCCTGGAAGAAAGGCACAACGAAACTTTCTTCTCTAGAACTCTCGTGGTTTTGAAACTTGATAAGTTTTATCAAGACATGACTCTTGTTGAATAAATAATTCTAAGTCAGTAACCTAACCAGGGACACACATCTGAAATATAGCTTGATTTTTACGATAAATTAGCTTCATTTTATTTAATAGCCATAATTTCAGTAAGGAACTATAAGACAAACACAATGAAAAACTAGATAACAAAATGCAAACACGACTTCATTCTTATTAGGATGACTATAAGAAAGAAAGAGAGAGAAAGGGAAGGAAGAAAGGAAGGAAAGAAGGGAAGAAATAAAAAAGAAAAGAGAAGAAGAAAGAAGAGGAAAGAAAAAAGAAACGTACTGGTGAGGATGTGGAGATACTTGATCCCTTGTGCATTGCTAGTGGGAATGCAAAATAATACAGCTGCTGGGGAAACAGTTCAGTAGTTCGTCAAAGAATTAACCTAGAATTACCGTATGATCCGGCAATTCCACTTCTAGGTATATACCTAAAAGAATTACAAGCAGGAGTTCAGACGGATAGGCCAGTGTTCACAGCAGGACTGTTCACAATAGCCAAAAGGTGGAAACAACCCAAATGAACGTGGACAGACGAAAGAATAAAGAAAATGTGGGGTATACTCAGACACCAAGAGAAATAAAGTTCTCATAAGGGCTACAGTGTGGATGAACCTCAAAGACCTCATGCTACGGGAAAGAAGACAGTCATTACAGGATAAATGGAATATCAGATTCATAGAGACTAAAGTAGACTAGAGATTACCAGGGAAGAAGGCAGTGGCACCCCACCCCAGTACTCTTGCCTGGAAAACCCCATGGGCGGAGGAGCCTGGTGGGCTGTGATCCATGGGGTCGCGAAGAGTCAGACACGACTGAGCGACTTCCCTTTCACTTTTCACTTTCATGCACTGGAGGAGGAAATGGCGACCCACTCCAGTGTTCTTGCCTGGAGAATCCCAGGGACGGGGGAGCCTGGTGGGCTGCCGTCTACGGAGTCGCACAGAGTCAGACACGACTGAAGCGACTTAGCAGCAGCAGCAGAGGTTACCAGGAGTTGGGGAGAAGGGAATGGGGATTACTGATCAGTGGGGTTTGGTTTTTATTTCAGATGATGAAAATGTTTTGGAAATAAAGAGTGGTAATGATTGCCTAACAGTGTGAATGTAATTAATACCACTGAAATGTACGTTCAAAGATGGTTAAAATGGCACATTTTGCCACAATAAAAACAACTAAATATGAAAACAAAACATAAGGGAGAAAGCAAGGTAGAAATTTTTTTTTTTTAATTTTTTTACACAAACTCCCAAACATGAACCCCCCTCCCACCTCCCACCCCACATCATCCCTCCAGATCATCCCCATACACCAGCCCCAAGCATCCTGCATCCTGCATTGAACATAGACTGGCAATTCATTTCTTACATGATAGTATACATATTTCAATGCTATTCTCCCAAATCATCCCACCCTCTCCCTCTCCCTCTCCTTCTCCCTCAGAGTCCATAAGTCCGCTCTACACATCTGTATCTCTTTTGCTGTCTTGCATACAGGGTCCTCATTACCATCTTTCTAAATTCCATATATATGTGTTAGTATACTGTATTNAATCTTTTAAATCTCTAGAATAGCATCCCCTTTCCTTAGTACAAACATACATTCACCCACTTAACTGCTGCTTCTTCCCCATTTTCCATAATCCCTGGATGATCACTTAGGACTTCTAAAGTATGTTCTGATTAGTCACACACTTACCTTTGTTCCATGGTTGTTTGAGCGTGGGTGTTATTTTATTCTCTTTTTGTAACTCTAATATTCTCACAGCGTCTGTGCCATAGTACATCCTTAGTAATGTTTCTTTTTTTAATTTTTTTTACCCTGACTCCTGCTAATGTTTTCTCTTTGTACTATATTCTTCAATTTTTAAACCTAATGTGTTAATTAAAATTTTTTAATTAATTCATCTTTGGCTGTGATGGCTCTTCATTGTGGCACAGGGGCTTTCTCTGGTTGTGGTGCCTGCAGGCTTCTCTTGTGGCACACGGCCTCCGCAATTGCAGCGCCTGGGCTTCTCTAGTTGTGTCATGTGAGTTTAGTTGCCCTGTGGCTTGTGGGATCTTAAATCCCTGATCAGGGATTGGACCCAGGTCCCCTCCGTTGGAAGGTAGATTCTTAACCACTGCACCGCCAGGCAAGAACCTCAGTAATGTTGAAAAAGGAATGAATGGGTGAGTGACAAACCAAGCCAGTACTGAAGAATAGAAACGTGTTGCCCTTGTGTATGAACACATTCTGAGAAGAGAGAAAAATGTCAAATTATTTTACAAAAAAAAAAAATTGTGGGATCTTAAATCCCTGATCAGGGATTGGACCCAGGTCCCCTCCGTTGGAAGGTAGATTCTTAACCACTGCACCGCCAGGCAAGAACCTCAGTAATGTTGAAAAAGGAATGAATGGGTGAGTGACAAACCAAGCCAGTACTGAAGAATAGAAACGTGTTGCCCTTGTGTATGAACACATTCTGAGAAGAGAGAAAAATGTCAAATTATTTTACAAAAAAAAAAAAAACTTAAGAGAATCTGACTTAGATTTTTTTCAAAGTGAGATATACATCGAAACTGCTGTCAAGATCAGGTAAAAGCTGCAGCCCAGGTCGTAAATATCGGGGTAGCATGTTTGAGTAACTAGCAGTGCTGCTATTGCCATTTCAGAAAGTGGGAGGAGTGATTGTCAAGACCCAGAGGTGGACATCTTCAGTCGTTTAAAATAAGGGAAGATGAGTGGGATCAACGCGTGATCTGTATTGATAGCCCATCACCAGATAGAATTTTTAAAATCTCTTTTCCCACCAGTGACTGTAGCTTTGTGAGAATAAATAACTGTTCTTTCCCTAGAGAAGTCCTGAGCTATTCTGTGTGTGTTTGCAGACTTGGTGAACATCCTAGATTGCCTTGATGCTGCAGTTCCTTGCCCAACTTCCCAGCCTCTCCTTGTTCCCTAATTCACACTTCACCCCTTGCTTTCAGATCACAGAGCTTTGCATGGCCATTGACTATGACCCACAACCAGAATGATGAAGTGTTAACTGGTGGGCAGCGCTGGTTCTATTTGTATTGGCCTTGTGGAGAGTTAAGGGCCTAACTTGCTGCGTGGCCTTTTACGTTTTAATATTTTCTGCCAAATGTAAAAGGCACGTTTTAGCAAAGGCCTTGTAAAATTATTTGCCANTTAACTGGTGGGCAGCGCTGGTTCTATTTGTATTGGCCTTGTGGAGAGTTAAGGGCCTAACTTGCTGCGTGGCCTTTTACGTTTTAATATTTTCTGCCAAATGTAAAAGGCACGTTTTAGCAAAGGCCTTGTAAAATTATTTGCCAGATGTGCATTGAATGCAAGTAATAAGCTTGTCAGTATTAGTCACATTTTAGTTCAGTGTTCTAATTGTAACTGATGAAAAGTTGAAAAATTCTGCACACCACACTGAGCCTTCCACATGGATTCAAAGTACCATCCCACAGGCTGGATTTGATTTACTGCATTGCAAACATTAAAGGCTGTCGCTATGGTAGTGTTAAGGATGCATTTTTGTTGTTAGTCACTAAGTCATGTCTGACTCTTTGCAACCTTATGGACTGTAGCCTGCCGGGCTCTTCTTCATGGGATTTCCCAGGCAAGAATGTTGGAGTTGCCATTTCCTCCTCCAGGGGATATTCTCAACCCAGGGATCAAATCCTCATCTCCTGCATTGGCAGGCAGATTCTTTTACCACTGTGCCACCAGGGAAGCCCATTAAAAGCACTGACCGCAGGATAAAGACAGCTTGGTGCATGCAGACAAGTGTTTTCTTTCCCTGCCTTCTCTGGATACTTTTTAAAGGCAGCATATTTCTATTCCTGCTAAAATCTGTCATCTCTACTTTGAATTATTTCACCTTGGAAAATTAAAGTACATTATTCATCACTGAAATGAAAGGTGATAATCACTTAGGTCTAGATATTATGAATTAGCTGTATTATCACATCCCTTGAATAACATCTCAAGATGCTATGATTTTACATGAAAGCATGAGTTGCAGGACAAGAGAGAAAAACCTTAATACGTAGTCTGTAGGTTCGTAGAATTACACAGCCTATGATTGTCATTGTAGTCAAAACTGATCTTGACTGTTGATAAGACTAAAATTAGTAACTGAAAGCAAATTCATTTTAACTGGTGAGATTCATGATGAAATTATAGTCATGAATCATAAGTTTGTAGATCTGCTAAAATGTCAGTAGGGCTTCCCAGATGGCGCTAGTGGTAAAGAACCTAGCTGCCAGTACAGGAGACACAAGAGACGCGGGTTTGATTCCTGGTTCCAGAAGATCCCCCCGAGAAGGAATGGCACCCCACTCCAGTATTCTTGCCTGGAGAATCCCAAGGACAGAGGAACCTGGCAGGCTACAGTCCATAGGGTCACAAAGAGTTGGATACAACTGAAGCGACTTAGTATGCAAGCACGCACATACCCGGTAGGAAATGTGGAAACCCACTTAGCATACAAAATATCAGTAGGCTGATACTCAATTATTATTAATGGCTAAAGTGTCTAATGTATTGATGGAAATTCAAATAGGAAAAATAAAACTGTTTCTCTCTATATATAAATCAGGCAGAATTTGGGAATGTTTTGTCTGGCATTCATTATGAAATCAACAGTGTGAACAGTGGGAGGCCATACTCTGTAGGCGTCACTTTCTGATGTGGATTAAGTAAGTCACTTAGTGACTCTGGCTTCTTTCATTCTCCTTTTCATGTAAACCAGAAGGTTGAAGGGGGACCCATTCTTAGCTTCTAGTATTTTTAGCAATGTGATAGATTCTGCTCTCTGACGTCTTTAAAGCTCCATTAAGAGGCACCCAGGACATGGACAGTGTGATGGAGCAGAAATAGCATTGCACGGAGACAGAACTGGGCTGTAGTTATGTTTCCTAGAAGAGAGCAGACTTATGGTTGCCAAGGGGGATGGGAGTGGGGGAGGGATGGATTGGGAAGTTGGGATTAGCAGAAGTAAACTATGTAGAAAATGTATAAACAACAGAACCTACATTGTATAGGACAGGTAAATGTATGCAGTATTCTGTGATAAACCGTAATGGAAAAGAATAGAAACATATATATATTTACATATATATATACATAGGTGCTGTGCAATGCTTAGTTGCTCAATCGTGTCTGACTCTTTGCGACCCCATGGACTGTAGCCTGCCAGGCTCCTCTGTCCATGGGATTTTCCAAACAAGAATACTGGAGTTGGTTGCCATGCCCTCCTCCAGAGGACCTTCTACAACCCAAGGATCGAACCAGGTCTCCAGCATTGCAGGCAGATAGTTTACCTTCTGAGCCACCTAGGAAGCCCAAGAATACTGGAGTGGGTAGCCTATCCCTTCTCTAGGGGAACTTCCTGACTCAGGAATCAAACCAGGGTCTCCTACAGTACAAGCAGATTCTTTACCAGCTAAGCTACCAGGGAAGCCTATATATATATAGGCCCTTCCAATGAATATATATATCTTATATATTATGTATATATATAGGAAGGGCTGAGGCTAAAGCTGAAGCTCCAATACTTTGGCCTCCTGATGCAAAGAACCAATTCACTGGAAAAGACTGTGAATAGAAGGGGGCGACAGGATGAGATGGTTGCATGGCAACATGTCGATGGACATAAGTTTGAGCAAGCTCCATGAGATAGTGAAGGACAGGGACACCTGGAGTGCTGCAGTCAATGGGGGTCGCAAAGAGTAGAACCTGACTTAGCAACTGAACAACGTGTATATATAGACATGTACATGTATGTGTCAGATCAGTTCAGTCGCTCAGTCATGTCCGACTCTTTGTGACCCCATGAATCGCAGGATGCCAGGCCTCCCTGTCCATCACCATCTCCCAGAGTTCATTCAGACTCCCATCCATCAAGTCAGTGATGCCATCCAGCCATCTCATCCTTGGTCGTCCCCTTCTCCTCCTGCCCCCAATCCCTCCCAGCATCAGAGTCTTTTCCAATGAGTCAACTCTTTGCATGAGGTGGCCAAAGTACTGGACTTTTAGCTTTAGCATCATTCCTTCTAAAGAGATCCCAGGGTTGATCTCCTTCAGAATGGACTGGTTGGATCTCCTTGCAGTCCAAGGGACTCTCAAGAGTCTTCTCCAACACCACAGTTCAAAAGCATCAATTCTTCGGCACTCAGCCTTCTTCACAGTCCAACTCTCACATCCATACATGACTACTGGAAATACCATAGCCTTGACTAGATGGACCTATATATATATACACATACATATATATGTATGCATAGCTGAATCACTTTATATATCAGAAATTAACATTACATTGTAAATCAACTATACTTCAATAAAAGAAAATTTTAAAAACAGAGTTTGCTAGAGCCTTAGTGTCCTTAAATGAGAAGCTGGACTTGTTTGTTGCTCTTCACACTTGATTTTTTAAGCCTTAGAACTTTCTGCAAAAGAGACCTTTCCTGGAATCCTAGTATACAAAACCGATAGAAGTAGAACTGCTCTGAAGTTAAATCCAGAGCCACACTTATTTGGCTCATTCCCTGCAGCCTAGACGATTTGTAATGTTCTTTCCAATTCAGGAATTCTAATGTTTTGTATTCATTTCAACTGAAGTTATATTAGTACTAAAGAGGCGATTCAAGCAAAAACGGGACATGATCTGAGAAACTAAATACAGAATAGCAATGAAAAGGCACGTGTAAGGAACCTATACCAGCTATAAATTTGAGCTCAACAATAATTATAAAATCAATGATTCTTCCCAGGTATGTGACTGTTTCTTTATACATGATCTTATTTTCAATAGGAACCTGCTTTTAATGTACAAAACAGAAGTGAACCGTTTGTTCAACGTTGGTTATATCATTAAGTTTATTTATAAGCTGTTCCTGTGCTGTTAGCTTTTACACTGAAACCTGTTTTCTTGCTTTTCTTATAGTACGGAAGAGAAGAGAGCGACTGGACAATCACAGTAGCCTGAATGGAGAACAGGATATCATTTGTGTGCGCTTGGGACAGACTGTGGCATTTGAATAATGGGAAGTGTCTTTGGCTGATTTTAGTTGTGTATCATGTTGTTCATATTATCTGTGTTACCAGGGCGATTGTTTCTTCATGCCAGAGAAGACGAATCACAATCATCCAATGATAGTTTCTAAACTTGCTCCTAGAAGTTTTCCTTACCTTCTCTAGAGAGTTGATTATGGAAGCCATATAATTGTAGAATTTTCCTCCGTAATCTTAGTGCCTCGCTTAGGGCTTCACTCAAATTTTTTTTTTAATGTTTATTCTTTGGCGTAAGTTACGTTCTGCTTCTCAACCAATGAGTGTCTTTGTGTTTGAAAGCTGATCTGAGTACATCTCACAGGTACCATTTCCCGGGCCACATCTCCATCCTCCGAAAGTGTGTTGTTGTTGTTTATAAATTAAGACTTAGAGAAACTGGATTTCTTTCCCTTACATTTCTTTNAGTGTCTTTGTGTTTGAAAGCTGATCTGAGTACATTTCACAGGTACCATTTCCCGGGCCACATCTCCATCCTCCGAAAGTGTGTTGTTGTTGTTTATAAATTAAGACTTAGAGAAACTGGATTTCTTTCCCTTACATTTCTTTCCAGGTCCCTAACTCCATCTTAGGGAAAATCTCTCCTCCTTCCTGATATCACAGTCTGCACCAGGCTCCACTGGTACATCAATAAGACCACCCCTGCCATCTCCAGATTGTGTTGTAATTCGTGGGCAGGCTTCACTACAGGACTGAGGGTCTTGTGCCTTATAGATCTTTGCATCCCCCAGCCTGGCCCATAGTAAGGAATAAATGAACATTTGGCTTCTATAGAAGTGTACCTTCTTTGTTTCTATATTATGAAACCTCTTTATTAGAATTTGTGATTGATTCTGACTTTGAATTTGTGATTGATTCTGACTTCATATTTACCTCATGTTGTCTTTACTTTCCATGGACTGCTAAGTCATTAGAGATACTCTGATTGTAGTTTGTTGGAGGAATGATTTCTTATTTGAAAAGTGTCTTGGAATTAAAGTAATAATTCTAAAAAGATGGTGATATCATACCAACCAAATGGAAATGACATGTTATATGTTAAATACATAAATGTTAAAGTGTTAAATACAAAATAAATTGTTGTCTTTACTTTCCATGGACTGCTAAGTCATTAGAGATACTCTGATTGTAGTTTGTTGGAGGAATGATTTCTTATTTGAAAAGTGTCTTGGAATTAAAGTAATAATTCTAAAAAGATGGTGATATCATACCAACCAAATGGAAATGACATGTTATATGTTAAATACATAAATGTTAAAGTGTTAAATACAAAATAAATCATATTTAGTTTTTTGGTAGAAAGCAAATAGTAATATACTCTGGATTTTATACTCTGGGTTTATAGGTGCTCTTTCCTGTTGAATGGGGATTGGATAAGTACATGGTTAGGGTATAGGGAGAGTGATCATGGATGATATTTTCCTTGTTTGGGAGCCGTGAGTTAAAAATGTAGTATCCTGGTTTATCTAGGGGAAAGTCAAATCTTGATAGAAAACATTTACCCTTGGAAGGTCAACTCTCAGACATTTTATTTTGGTTTCCTTCAGTCCTAATAAATTTCATCTTGCTGATCATATTTCATTCTCTTTTCAGAACAAGGAAAAAATTTCTAAAAGTTTGACGTGCTGGAAAAATTTCCTTAAGGCATTTAGCAGCACATAGCAAATGGGGCTTTGATTCTTTTCCAAGACTTTTGGCCATAGGGTCTTTTTAGATAGGAATGGTAAAATGAAAATGAGAAAAGTAGAAGATGAAAAGGAATGGTAAAAATATCTTTTTTAGGGGGCTCTTAATTGGCAATCTGAGTCTTGGGAGAGTCTGTTCTTTTCAGGTCTGACATGCTTTGACTGTCCTGCCTGCACGTTGTTCACCAAGTAGTATTCTAAGGGTATGCGTTCGCCTTTGCTAAACCTTGTGACCTCACCTATGTAGTCTAGAAATGACCTAAGGTAATTCTAACCTGTCAAGTAGCACGTAATAACCA
This sequence comes from Oreotragus oreotragus, assembly GCA_006410675.1. Taxonomy (NCBI): domain Eukaryota; kingdom Metazoa; phylum Chordata; class Mammalia; order Artiodactyla; family Bovidae; genus Oreotragus; species Oreotragus oreotragus. The sequence goes on along the minus strand of SJYX01009499.1, from coordinate 405,667 downwards.
GCATAGCATAATAATTCTCAACATTCCTATGAGAAATGGAAGTCATTTGTTTGCCACAAATACATTTTATACTTTGCATCTCTAAATTTAGTATGGCTAGACATGTTCCTTGTAAAAGTTGGAGAACAGTATGTCTTGACATTATGTCTGTGTGATTTCTTTCATCAAACCTTAAGAGCATTTTAAGCCCTTGAAAACCAGACTTTGTGAAGACGAAGGATGTACATTTAAAGGAACCAAGTCTCCTAAAACAGCGAGCACAATCTGCCATTCTCATTTAAGTAATAAGACGGGAAATTGACCTTGACACTAACTCGTTAAATAGATTTAAAAGGAACATCTGCACATCTTTTTTCCTTGTGCACTGTTTGTTTAATTGCAGTGGATTAATACAGCAAGAGTGGCACATTATAACTAGGCAATTATCCATTCTTCAAGACTTAGTTATCGTAACACTAATTGATCATTTAAGGAGTAAGATAGTCTAGCATTAGGAACATGTGAGGCTAATCTGCTCAAAAAGATCAACAAATTAATATTGTTGCTGATATTTGCATAATTGGCTGCAATTATTTAATGTTTAATTGGGTTGATCAAATGAGACTCAGCAATTCACATGTGCATGATTATAATCAGAACTGGCGGCACTTAAAATGATAAATTAGCTTATTTTGCATGTTCTCTTCCTTCCATTTTTCCCCCCCATTTTTACATTTCAGACTGAGTTCATCCGCCTTTTTCAAAACAAAATTGGTAGAAACCAAGATCTTAAAACAACGTGTTCAGGCATTAGAAATAACCAGAGCATTTCCTAAAGCTGTTTGCTTTTAGGAATTTCTCTGTTGCAGTCATTTATCAAGGATTCAGCTCACAATACACCAAAAGATGAGTCCATTGCAGGGATAGGTACTATGCTTCCCAGAACTTTCAGGAATGAATACACTCATAATAAAACCTTTACTTCCGAAAGTACAGAGGAAAAATAAAAGGGAAAAAAGGAATAAATGCCTGGGAAACATTGTTGGAGAATCACTTTTTTTTTTTTTTTCCTACCTAGTAAACCCCCTTTATTCTTTTCTTAAAAAGTTATCACTAGGGAGGAAAAAAAAGATCTGCAGTAGCTACAAGAAAGTGCAGTGTCACACTGATTGTATGACTTGGCAGTGCTAGCCTTCTGAAGATCTGAGAAGCTTATGTTATATACCCTGGGTGAGAACTCTTCATCATATCAGTTTTGTTGCTTGATACAATTATACCCAAACAAGTGGTCCCAGTTCAGTTCACACTTAGTAGTGTCCGACTCTTTGTGACCCCATGGACTGCAGCACGCCAGGCTTCCCTGTCCATCACCAGCTGCTGGAACTTGCTCAAACTCATGTCCATCAAGTCAGTGATGCCATCCAACCATCTCATCCTCTGTCGTCCCCTTCTCCTCCTGCCTTCAATCTTTCCCAGGATCAAGGTCTTTTCCAATGAGTCAGTTCTTCGCAACAGGTGGCCGAATTATTGGCGTCTGGCTTTCCTCAAATTAGAGCACTTTGGGGCACTTGTTCAGTCTCTCCGTCATGTTCGACTCTCTGTGACCCCAAGGACTGCAACATGCCAGATTCCTCTGTCCTCTGCTATCTCCCAGAGTTGGCTCCAACTCATGTCCATCGAGTCGGTGATGCTGTCTATCTAACCATGTCATCCTCTGCTGCCCCCTTCTCCTTTTACCTTCAATTTTTCCCAGCACCAGGGTTGTCTTCCAAGTCAGCTCTTCCCATTGGGTGCCCACTTGAAGGCAATTAATGAATATATCTTGGTCAAAAGAATTGTAGGAACCTTTTATTAAAGCTGCAGTTTCAGCTCTGTTTTAGGGAATTTGTGCTATAAAATCAGTTGCTGCTCTAAGCTTATTTATTTTCCCCATTCCCACTCAATCACTGTATTCTTTTTCCTTAAAAAGTTCCTTTTTAAAATTATATGTTCAGTTTACCCTTATGATTGGGAAAAGGATATTTTAAGCAGAAAACAATGTTTGTTTACTTTCAGTGAGTGATAGTTTTTATAATATTGAGAGCAATAAATATTCATGGGGTGCACTAAAGCTTAGACAGGGGTTAGAGAAACGTTGGGCTTCCCTGATAGTTCAGCTGGTAAAGAATCCATCTGCAATGCACGAGACCCTGGTTCAAGTCCTGGGCTGGGAAGATCCCCTGGAGAAGGGATAGGCTACCCACTCCAGTATTATTGGGCCACCCTGGTGGCTCAGATGGTAAAGAATCTGCCTGCAGTGAGGGAGACCTAGGTTCAGTCCTTGGCTTGGGAAGATCCCCTGGAGGAGAGCATGGCAACTCACTTCATTATTCTTGCCTGGAGAATCCCCATGGACAAAAGAGCCTGGGGGCCTATGGTCTATAGGGGCCAAAGAGTCAGACATGACTGAGTGACTAAGCACAGCATGGCACAGAGAAACATTATAAGGAGGCTCCCTGATATTCCTGGAATGTGGGTTTCTTTTGTGGATATGTGATAACTAAGTTATAAATATTAATCCTGGCAAGTAATTTTAGTAGATGTAACACCTATCTGGCTTCCCTGGTGGCTCAGCAGTAAAGAATTCTGCCAGTGCAGGAGACGCTGGTTCGATCCTTGAATTGGCAAGATCCTTGACACAGGAGAAGGAAATGTCAGCCCACTCCAGTATTCTTGCCTGGGAAATCCCATGGACAGAGGAGCCTGGAGGGCTACAGTCCGTGGAGTCACAAAGAATTGGACACGACTTAGTGGCTACACAACGACAATAACACCTGTCATTTGTTTTGCCACAGGTAGAATTTGTTCAGGTGTCTGTTTTCTAAATACCTCCCCACAAAAGGAGTCACTCTTTCAATAAGTTTAACATATTGACTGATAAAGATCAGAAAAGCTTATAGTTAATTTGATGATGAGTTCCTTTGATGATTAATGTGCCTAACAACTCACAGTAGGGCTTATAAAATAAGTAGTACATAGACATTACCTTCATGGCATTTGTACTCTCCTATTTCAAGTTTTAGGTATAAAAGTAGTATTTATTAATAATACAGTTAGATAATGAAGCAAAGGCCAGAGCACATCTGCTATCGGGAAATCACAGTGAACATTTTCATCTCATTTTTAGAAGAAATATGTCCTATTTTTCCATTCCTTTCTTTCCTCTCATGGGAAACTGCTTAGTAGATTAGTACTTAGGAGTTACTGGTAGGAATTACCTCCTGGTTTACTGCTTACTGAGCTATCCAGGTGGCTCAAGAATCAATCCTTGGGTGGGAGATCCCCTGGAGTAGGAAATGGCAACCCATTCCAGTATTCTTGCCTGGAAAATTCCATGGACAGAGAAGCCTGGCAGGCTAGAGTCTATGGGGTCTCAAAGAGTCAGACGCGACTGAGGACACACACAAGTCTGCATACTGCATATTGGTGTAATTGTTGTACCAACTTGCTATACTTGTTAACTGCATTCCTTCGGAGCAAAGTTAAGCTGTTATGGTACATCTAACAAAAGTGAAGTCACTCAGTCATGTCCGACTCTTTGTGACCCCATGGACTGCAGCCCATCAGGCTCCTCCGTCCATGGGATTTTCCAGGCAAGAGTACTGGAGTGGGTTGCCATTTCTTTCTCTAGGGGATTTTCCAGGCAAGTGTACTGGAGTGGGTTGCCATTTCTTTCTCCAGGGGATCTTCCCGACCCAGGGATCAAACCCGGGTCTCCCACATTGTAGGCAGATGCTTTTTCCGTCTGAGCCACCAGGGAACATCTAACAAAAGAACACTTCAAACTAAAGCATCCTTGCTGATCTTCTTAAATTCAAAGTCAGGTATTATTAAAATAAACATAATGTTTCTAGAGCGAGTTTTTCTGGAAAATGTCAGTTATGAACCAAACCGTTTAGACTTAGCTTGAAAATGATAGATTACAGCTACTCGGAAAATAGCAGGAGGAAGATTTAATACAACAGTTTTTCACAGTTTGAGGTTTTAAAAGAAAAGCTATTTAAAATATTGCAAAGAGATTTTTTTATTAAAAAAAATCATTGCCATTGGTGCAGTGAACTGGAGGGGCTGGAGTTTGATTGCTGGTTGGGAAGCTAAGATCCTGAAAGTTGTACAGACAAAAAAGAAAAAAATTAAAAAATGAAAGATAGAAGAAAGTGATTGATTTTCCATCTTCAGCATATGTACCAGATATTCATCTGAGGATATGATAATGAAACAGTAGAATATAGAAGAGTTTGGAGTAAATAATTCAGGTACATGTAAATATATTTGCTTTAGTGAATGATAAAGGCATGAAGTTCAGTCTTAGCGAAAGAATCTGCTGGATTCAAGTACTGAAGTTTCAGGTAAATAAGTATATTTTTCATACCACAGTAGGCCCAATTAATGAGGTCTAAAACTTGAATTACATCATATTTACCTATGGAATCCACTGCTGGGATGGTAAAAATTGTGAACTGTGATATGAGAATGAATTTAAATGTATTTCTAACAGATTTCTCCTCAAGCTCACTATTGCAATGGCTAGATTCCTTGTTAGAGATATTAGAGGAAGAACAACTGGTTGTAGAGAAATAAAGGAGAATCTCAAGCTTGGGTCTGTGCTGTCCAAAGCACCTCTTTTTTCCCCTTGTGCCAGCCATAGGGATCTCCAGCCTTCAATATAGGTGCCAAGTACAAACATTGCCAGCTAGGAGACAACTAAATATAGTGGTCAGCTTATCAGATACTAAAATTTTGCTATGACCTTGAGGTCATGTTACATGGGAATCTCACATTCATGTTCCATGGGAACCACTTCAAATTACTACCAATTTGGTTAAGAGTTCATAATTGCATATCTATAAAATCTATTATGTCTTTTCTTTAACTGTTTTAAGATTTGTGGATCATCTTGAGACAAATAAGTAGCAAGGAGTAAATCATGGCTTCTTTTCCCCCTTGGGAATACTGTTTGCCACCATCCCCCCTTTCCTTGGTGAAGGTTAACTGACTTGGAAAATAGTTGAATATTATCATTTTGTTTTTAACTAAATTGTACAACAGGCTGTAATGTCCTCAGTCTAATTTCATAGTGGTTGTTAAAGTCATTCTCAGGGTGGAGAAAGGATTGCAAATACCTGCCTCAATTTCTACTTCATTGATAAGTTTTTGAAGAGTGTTAGTATTCTCTCAAGAGTATGGCTGTGAGTAGATTTTGAATGAAGTCTTTAAATAAGCTAGCTAATTTGTATGCATTCATAAATAATGCAGATGGTCCCCTATTGATGAATAAGAATGAATGACCACACGAATTGCCCAATCAGCCTACACATGGAACCTTACCCCCATTCTAAGGAATTTGTGCTTGCTTGATGGCTGAGAGAAAATCAGAGTGTGAGGAAGTAGTGTTTTGTTTTGTTCTGTTTTTGTGGACGTAGTTTTGAAATCAGCATTTATGGATAGAAATGGGAGAATATCCGCTTTACTATGGAATTTTTAGAACTTGTTCTCTTGCCTCTAAGTCTGATTGTAAAGAAAAAGGCCGCACCATTGCTTGTCTCAAAATTTTCCAGTTAGGAAGTGATTCTTGAAATTCTCTTTAAGAATAATCAAGTAGAAAGAAATGATTTGTAAATAAGGTTTGGCTCTTATGAATAATTATTGAAAGGTCATGTTAAAAGGATTTAAACTCACTAAAAGTGTAACAGTGGTAATGTGGAAGATATGGTGGGTAAAGGAAACTACCTCATTCTTTGAAGGTTTTGTCAAAGCACAGTTAAGCATTCTAAAATGGCTTTGTTACATGTGAACCATCTGGTGTGAAAGAACTATATTTGTGATGTCTAAAGGACTTGGAATAATTGTATTTTGCTGGCAATAGTCACATTCTTTATTGTTTGCAGGTTCCTCATCAAATCTTTAATTATACGCTGTTTTTGTCAACAATAAAGCAATTTCAAGGATTCCTGTTTGCGTAGTCTCTTGAAATCTGCATTATTGAATGCACAAAATAATCATGCTTGGTTACCGTTTTATGATGTTCCAAGGTTTTTGGTCATGATGTAAATGTATGATGTTTTTAAACCAAAATGACATTGAGAAAGAAGGAATTGAGCACATTCCCCTGGATAGAGTCTAGATTGTCTCATATTTTCCATCATGTGGATTAAAAAATACAATGGGCATTTCAGAATTGTCCTTTCCCCTGGGTATGGCTCCATCTTTAGCAAAATTTACCTTTGCTTTTGCATTTTGAACGTAAGGGGAATGAATTGCTTCTTCCCATTCACTGTCATAATGAATCTCTCACTGATAAAACAACACATGCCCTGAAGCGCACAATATAAAGTGAAAGGCATTTGATTTAAACTTAGAGAATGTCAACAATGTGTCCTTGTCAAACAATGATGTGTCTAATTGCCCTCATATGCACATATCTTTGAGAGAATAAAGCCAATGCAGTATCTCTGAGGGTCACATATTCATTTTCTTGTGATTCATCCCGACAATTGCAAGTGCAGCAAAACTTAAAGATTCTCACAGCGTACTGTAAACAGAATTTAAAAGTGTCAAAGTCCTCAGTGACCCTCTTCTCCTGACCCTGTCAACCTGTGAAAATACTGTCCTTTATCACGATCTTTATCAAGAAGTGCAGAGTTTGAAAGGTCCAGGTGAAGGTTATTAGTCAAGTTCTCCGACAGTGTCAGTGCTCAAATCCCACAGGGGTGACAAAGATAGACCTGTCATTCCTGAGGGTGATAACATACATTCACTGGAGCTTATATGATTTATCAGATGCGACAGCAGTCTCCTTCAGGGTACAAAGTGTCTCTTCTACATCGGTTTACTAACAGAAGAAGAAAAAAAATTAGGGGAGAATTTTCAGCCTTTGTAATTATTTTTCTGTTATACTGATTCAGTTTGATCTTAAGCATATTTTTTGAATCAAGAATTGATTCCACATATAAGACCTTTCATAGTTGCTTGACACCATATCTTCAGATGAAATATTCTATTGTAGCCTGACTTTATTTAGAACAGTGACAACTTGGGATCACATTCCTNATTCGTTATCAGAAAGAAATCTTGCTGCCAGAGTCGAGAGTTGGTGCGGGGTCTATCCGTAAATGTTTCTTATTGCCTTGGTGTTAGTCCAGAGTTTGCCTCACACGTGCATCCAGAGATCCCTCCTTTCTGCTCACTCGCCCTCGTTTCCCTTCTCCATGTCCTCTCCCTGGTCCCTCCCTCTTAACCCGACACCACACCATCCCTCTCCCACAAAAAATTCCCAGCCTGAGGCCAGGTGCAGTTCACAAGTTTTCCTCTTCCAAAAATAAGAGGGAGATGGCTTCAGATGCCTGAGAATGGAACCCGACCCAGACACAAAACTCTCTTCTCATAGCTTTGGTGTAAGTACGTCACATGGGTCTTTAGCTCATCTCCTGGCCAAAGCTGACCTCTCAGGAGAAGGATGCTGGGAGGAAAGCATCCTTCCTGGGGTGTGAATAAAGCTGCTGTCAGTCTTGGTAACCTGCATGACATGCAACCGCATGACACAAGGCGCTTACTGCCATGCCCAGAGCAGGGTTGGTACTCTGCGGATGTTAGGTCTTTCCTCGCCCCAGACTCCTACCCAGCTGACTCTGGGGAAAGACCACTCTGGTGTCCAGACCACAAACAGGTGCTCCTCTGCCTCCCTAGAGGGGTAGGTAGGATGCTCACCATGGGCTGCCCCAAGGCACGTGTGAGCAGTACTAGGGGTGGCTATCAGAGGTCCAGAGGAGGCGCCCAGCGTTGAACCATGAAGCTGGAGAGGGTGATGAGTTCCTTGTGCCTGCTCGGGGTTCCTTGTGTGCAGGCAGGACCATCCTGGGGGTCTGCAACCACCGCCCCCTGTCCTCCCAGCGCTCACAGCATCAGGAGCTGGAATTCCGCCCCTCCTTTCCCAATATGAGGAGCCACCAGCCAGTGCTGCGTCAGAGGTCTGGACATCCGGAGGGGTTTTCCCATTATATGAATTCTGCTTTCAAAGAAGGAAACACAGGCAGATCCCCACAGTGTTTTTTCAACCTGACGGTTAAACGTGTTCTTTCTCACAATCTCAGATAAGCACCTGGAGCCGCATCNAGGTTTGGCTCTTATGAATAATTATTGAAAGGTCATGTTAAAAGGATTTAAACTCACTAAAAGTGTAACAGTGGTAATGTGGAAGATATGGTGGGTAAAGGAAACTACCTCATTCTTTGAAGGTTTTGTCAAAGCACAATTAAGCATTCTAAAATGGCTTTGTTACATGTGAACCATCTGGTGTGAAAGAACTATATTTGTGATGTCTAAAGGACTTGGAATAATTGTATTTTGCTGGCAATAGTCACATTCTTTATTGTTTGCAGGTTCCTCATCAAATCTTTAATTATACGCTGTTTTTGTCAACAATAAAGCAATTTCAAGGATTCCTGTTTGCGTAGTCTCTTGAAATCTGCATTATTGAATGCACAAAATAATCATGCTTGGTTACCGTTTTATGATGTTCCAAGGTTTTTGGTCATGATGTAAATGTATGATGTTTTTAAACCAAAATGACATTGAGAAAGAAGGAATTGAGCACATTCCCCTGGATAGAGTCTAGATTGTCTCATATTTTCCATCATGTGGATTAAAAAATACAATGGGCATTTCAGAATTGTCCTTTCCCCTGGGTATGGCTCCATCTTTAGCAAAATTTACCTTTGCTTTTGCATTTTGAACGTAAGGGGAATGAATTGCTTCTTCCCATTCACTGTCATAATGAATCTCTCACTGATAAAACAACACATGCCCTGAAGCGCACAATATAAAGTGAAAGGCATTTGATTTAAACTTAGAGAATGTCAACAATGTGTCCTTGTCAAACAATGATGTGTATAATTGCCCTCATATGCACATATCTTTGAGAGAATAAAGCCAATGCAGTATCTCTGAGGGTCACATATTCATTTTCTTGTGATTCATCCCGACAATTGCAAGTGCAGCAAAACTTAAAGATTCTCACAGCGTACTGTAAACAGAACTTAAAAGTGTCAAAGTCCTCAGTGACCCTCTTCTCCTGACCCTGTCAACCTGTGAAAATACTGTCCTTTATCACGATCTTTATCAAGAAGTGCAGAGTTTGAAAGGTCCAGGTGAAGGTTATTAGTCAAGTTCTCCGACAGTGTCAGTGCTCAAATCCCACAGGGGTGACAAAGATAGACCTGTCATTCCTGAGGGTGATGACATACATTCACTGGAGCTTATATGATTTATCAGATGCGACAGCAGTCTCCTTCAGGGTACAAAGTGTCTCTTCTACATCGGTTTACTAACAGAAGAAGAAAAAAAATTAGGGGAGAATTTTCAGCCTTTGTAATTATTTTTCTGTTATACTGATTCAGTTTGATCTTAAGCATATTTTTTGAATCAAGAATTGATTCCACATATAAGACCTTTCATAGTTGCTTGACACCATATCTTCAGATGAAATATTCTATTGTAGCCTGACTTTATTTAGAACAGTGACAACTTGGGATCACATTCCTGCAACCAAAAAACCCACAGCCAAGATATAGACTCTTCTGTGTATATTTGTTCTCTAACTGTGTCTAGGCAGAAAGGAGAGTGTTGATTGAAACCATGGTTCATTCTTTTCAAAGGTCTTCATTCATCACTAAGGATTTTTGAAAAATCTATGAGATTCACTTACAGAAACACTTTAAAGTTTCAGGATTCAGGTTGATTGTATCCTGAATGCAATATATTTATTTTTAAACAGAACTGGTTAAAAAGAGATTAAGCTGCATTTGTTTTCAAAGATAGTTACAATAATCTATTAACTATTTTGCATCAATATCCTTGATAATGGTACACAGGGGGAGAAGGGGACAGCAGAGGATGAGATGGTTGGATGGCATCACTGACTTGATGGACATGAGTTTGAGCAAGCTCCGGGAGTTGGTGAAGGACAGGGAAGCCTGGCCTGCTGCAGTCCACGGGGTCTCAAAGAGTCGGGCACAACTGAGCGACTGAACTGAACTAATACATTACACACAGAGCTTCCCAGGGGGTTCAGTGGTAAAGAATCTCCAGTGCAGGAGGCACTGGTGATGCTGGTTTGATCCCTGGGTCAGGACTATTCCCTAGAGAAGAGAATATAATCCACTCCAGTATTCTCGTCTGGGAAATCCCACGGACAGAGGAGCCTGGCAGGCTATAGTCCCGGAGGTGCAAAGAGTTGGACATGACTTAGCATGTATGCATTATGTATAAGTACCATATAGGTGCTAGATATATTGATTCTGTTTCTCTATAGAACCCTGACTAGTACAATAATAAACAATATTCTTAACACTCTTATGGGTTCCTCTTCTAGAGAAGAAAGTCATATACTATTTAGTAAGTCCCCTACGTATGAACCTTCAAGTTGCAATCTTTCAAAGATGTGAATGTGCATTCCATGAGCATCAGGGTCAGGAGTGAGTGAAGTTGCCACTTGCCCTCCATCTCCTATTGCTGATGATCCTTCAGCTCTCCCATCTCCCATCTCCTCTCCCTGCTCCAGTCAGTAACTCTTTTTGCCTGTTCACTTGATGCCAGCCCCTCTAAGCCAGCTGTTGTACTATACTACTGTACCTTTCAAGCTATTGCACTGTTATGTTAAAAATGTTTTCTTTCTTTTTTGTGTGTTTTTCTTTTGTGTATTACTTATGTGAAGAGTATTATAAACCTATTACAGTACAGTACTAGGAAGCCAGTGGTGTTAGCTGGGTACTAGGCTAACTTTGTTGAACAAATTGAACTTAAAAATGAGCTCTTGGAATGAAACCTGTTTGTATATAGGGGACTTACTGTATTATTTTCTTTTGACTCAAGTATCTAACCTAAGGCATGCCTAGCTTTCAGAAAATTGTTCATTGCATTAGGAACTGGCAATAGTTTTTTAAGAATTTCAGGACTAGTTATGTTATACAACCTATACTGACTAAATGAAGACAAACATCACCAGTGAAATTTCAGGCATCAGTGAGGAAACTATTTTTTTATTGGTGGGTCATTAAATACTCCATAAAATACTGTTAACTTAGTGTTTTTGACCTGAATCAATGCCCTGAGAATGCAATGTGGCCAAAAGTAGATGTTAAGAACTCCCTTTTTGGTATAATTAAGTGATGGGGTTATTTTGTCAGGTGAACAACCACCCTGATGATAAAAACCAGTTTCACAGATTCACTAGGCTATGATGAACATCACAGAGTCACCTGGACCCTACTGACCTTACACAGCATGACAACCAGGTTCAACCCCATACTTACTGATGCTTTCACTACCATGCTCAACTTAGGAATCATCTTTGAAGTCATTTGGACTTTTATTTACCAAGATAGGTAGGAATATACCCCATATATTAAAGTTATATTTTGCAAGACAGTCTTTGTAAATTCCTGAGTAAAGAGAATCAATGAGTCTGCTTCTCCAATAAGATTTGACAAGGGAATCTAAAAGGCAATAAGAAGCTGGATGAGGTTAAGTGATGGGGACAGAGAGCTTCTAAAAGAACTCCTCATCAGTTTGGTTTTTCACATAGGAAAAGGTAATTTCATGTTTCCTTTGAAAAGAAACAGTATTTTTCTTGGCCTGGCTTTTGTCATAATCACAAGGTAAATGTTTGCATTTTCTGCAAGAATTTTCCCCCACCCTAGTTCAATGCAACCTCTCTTTAATGTCAGTAATTCTCCTGACTCAATTCAACAATTATTCTTCTTGCTAGTCACTGATTTTTTTAAATTTACTTATTTTTTTAAATTTATTTAGTTTTTATCATTTATTTGGCCGCAACCGGTCTTCAGTTGGGGCATGTAAACTCTTAGTTGCAGCATGTGGGATCTATTCCCTGATCAGGGATGGGACCTGGGTCCCCTGCACTGGGGGCTTGGAGTCTTAGCCACTGGACCCCAGGGAAGTCCTGTAATTACTGATTTGAATGGCTACTATTCAGTTGAGGATATGAAAGCCACAGACAGCTCTGCTCTCAACCCTCCCCTTTCATGTAGGTGATCATGAGAACTTACTTGTGTCAAAGTTCCCACTCCCACTCGACCAGTAACTCTTCAAAGAATTGCATCTTCCTCATTCTCTTCTCTTCCCAGAGCAAAATTCTTTAATCATATAAAAGTAGTGGGTCTTAAACATTCTATGTAGTGTTCAGCATCTAGAAGGTATACCATATCTGGCAGCTGCCACTTTTTCTTGAAACACCACTTACCTTCAAGCATTGACAACGTCGCATCTAATTTTCTGTTCAGTCACTCAGTGTTGTCCGACTCTTTGCAACCCCATGGACTACAGCACGCCACACTTCCCTGTCCATTACCAACTCCTAGGGCTTGCTCAAACTCATGTCCATCGAGTTGGTGATGCCATCCAACCATCTCATCCTCTGTCGTCCCCTTCTCCTCCTGCCTTCAATCTTTCCCAGCAGCAGGGTCTTTTCAAATGTCAGTTCTTCTCATCAAGTGGCCAAAGTATTGGAATTTCAATTTCAGCAACAGTCCTTCCAATGAATATTCAGCACTGATTTCCTTTAGGATTGACTGGTTTGATCTCCTTGCAGTCCAAGGGACTCTCAAGAGTCTTCTCCAACATCACAGTTCAAAAGATCAATTAATTTAATCTCATCTAATTCATGAGTTAATTGGAAACAGGTCTCAAAGTGCATTTAACATCTGAAATTCAGGGGCATGAAATTAGCTTTGCTGTCCTAATCCTAGCATCTGGTGTCTCTTGGATGACCCCCTGGATCCAACTGTGCTTTTCCCCTAACCCTCAACATGCATGTCCACTCTTCCTGATGGACTGGATTTCTGCTCTGGTACAGTTCTTTGTGGGAGTCATTGTGCTGACAGCCACAGCCCATCTGACTGAGGTTCAGCCACCTTCTTAAGCCTGTACATTGTCTCTTCCCATTGATACATCGATGGATCCATTTTCTATCCAGACTGACACCTTTGGAACAAAATCACTACCTCTTGCTCCATTATGATTATTGCTGGACCCCATCAACCAGACTGTAACCATTCATTTTGAAAACGACCTTGATGAGACCCAAGTTTGCCATAACCCATGGACTAGGTAATTCCAAATAAGCCTTACTTCCCAATCAGGTGGCATCTTGTCTGGCACTGCTTTTGTCTACCAGCTTGCTCTTGATCTCAACTCACAAAAGTTTCCTCTTGGCCCAAAGAGACAGCCTTTAGCATTGAAACTCACCCTAGTTTCCAGTTGTTAGGATTAATTTATTATTTTCAGAGAATGTCTTTTAAAATCTAAAACAGTAACTGTTAGATGAGTTTAGAGCTTATCTAAAACCCAGGCCAGCACTATGGGCATCTCCTAGGCACTCTCGAGAAATGCGGAATCTGGGACTTTCCTGGTAGTCCAGTGGTAAGACACCACACTTCCACGGCAGTGGGCATAGGTTCATCCCTAGCTGGTGAACTAAGATCCCACATATGACTCACAGTGTGGCCAACAAACAAACAAACAAACAAGCAGAATCTCAGGCCCATCCCCTTGAAATGCAGAATCTCAGAGCTTGTTGCTGTTCTTGTTCACTCAGTCGTGTCTGACTCTTTGTGACCCCATGGACTGCAGCCTGCCAGGTTTCCCTGTCCTTTACTATCTCCTAGAGTTTGCTCAAACTCATGTTCCTTGAGTCAGTGATGTCATCCAACCATCTCATTCTTTGTCTGCTGAATCAGAATCTACATTTTAACCCAATAATTCATTTGCACATTCACATTTGAAAGTGGTGATCAAAACATTTCTCAGTAAACATCAAATAGAGGTGTATACTACTGAGAAACTACTGTGGGGTTAGAAAAAAGTTTCATTTGTTTAGGTTATTAAAAAAAATATTTGTTGTTGGTTTTATATAGATATTCTTTTTTTTGTTTATATTGTATCTCTCTCTTCCCTCTGATATTATTATTTGTTTGTTGGCCACATCACACCACTTGTGGGATCTTAGTTTCCCCACCGGGGATTGAACCCAAGCCCTCAGCAGTTAAAGCCCAGAGTCCTAACCACCAGACCAATAAGGAGTTTCCAGAAAAAGATTCATGTGAAAGGCATAATCAATTTTATCAGCAAAGGCATTTGTTCTGAAGTTGAAGTGATTTTATATCACTGTGCTCCAGCTAGTCTTGAGTCTGCTTGAAACTCAACATGTGCAGGTTTGATTATGAAATTGATGCACTTCCCAAATTGTTCATTCTTTCTGAGTTTTCTCCTGGCACTTCCTTTCTGTCTCAGCCTCATGAGAGAAAATTATCATGGTGGTCTCCATAAAAATTACCACACAGGAAACGAAAGGAAACTTAATTACTGGATTCCCACACACAATTTATTCTTTATATTAGACCCATCAGAGAGTCTCTGGGCTTATAGGTACAATTAAAGAGATCAACAAGATAAACAAGATTTTCAGCCAAGTTGCAGCTGTTCTGAAGTTTCTTGGAACACTAACCTGATTAAGTTCTTCCTTTTATATCAAAGTAAGTTCTCTGCCAGTGACAGTTGGTTGATAACCTGAGGAACTCGAGTGTTCTTGGGGGACAGTGGAGAGGCAGTGCTGACCCCAAGTGATCCCAGTGAGTTTTCCTTCCCCAGTTCTGAGGGTGGTAGGTTTTCAGAACCAGAGACTAGGGTGCTGGGAGGCAAAGTCATTTGGGTTGGGCTCCTAGCAGAAACATGTTCCTTGCCCTGCTGTGCATGTGTTAGTCACTCAGTCATGTCCCACTCTTTGGGACCTCATAGACTGCAGCCTGCTAGGCTCTTCTGTCCATGGGATTATCCAGGCAAGAATACTGGTGGGTTGCCATTGCCTTCTCCAGGGAGTCTTCCTGACCCAGGGATCGAACCTGGGTCTCTCTCACTACAGGCAGATTCTTTACCATGTAAGCCACCCAGGAAACCCTACTGAGGACCAGAAGGGTCCCTTGTCATCCTTGTTTAAAATACATTCTCCTGTTTGCCATTAAATAACAGGTCTACTTCTAACTGCCAGATAGTAGTTGTGTCACTAAAATGAAATTTGGTGTCAACAGTGATAAAACAAAAAGGAAATCCCAGGCAGTTGTGGTGCAGTTCTTGGACAACAGCCTGAAGTCAGGAGTTCTTGACTTGAAGCTCTGACCCCGTTTCCTCCACTAGCTCCACCAACTGGTCCCATGACCGTGAATAGACTAACTACTCTAACAAGAAGGGCTTCCTTTAGTCAACTGTTTAAATCTCTAAGTTTCGAGTCTGAGAAATCTCCCATTAGTAGACTCAGTCTTTCCCATAGCCCTTTCCATCTGTCCCCTCTCCCTTCATTTTTCTATTTTAAGAGCTGACTTGCTTAACTCTTAGGACACAGTCAGGAGGTAATCATCTGGCCTTCCCTGATGGTCCTGTGGTTAAGAATCCACCTGCCAGTGGAGGGGACATGGGTTTGACTCCTGGTCTGGGAAGATGCTGCATGCTGTAGGTAAACTAAGCCTGTCTGTGTGACACAGCTATTGGGGCTCACGTATCCTAGAGCTCATGCTCTGCGACAAGAGAAGACGCCACAACAGGAAGCCCACACAAGCCAACTAGAGAAGGTGTTAGGCACAGCAACGGAGAGCCAACGTAGCCAGAAATAAATAAGTAAAAACTTTAAAAGAGAGAAAGCAATTATCTACACAAAAATCCAAAACATTATAAAGATTAATACCTTTATCATCCATGTACCCATCTCACAATGTTAATAAATAAAATGTTACCATGGAATTTTAGTCCTTGAGAATTCCCTGGTAGGCCAGTGGTTAAAACTCCATGCCTCCAATGCAGGGGATGTAGGTTTGATCCCTGGTTGGGAGCTAAGATGCTACATGCCCTAAAAAAAAAAGTTTAGTTCTCTTGATATCCTAATATCCTCTCATCTATTGCCGTTCCTTCTCTACACCTAGGAGGTAACTTCTTTTCAAAATAGTCTTTTAGTCTTTAATGTAAATTTAAGTCATAGTGTTATTTTTGCAAGGGATTTAGGCCTTATATTTCTAATAATAAAATAAATAGATTACAAATATGTTTAGCACAATCTGGGGCAGATGGAACAGGATGCTAGGAGCAGAATATCCATCCCCATGGAAAGAGCTGGCTCTGAGAATCATAATAAATTTACGTTGTGTCCTATGTATCAACAAGAGGACTTTCCTTATTGCTGGTGTTTTACATACCTAGGGCTTTCTGCTGCTGCTAAGTCACTTCAGCTGTGTCCGACTTTGTGCGACCCCATAGACGGCAGCCCACCAGGCTCCCCCATCCCTGGGATTCTCCAGGCAAGAGCCCTGGAGTGGGGTGCCATTTCCTTCTCCAACTTTTCTATCCCATTTTGTAATCACTTCTCTTCTTGTTCTTCTCTTTGGAAAATGAATATGGAAGAATATGCAAACAGTATAACAGAGAGACAATGATTACTTAAAGTTCCATTGATTCAACAATGAACTTGTTTAATTTAGAACAAATATCAGTAATTATGTCAGTCTGAGCTGACAGTCACCTATAACAATGCTTGGAGTCAGTACACTTTTGCTTTACCCACAATGTTTCCAAGATAATCTTTGCCTTTTCCTTGCCAACCATCTTCCAGCCAAACTGGTCACCTTTACGGATTCTCAAAAATATGCAAATCTCTCTCTCTCCTTCCTCTTCTCAGATGATGACCTTGTCTAGGGCAGCTCCTCACTCCCCTTACCTCATCTCAGCCCTCTCTTAGTTTTACTCTAAGCATGCATCACAACTACAATTTTACTGCCTCCTCCTCTAAATTATAAGCACTATGTGGGCAGACACATTTTCTGTCTTCTTCATCAACTGCTTACCATAGTTTTTAGCAATAGGAGGGATTCAATTGTGTTTCAAGGAAAAATGTAAGAAAGAATAAACAAAGAAAGAAATGAGGAAGAGAGAAAGGAAAGGAGAAAAGGGAGTAAGGGGACAGAGAGCAGAGAGAGAGGAGAGAAAGGAAAGAAGGCAGAGAGTACTCACATTTTTTTTAAGAGGACATTAAATCTTTTATTGATTATCCATGATAATGGATGGTACAGAAGCTTCATTCCCATCTATAACTTTATCTGGTACCATAACTCAGTTTAGATATATTGCATACATATATACTCAATTTAGATATATTGCCAACAATCATTAATGATGAAACAAAAAAACAGAGCTCCATGACTTTTCATGGGTGACCGTTCTAACAGTGAACTCCAGGTCACAGCACATAACTGTCAGTTCAGCTACACCCAGGTCCTGAAGACCACAGCTTCTCCATCAAAGCAGGTTGTAAATAAATTTCAAATGGAAACTGGCATTACTCTGAAGGAATTCTAACTTCACACTGGGGGTAATTTACCAAAATGGCTTCAGAGTAGACTAACTCTACACAGCACATTGGAAAAAATACAGGAAATGGCAATCCACTCCAGCACTCTTGCCTGGAAAACCCCACGGATGGAGGAGCCTGATAGGCTATAGTCCCTGGGGTCGCAAAGAGTCGGACACGACTGAGCGACTTTACTTTCACTATTCAGCATCATGATCAGACTATTACATTTAGCAATCAACAGCATGGGTGAAAAAAAAAAAAAAAAACCTGCATTGAAACCCTTTGTTGGAATGTTTTACACTTTCCACAGAACAGAAACTGAAATAAGCTGTTATACAATTAGTCACAAGTATAGTCCTCAGTTTTTTGCCCATACACGTGAGTATTGTCTAACACATGTCTTCTTTGTAGCAGCTAGGCCCTGTCACCACTCTGCTTGGCTGAGTTCACAAATCTGTTGTAATCTCTAGCTTCCCTGTCTGTGGCTTTCCTCTCCTGCGAAGCTTCGTTTCCTAGCAGTAATTAAAACCTCTGCCACTGCCAGAGCTACTGCTGCTGTTGGAACCACCATGGCCATCTTTGTTTCAAGATTCAGCAGAGCACTGGCCTCAACCACCACAAGGGCCTGAACTTCATCCTCCGAAGTTTCCTCCTGTCCTGGGTCCAAAATTTGAAGACTGATTGTCGTAAGTGCCAAGATCACTGTAGATTCTGCCACCTCGAACGCTGCTTCCATCATCACCAAATCCATTATAGCTGTCCCCACTGCCACCATATCCATCATCATCACGGCTGCCACCGAAGCCACCTTCACCACTGAGGTTTCTTCCGTGACCGAAGTTGTCATTCCCACTGAAACCACCTCGACAACCACCACCAAAGTTTCCAGAATCTCTTTCATCTCTTTGGCTGGATGAAACACTAGCCATCTCTTGCTTGGATGGGGCTTTCCTTACTTCACAGTTGTGGCCATTCACAGGGTGGAATTTCTGAATAACAGTCTTGTCTATGGAGTTATGGTATCAAAGGTTGTGAAAACAAAGCCTCTCTTTTTGCCACTGCCTCAGTCAGTCATGATTTCAAATGCTCCAGGTTCCCCATATGGTTCAGAACAATCTCTCAGGTGATGTTCTTCAGCGTCTTCTTTAGTGCCCCCATACAGATCTTTTCTTCCCAGTTAAGTGGGCACCAGATCTTTGAGAATCTTCTCCTGAGATGGCCCTTGGGCTCCACAACTCCTCCGTCACCTTGCGTGGCCTTGCCTTCCTGGCCGCATCCACCTTCCCCACCGTGGTACACGTGGCAACCCCGAGGCTTCTGGAGCGCTTGGTGTGTGAAGCCTTCGTCACCACACAGTCTGGGAGCATTCCCCACTGCTCAAAATGAGTCCTCAGACTCTCACCGGTTGTTTCAAAGCTCAGACGTCTGACAGAGAGTTTTGTGGCTGTTTGAGTTCTTTGGGAAACTCTGACTTTGACATGACAGCAGTGGAGGTGGGGAGACTTCAGCGATGTGTCTCAATTTTAAATATATGAATCTTGGGTCTTTTCAAGTAGTTCATGGAAGTATCCCTTGTCTGTGGTTTCAAGTCATTGCCACAGTGATTCCTGCTGCTGCTGCTGAGTCGCTTCAGTCGTGTCCGATTCTGTGCGACCCCATAGACAGCAGCCCACCGGGCTCCCCCATCCCTGGGATTCTCCAGGCAAGAACACTGGAGTGGGTGGCCATTTCCTTCTCCAATGCATGAAAGAGAAAAGTGAAAGGAAGTCACTCAGTTGTGTCCAACTCTTAGAGACCTTGTGGACCGCAGCCCACCAGGCTCCTCCATCCATGGGATTTTCCAGGCAAGAGCACTGGAGTGGGGTGCCATTGCCTTCTCCAACAATGATTCCTATTGCATGGTAAATTGGGAATTTCATTACATTGTTGGTTTGAAAGAGAATCTTGACATTTTCAAGTTCTTAAAAAAAAAAAAACTTAAAGCACCTGCACTAGCAGCATCTTTGGGAAGCTATAGTAGATTTTTTTTTTTTTAAAGCTTTTACCTTTGAAGTAATTACAGATTCACATGTAGTTGTAAGAAATAACTCACAGGAACCCTGTATATCCTTTGCACAGTTGCTCCCAGTAGCAACATCTTGCATTACTATAGTGTGTGCGTGCTTAGTCACCTCAGTCGTGTCTGACTCTTTCCGACCCTATTAGCCCATCAGGCTCCTCTGTCCAAAGGATTCTCTACGCAAGAATGCTGGAGTGTGTTGCCATGTCTTCCTGTGGGGGATCTTCCCCACCCAAGGATCAAACCCACGTCTCTTTACATCTCCTTCTTTGACAGGTGGGTTCTTTACTCCTACCACCACCTGGAAAGCCCATTAATATAGTACAACATCACCACCAGGAAAGCTATTGTTTTTAACAAAGTGACAAGTTCCCCGNCCGAAAGGGGCTCTGTAGTAACGAGAGACTGTCTCTTATACACATCTAGATGTGTATAAGAGACAGGGGTTCTTTACTCCTAGCACCACCTGGAAAGCCCATTAATATAGTACAACATCACCACCAGGAAAGCTATTGTTTTTAACAGAGTGACAAGTTCCCTGCCCCCCGCCCCCGACTTCCAATTCTTTATTCATTCTCCATCTCTCACAAAACGGCTGGAGATAGTTTATCTAAAGGACAAATATAATACCATTGTTTTACAATTAATTATAATGGAGGAAACAAGGTTAAAAGCAGATAAGAAAATAGGTTAACTCTTGGGGCTAATTCAAAGCTTATAACCTAGTTCTCTGCAGAGTCAACAGATTCTAATTAATTTCCAACTGGAAACATGCCAACTCATCAATGGAAGACAAAGCTTTTCTTAGTTCCTAAAACAATAGAAAGTTCTCATAAGGGACAACTAAGTGCGCTTGTAAGAGATACAGTTTTTATCACCTTCCTTGAATTTCAGCAAATGTGACCACAAGTGGGGGACCACAAAGCTAACTTATTAGTTAAATAGCTTTCTCCCAGAAGACACTAGATCTTATCATAGACCTTCGGGGTCCACTTTCATAGAGTCACACACTCAATGCTAAATTCTCAGACCACACTGTATCATTAAACTCCTCAGTCAGTCACAGGGAATAGGCAGTGTGGTAATAATTACTCACAAATATTCTGATTTTCCTCCTTCTGGGTCCTTGTTAAGATTGCAATTTCCTGTCCCCTTAAAGTTAAGTATGGCTGGTGACTTGACTTCAGCCAATAAAAGATGAGTGGAAGTGACATGTGCCACTTCCAAGTAGGAGCATTTAATTGGTGGTACCAACCGCACATTTCTTTCTCCTGCTTCAGAGATGATAAATAAGTGTTAGTCACTCAGTTGTGCCCAACTGTTCGTGAACCCATGAACTGCAGCCCACCAGGCTCCTCTGTCCATAGGATTTTCCAGGCAAGGATACTGGAGTGGGTTGCCATTTCCTTCTCCAGAGGGTCTTCCCAACCCAGGGATTGAACCCAGGTCTCCTGCACTGCAGGCAGATTCTTTACTGACTGAGCTNTCGTGAACCCATGAACTGCAGCCCACCAGGCTCCTCTGTCCATAGGATTTTCCAGGCAAGGATACTGGAGTGGGTTGCCATTTCCTTCTCCAGAGGGTCTTCCCAACCCAGGGATTGAACCCAGGTCTCCTGCACTGCAGGCAGATTCTTTACTGACTGAGCTACAAGGGAAGCCTCAGAGATGATGGGATCATGAATTAGCATGAAGTCTCTGTCACCCTGGGATCTGGGAGACTAAATGAAGTGGAGACTCTGCTGACCCATGCTGGACACATTTCATGAAGAAAAATAAACCTGGATGGAGTCATGGAGATTCGAGGGTTGTTCATTATCATAGGTTAACTTGATAGCCATCCTGGTTGTTATAGGAAATAGAAGTCCCTTAAAATATATTTATTTGATTGCTCTCTCAAGTCAGGTTCCTTTTCTTGAGGCTAACTATGCCCATTTCCTTCCATGGATGAGTGAGGAAAAAGCTGATTGCAGTATTAAATGGATCTCTCTGCCAATTTAGCTGTAAGTATGGTCTGCTTCTCATTTGCTCTGAAAATAATCTGTCCATAACACTGTACATAAAAATGACTCTAGCAACATACTGAAACTTCAGGAACATCTCATGACTAGCTCCCTGCTACTGCGAAGTCATTTCAGTCGTGTCCGACTCTGTGCGACCCCATAGACGGCAGCCCACCAGGCTCCCCTGTCCCTNCAGTGAACTCCGGGAGTTGGTGATGGACAGGGAGGCCTGGCGTGCTGCAGTTCATGGGGTCGCAAAGAGTTGGACATGACTGAGTAACTGAACTGAACTGAAGGTCACATAGCTAGTAAGTGGCAGATTTAAACTCAGGAAGTCTGGACCCAGAATCCATATTTTCAGAACTGATCCTTGTGCCAGTATAAACAACAAAAGGGTGCCTCCACCAAAAGAGGTTAAGGTTGCTGCTGCTGCTGCTGCTGCTGCTAAGTCACTTCAGTCGTGTCCGACTCTGTGCGACCCCATAGACGGCAGCCCACCAGGCTCCCCTGTCCCTGGGATTCTCCAGGCAAGAACACTGGAGTGGGTTGCCATTTCCTTCTCCAATGCATGAAAGTGAAAAGTGAAAGTGAAGTCGCTCAGTCGTGCCTACCAGGCTCCTCCGTCCATGGGATTTTCCAGGCAAGAGGTACTGGAGTGGGGTGCCACTGCCTTCTCCAGAGGTTAAGGTTAGGGCTGTATAAAAAAATTACAGACTAACTAAAGTAAGAGAAGGGCATCCCAGGTGGCACTAGTGGTAAAGAACCTGCCTGCCAATGCAGGCAATGTAAAAGATGTGGATTCGATCCCTGAGTCAGGAAGATCCCCTGGAGAAGGGCATGGAAACCCACTGCAGAATTCTTGCTTGGAAAATCCCATAGACAGAGGATCCTGGCAGGCTACAGGCCACAGGATTGCACAAAGTTGGACACAACTGAAGTGACTTAGCTCACTTAGCTCATGCATGCAAAGTAAAAGACAGATAAAGATTAATGAAACAGATGTGTTCCTCTTCTTTCAAAATCAGACATTAACTGCTGAAGAAATAGTGCAGGATACCACTGATCTTTTAGGCTTACCCAAGTCCCTTCCAGGAAGATGAATAATAAAGCAGAAGGATCACTGGACTTGAAGTTATACAATCTGGTTTCAAATCGCAGCCCTATCATTTACTTTATTCTTTTAAGTTTACTGAATTTGTTACAATATAGCTTCTGTTTTCTGTTTTGGTTTTTTGGCCATGAGGCATGTGGGATCTTAACTCCTTGACCAGGGATCGAACTGCAGCTCCCTGCATTGGAAGATGAAGTTTTAACTGCTGGACCACCAGGGAAGCCCCTATCACCTACTTTAGTTATTTATTTGACACACATTTATCAACCATCTACTGGGCACGGGGCACAGCGTGGACCATTTCTCTCGGTGTTTTGAACCCTAGCTTCTCAGCCACAAAATGGGAAGAATTATTCCTCCCTCCCCAGGTTGTCAAGAAGGTAAATGAGATAAGCTGTGACCGTTCCGACTCCCATTTACTCTCCATAATGGCTGACTGAAGACACTTTTTCTTGCTTAACTCCTCAGAATAAAGATTCTTGATAATGATCAGATATATAAATCTCGGGGCTTGTTTTTTCAAGGAAGGCGTTGTGCCTGCCAGGCTGCAGACGGATACTCCCAAACAGCTCCCTTGTTTCTTCTGCCCCTCCCTGCTTCTTACCCTCAAGCCAGCCAGATGTTGGCACAAAGCGGGGTACTGATAAAAGCCTCAGAACTTCTCCAGGCTTCCCAGAAGACGTGGGAAGGAGAGCGGAGAGGAAGCGGGAGAGGTGAAAGAGAGATCATGGAAGGAAAAAAGGAAATAGGACGTGAAGACAGAGATGGGACGTTACCTCTGTGGCTCCCATACCAGCAGGGGAGGAGGGGCCGTGGTCTGTAGGAGGCTTCCCCCTTCCATTCCTGTAGAGAATGTCCTGTCACATCAATCACGCCCCAAGACTGAAGATGACAGGAAACTTCTCTACACCCTCAAAACTAGCGTGCGTGCTGAGTGGCTTCAGTCGTGTCTGACTCTTTGCAACCCTTTGGACCATACCCCATCTGGTTCCTCTATCCGTGGGATTCTCTCCAGGCAAGAACAGTGGAGTGGACTGTCACGCCCTCCTCCACGGGATCTGCCCAACTCAGCGATCAAACTTCTCCTGCCCTGGCTGCTGGGTTCTTTACTACCAGCACCACCTGGGAAGCCCACCTTAAGCCAGAGCTGGGGTCAAAGGACTCTTCGCCATCCCCGCCTCCCCTGGCCACCACTACACAGGCACAAGTACATCATCATTCTTTAGTTTGCAAGAGACCAAACCAGTCACCTTGGAGCTTCTTAGGTGGTGCTAGTGGTAAGGCACATGCCCGACAATGCAGGAGATACAAGAGACGTGGGTTCGATCCCTGGGTTGGGAAGATCCCCTGGAGAAGCAAATGGCAACCCACTCCAGTATTTTTGCCTGGAGAATCCCATGGAAAGAGGAGTCTGGCAGGCTACAGTCCACAGGGTCACGAAGAGTTGAGCATGACTGAAGCGACTCAGCACCCAAAACAGCCATTGCCCTTCCCCGGTGGCTCAGTGGTAAAAAATCCACCTGCCAGTGCAAGGGATATGGCTTTGATCCCTGGGCTGGGAAGATCCCCCAGAGAAGGAAATGGCAACCCAGTCCTGGGAAATCACACAGACAGAGGACCCTGGCGGGCTACAGTCCACAGGGCTGCAAAATAGTCAGACATGATTTATAACTGAACAGCAAGGAAATAGTCATTAAGGAGTTTCATTTTCGAATATTCACTAATCAAGATAACGGAGAACTCAAATACAAGGTCAACAGGTCTGATGCTGATCACTGGTTATTCACTGAGTTCCTACTGTCTAGTAAACTGTAGGATTCTGGATGGCAGAGAACATGCCTTACTACAACATTAAGGAATATTTGTTCAACTCATCCCTGGTTTATTCAGCACTGGAAAACAAAAAGATCAAAGATTTCTTTGAAAAAATATGCGAATGGATTGAAAGTCTAGATCACTTAAGTAAAGACTGACTTGTTTCACCTAAGACTTCATGTAATTTTTAAAGTCCTGTGGTGGTAAGGAAAAATCTACCAATAAACAACAAATTTATTTACATTACTTCACTCATGTCTGATGAAATGGAACCACTGTCCTGCCCCTGTGATGGAAGAAAGGAGCCGGGTTAATTCCTCACGTCACCAGAAAGAGCTGTACTTAGTCATTATAGACCAGTTGTAAACACTGCCTTTCAACCGGTTCACCTGAACTTCATTGTAATTTGTTACATTATCCATTTATGTTTTATTATTATTAAATATTAAATTCTGTTTTATTATTAATTAAATATTAATTGTTGACCATTAAATTTAAATATTGTTAAGTTGTTCATTGTAATTTGTTAGTGTGAATTGAACAACATCTGGGAAAATGGACTTCTGACTAGTGAGGAAGGTTTATTTCAACAGAAGATGAATTACATCGAAGAGAAAACATGCCAGGCAAGTCCAAACATGTTTGCCCACCTACAAGCTTGATTCCCATAGGCATCTCCTCCTCTTGCCAACCCGTCTTCAACCTCATAGGGTGTAGGTGTTTTGAAAGTTTCTCCTTGCTCTTGGTACGATGAAGAGACAAAATCTAGCTTCACCTTAGACACCAAAGGATATGAGGAATTCAACATGCTTGAAGGGGAAAGTTTTTACATCAGCCAGCCTTACCAAGCTCTAAATCTGAGAAGCATACCTGTTTCCCACCCAGTGATCTCTGGCTTTGCAAAGCTGGGATGCGAAGGCAGAAACAGTAATTCTCTCACATAGCAAAGAGGAACACTTGATGGGGACGACTGAAAATAGTTTAAATATTCTTCATGATCCCCTTGTGAATTACAAATGAAAGTCAAACAGAGGTCACTTCTCTTGAATAATCCTCAGAAAGGCAGACCCTACAGTAAAACAGCACTCACAGAAGGTTTCTTTCCTTGCACATCAAGGCTCTCCGTCTTTGGAACCGGCAGCTTACTCAGGAGATAAGGATCTTCCTGATCTCTCCTCACTTCAAAATGAGGGGTTTAGACAGGGGCCCTGGCAGCTCCCTGTCAGTCCTGGTTCTGAATGATGCCCAAGATGATCAAGAGCAAGTTGTATGCCTCCAATATTCCACACCCCCTGCCAGAGCCCCTTCCCTTCTTCTAATTGTATTTCCTAGAGCCAAACCTACCACTTTTGAGAAAGCACCGAATTCACTGTAGGGGGAAGCAGCAAGCTGAGCCCACCAAGGAGACCACGGAGGTGTAAGGAAAGACCCCAGTCTGCAGGGCAAGATGACCGTGTCCTGGCAAACTAGCCCCAGCAGTTGGTCCCACTGCATGGCTCATAAATGTCTCAGTCTATCACCGCACAATGTAAGAGCATTATGTACCCTCAAGGAGAAAATGCATAAGGGAGAGAAGAGTGAAGGGTATAGGTAAAGAGGACTGGTGGGCAGGGTGTAGGAAGAAAGGCTGAAGATCTGGAGGGAAAGAATGGTAAAAGGACAAAGATATACCAAGTGAAAACATGGAGAAGACCTGGAACCAGAGTCAGACATGTGAAAAAGTTCTATTTTACCAACGGAGCGCTAATCCACACTTCCTTGGACTTTGGAACACCCTAACAGAACAGAGTTCTCACCTGCTTCTCAAACCCATGGTGGGGCATCAGGCATATCCATGTTACCACAGCGCCATCTAGTGGAGTGGTGGGACTTATAATGACCTAATCAGAACTGTTAGTACTACTGTTCAATCCCTAAGTGACGTCCAACTCTTCTGGACCCCATGAGCTGCAGCATGCCAGGCCCCGTCCTTCCTTGTCTCCAGGAGTTTACTCAAACTCTTGTTCATTGGGTCAGTGATGCCATCCAACCATCTCATCCTCTGTTGCCCCCTTCTTTCCTTGCCCTCAATCTTTCCCAACACCAGTGTCTTTTCCAATGAGTCAGCTCTTCGCATCAGGTGATCAAAGTATTGGAGCTTCAGCTTCAGCATCAGTCCTTCCAATGAATATTCAGGGTTGGTTTCCTTTAGGAATGACTAGTTTGATCTCCTTGCTGTCCAAGGGACTCTCAAGAGTCTTCTCCAACACCAAAATTCAAAAGCATCAATTCTTCAGTGCTCAGCCTTCTTTATGGTCCAGCCCTCACACCCATACATGACTACTGGAAAAACCACAGCTTTGACTATACAGGCCTTTGTTGGCAAAGTGATATCTCTGCATTTTAATATGCTGTCTGGGTTTGTCATAGCTTTTCTTCCGAAGAGAAAGCATCTTTTAATTTTGTGGCTGCAGTCACCATCCACAGTGATTTTGGAGCCCAAGAAAATAAAATCCATCACTGCTTCCACTTTTTCCCATCTATCTGCCATGAAGCAATGGGACTAAATGCCCTGATCTTAGATTTTTGAATGCTGGGTTTTAAGCCAGCTTTTTCATTCTCCTCTTTCACCCTCATCAAGAGCCTCCTTAGTTCCTCTTTGCTTTCTACCATTAGAGCAGAATGGCCTAGGACTAAGTCCATATTTCCAGTAGTCATGTATGGATGTGAGAGTTGGACTGTGAAGAAAGCTGAGTGCCAAAGAATTGATGCTTTTGAACTGTGGTGTTGGAGAAGATTCTTGAGAGTCCCTTGGATTGCAAGGAGATCCAACCAGTCCATTGTAAAGGAGATCAGTCCTGGATGTTCTTTGGAAGGAATGATGCTAAAGCTGAAACTCCAGTACTTTGGCCACCTTATGTGAATAGCTGACTCATTGGAAAAGACTCTGATGCTGGGAGGGATTGGGGGCAGGAGGAGAAGGGGATGACAGAGGACAAGATGGCTGGATGGCATCACCGACTCAATGGATGTGAGTTTGAGTGAACTTCAGGAATTGGTGATGGACAGGGAGGCCTGGTGTGCTGCAATTCATGGAGTCGCAAAGAGTCGGACACGACTGAGGGACTGAACTGAATTGAACTGAATTGAAATCCATATTGAAAATATTCCAAGCAATAAATAAAGATGACAAAATCTATTACTAAGAAATACACACAACTTAAGTTCAAATTTTTTTTTTTTTATGTCTGACAGATTGCCTCCTCTTAGAACAAGTGAAGCATAATTTGATATTCTACATTCTGAAAGATCCCCCCTCTTTTAAAATTAACTCAGCTCTCAATGAAATTTTTTATGAAAAAAAATTGATATTTTTTCTAACAATATCTATTTTCAGCATCTCTTCTCTTAAAATCAGATATAGATGTCATGAAACATGTTTATTACATATAATATAAATGTTTCATATATAATCATTAAATACTAGCATACAATTTTATTGCTTTTCTTTCTCTCTCTATGGTTTTCCCGTGAAATTCCCTTGAAAAGTTACAATAGTGTAAATCTCAGTGATTTATTGTACAACTGATTATACTAGTCATATTAGGACCCAGGATATGGGGCTCCAGAAGTGCTATAGATTTTTCTGTGGCATTAGGCATGAGTTCTGGGAGGCAACATAGGGTGAGGGCAAAGCACACACTTTGGTTCAGATCTCGGCCAGAATTCAGACCCCACCACTTACTGAGTGACCTTCAGTTCAGTTCAGTTGCTCAGTCATGTCCAGCTCTTTGCGACCCCACGAATGGCAGCACACCAGGCCTCCCTGTCCATCACCAACTCCTGGAGTTCACTCAGACTCACGTCCATCGAGTCAGTCATGCCATCCAGCCATCTCATCCTCTGTTGTCCCCTTCTCCTCCTGCCCCCAATCCCTTCCAGCCCCCAATCCCTTCTAGCATCAGAGTCTTTTCCAATGAATCAACTCTTCACATGAGGTGGCCAAAGTACTGGAGTTTCAGCTTTAGCATCATTCCCTCCAAAGAACACCCAGGACCGATCTCCTCCAGAACTTATTCAGCTTCACAAGTCTGTATCACTCCTATCTGTAAAATGGGAATGCTAACATCCACTTCACTGGATTGTTGTGAGGCTTCCGTAAAAACGAGCGTGTAGAATGGCCAGCATGGTGCTGAGATTTAGAAAGTGCTGATAATCTCTTTCAGCTGCCCTTTCTCAAGAGACCCAACAGAGAAAGAACAGTTTCCATTTTCAGTCAAGCATCCATAGAAAGTGTCCTCTGTCTTGTTTGATAAAAAAAGGTGAGAGAGAAGAAAAGCCCTTCCAGGATCCTGATACCCGCCCTCCAGTTTTCAACTGAGAGTCAACCTAGTAATGAGCACTAGGGTGAAAATGGAATTCTGCCAGGCAGGGTACCTGGGAGAGTTCATAACAACTTGACTTTAATTCATGTGCACTATAATCCTGTGGGTTAAAGGGCCATAAACGTTGTTCTGGTTTTGCTTACACTTCAAAGGAAGCAATTTAATGGCCATGAATTACAGTTTCCCAATTACACTGTAACTATGAAACACAACTGTTCTGGTATGATTTCCAGTCTGGCTCCCTTACCAAAGGAACTTCAAGGAAAGAATTGAAACAAAATAACCTTTCCAGGCGTTCATCCAGCTTCCTCATGTAGGAGTCTCTATCTTGGGAGCCCAAGAATACATGTGTACATAAAGCATTATGTGGGGTTTAGGACTAGAGTATGGTGAGCTATAGAGTTGAGTTGGGGACAACCCAGGAGGAGAAGGGGGTGACAGAGGATGAGATGGTTGCATGGCATCACTGACTCGATAGACATGAGTTGGAGCAAACTCCGGGAGATGGTGAAAGACAGGGAAGCCTGGCATGCTTCAGTCCACGGGGTCACAAAGAGTCAGACACAACTTAGTTACTGAACAACAACATGAAATGGGGAGCCACTAGACACTGTTCCCTGGGGAGACCCATGTGATGACAGATGTTATCAGATAGAAACAAATGGAGCAACAGTGAAAACATTTAAAGGGAGGATGTAAGCAAAGAATGTAAGCAAAGAAAGACTTCACAAATGGGGGCTCTTCCTATCTTTTCAATCATTCACCAATGAGGTTAAGGCAAGCCTAAGAGATCCCCATTGTCCTGAGACTCAACAGACAAACTATAAATCTTTGCCACAGCAGCAAAGCAAATGCTTACAGCAGCAAAGTGATCATATGTGGTGGATTGAAGACTACACTTGGAAATGTGGCTTATCAACTGACTAGCTGTCTGACCTTGGTAAATCAATGAAGTCTGTTTTCATAATATCTTTAAAAAAAAATCAGAAGTAAGCTGAATTCAGATCAGTAGGTAAAGGCAGTGGGTGTGGCGCACTGCCCCGTCTCGCACCACCAAACACCTGTCTTTCCTGCCCACACAGAACACAGGTGGAGCACAGTGTAGGGAGCTCGCTATGTGGAAGCCCTCAGTACTGTATCAACTAACATCATGAACCCAACGGACACACAGCAGGGCTACTGGTGACATGACAGTGAGCAAGACAAAGGACTCTGAAACCTCTAGAACATAACAGCAACGCGCATCATGAAATTCAGGAACAGGAGCAGCCAGAGCCTGAAAGAGTGGGGGAGGGGAAGAGTCAGATTACTCTTTCCTGGTTATTTTTCTCTGGGCAAAAAAATGCTGGGTCTTTCTCTTCCCCGCTTCCTTCCTGCTACCCCAGTTAATGGCTGAGAGAGCCTTCTCCTACTGGTCCAGAACTGAAACCAAAGCCTAAAGCTGAGGACGAGATGCTAAATTCCCCATAGTTTAAAGAGACTGTCAGAGAAACAGCCAACAGCTGGTACCATACATCCTCCCCATCAGGGCAGAACTCTGCTACCAGCTCTCCATGACCACACTTGTCCTTCCCAGACTGCAGAGTCTGAGAAAAATGCGAGTTTATCTTTGGCCTTGTTTTCAAAATGAAAAGTGGTTCTATAGGGGATGGGAGAGGGTGCTTTCCCTTCTAGAAGGGAATGCTCTTGGGTATTGATAAGTGTGGATACGGGCAAAGTCATTTCAGTCGTGTCCAACTCTTTGCGACCCTATGGACTTGTAGTCCATCAAGTTCCTCTCTCCATGGGGATTCTCCATGGAGTGGATTGCCATCCCTCCTCCAGGGGGTCTGGAAGAGAGTCTTACAGACAACAGGCTGCGGTTGCCAAGGGGTGGTGGGGGAGGGATGGACTGGGAGTTTGGAGTGATTAGATCCAAATTATTATACATGGAATGGATAAACAACAGGGTCCTACTATATTGCACAGGGAACTATATTCAATATCCTGGAGTAAACCATAATGAAAAAGAATATAAAAAAATAATGTCCGTATATGTATAACTGAGCCACTTTGTTGTACAGCAGAAATAAACACAATATCGTAAATCAACTCTGCTTCAATTAAAAAAGTTTAAAAAGGAATGAGTCTAGTGTCATTTCCCT
Organism: Oreotragus oreotragus; assembly: GCA_006410675.1. Taxonomy (NCBI): domain Eukaryota; kingdom Metazoa; phylum Chordata; class Mammalia; order Artiodactyla; family Bovidae; genus Oreotragus; species Oreotragus oreotragus. The sequence continues at coordinate 374,747 of SJYX01009499.1, read as the reverse complement.
GGTTAGGTGCCTACCTGAGCAGCCGACTTCCTGGTCTCACCTCTCCCTACCTGACCCGGGCATGTGAGAATAGGCGCGCTCACAAGAAGGCAGTGGCATAGCCTATATGCTGTCAATTGTTTTGTCACAAATACACGTGTGTCCTCTGGGACGGGGGGGTACCACACAATGCAGCTGAGCTTGAGCCATCATGCTGACGCCTAATCCCAGAGGTGGCCAGCAGCTCTAGAACCAAGGCTTCCACATCCAGCACCTCCACAATGGTGGGAGGAAGACGGGGCCCTCCAAATTACCCACAGAGGCATGCTGCAAGAGTTCAGTATTTGGATACTTGCCACAGAGGGTGTTACAGAGCACTAGGGACGACCAGCATGTTCTCCCCGAGAGAAAACAGAATTTTTGTCTTGAACCATCCTCGGACTGATGGGCTTCTTGAGTAGCTCAAATGGTAAAGAATCTGCCTGCAATGTGGGAGACCTGGGTTCGGTCCCTGAGTCTGGAAGATCCCCTGGAGAAGGGTATGGCTACCCATTCCAGCATTCTTGCCTGGAGAATCCCATGGACAGAGGAGCCTGGCGGGCTACAGTTCATGGGGTCACAGAGTCGGACATGACTGAGCGACTAACACTTTCACTTTCATCCTCCGATTGGCCCACCAGGGCATATGTGCCAAAGTTATCACAGGAGGAAATGGGAAGGAGGGGAAGGAGAGGCTCCCAATCCCCTCTCCTCTAAGCTCCCTGAGTTTTAAGTCTAACCTGTGATGGGGAGAAAGATATTTGAATCAGATGTAAAGTTAAAATTAAAATCAGATGAACTGGGCTAATTTTTAATAACTAAAGGGAAACCTTGGACTGCAAGGAGATCCAACCAGTCCATTCTGAAGGAGATCAACCCTGGGATTTCTTTGGAAGGAATGATGCTAAAGCTGAAACTCCAGTACTTTGGCCACCTCATGCGAAGAGTTGACTCATTGGAAAAGACTCTGATGCTGGGAGGGATTGGGGGCAGGAGGAGAAGGGGACGACCGAGGATTAGATGGCTGGATGGCATCACGGACTCGATGGACGTGAGTCTGAGTGAACTCCGGGAGTTGGTGATGGACAGGGAGGCCTGGTGTGCTGCCATTCTTGGGGTCGCAAAGAGTCGGACACGACTGAGCGACTGAACTGAACTGAACTGAAAGGGAAACCAAGACAGTTGCTGGATATCTCATTAAGGTTCAAAAAAAGTACAGGAAGGAGATTAAACACAGAACAACTGATAGCAATAAATGCCTGAAGAAATAAGTAAATGCCCTTGGAATTTGAGGCTCCTTAATAAAACAGATCCATGATTCTAACACTTTGGATGTTCATTCTATAGAGGGAGAGATGGAGAGTTAGGAGAAGAAAAGGAGATAAGGAAATAACGGAAGATTCAAATCTGGATCTCAAAGAGCTATTAACCCTGAGTCCACCATGGCATCATTTACAGTAGCTTAGATGTGGAGACAGTCTAAATGCCCACTGAAGGGTGAATGTATTTTTTTAATGTGGTACGGTTCTACAATGGACTATTACGCAGTCTTGAAAAAGAAGGCGATCTTGCAGTATGTGACAACATGAATGAAACTTGAAGACATTATGCTAAGTAAAACAAGTCGTTCACAGAAGCACAAATTCTGCATGATTTCACTTATATAAGACATATCAAAGCAAAAAACAGAATGGCAGAGACTGGGGGAAGCGAAAAGAGAGAAGAGCTAATCAGTGGATATAAAATTTCAGTTATGGAAGATGAACACGTTTTAGAGAGCTATTCAACACTGTGCCTCTAGATAAGAATACAGTATTGTTCACTTAAAAATCTGTTCAGAGCGTAAGTCTCATGTAAATTATCACAATATATAAATATATATATATATATATATGTATATTTAAATAATGGAAGAAAAGGCAGAAGGGTAAGACAAGAAATACACTCCAGGGTAATTTGTACCTGGGAGTGAGAAACAGGATTAAATTCATTAGAAAAGAACAAAACTGACATTGTGAGAAATGACAGCAATGAGTCACTTAACAAACTACTGAGACTTCCCTGGTGGTCCAGTGGCTAAGACTCTGCGTCCCCAATGCTGGAGTCCTCAGTTCAACCCCTGGTGAGGAAACTAGGTCCCACATGCCACAACTAAGAGCTTGTGTGCTGAACTAAAGATCCCATAGGACACGACAAGACCCAGTGCAGCCAAATAAATTTTTTTTAAGCTATTACCAACATTAAGGGGGTGATCTTATACCAAAACAAAAACACTATAAGCCATGGCCCTTGTCCATACAACAAAGACGTTTGCAACAAAGCAATGTCAACAAGCGAGTGCCATTCCAGATGTGGGTTGTCTGGAGAGGGACCACTGGTACTGTGATTCTGTGATAATAATGAAGTCCTGTCCCTTCTCCTGCTTGTCCTTATTTGTAAATAAGGCAAGAGAGGAGAGTCAAAAAAAAAAAACAACTCAGGGCCTCTAAACTCTTGACAGTAATGAAGCGCCACAGGCTATGCGCCATGACTGGTCTCAGTGATCCTGGAGACACAGTGGCAATCAGGCCCTTGTCACACGCCCGGAGCCTGTGCAGGGAACACTCGAGCTCCTGCTCGCCCCTGTGAAGTCTGGGGGCCCTTTCCATATTCTACAACTCCACATAAATAAGAAATAAAGGTGGGCGCGCCTCTGGGCTGACAACCGGCTTAGCCTGAATTTCTGGGAAAGGAGGCAGCCCTCCCCACGCGGCTCCCTGGGCCCATTAACATTTCTGTGCTTGGAAGTCAGCTGGGCTGAGACCCTGGTGGGAGCCAGGGCGGTATGAACGCCACCACTATTTTTCAGATCTTGAAAAGTCAAGGCTAGAAGAGGAACGACAGTGCTTTGGGAGTAGCTGCGTCTCTGAAGTTTTCTTTTCCTTTCTCCAGCAACATGGGGAGGGAGCAGTTTAATGAGGAGCCACAGGCCATGGAAGCAAAGCAGTAGTGTCAACACATGAGCGAGGAGCTGGCAGTTTCCTAGGCCTCCTTTTCTCATGAATGCCAAAGTCATTTGTTTTGAAAACAAGAGCCCCTCCTTTGCCCTCAGCATCCCTGTGAAGACATTAAACCACAGGATGGAGTCTGTTCAGGCTTGCAGAGTGTGGGCAAATCCACTGAGACACTGCAGCACCTTTTCCGGGTGAGATGATGGCAGAGCACAGGGGCAGAGAGCTTACTAGAGTCTGGAGTCAGACAGACCCAGGTTCAAGTACCAGCCAAGGCATTTGCTGGCAATGTGACTTTGGTCAAATTTAGTCTCAGTTTCTTCTTAGCAAAAAAACTAAGGAAACTAGGGTTGCCGTGAAACGCCTGACCCCTAACACAGTCCATACTCAATAAATGTTAACTCTGTAAAATAGTGTCAAAACAAACAAAATATCTCTAAGCGTGTGTAACTTGGCGTTGCACTGAGATATTATACTCAAAGCACTTAATGCAGTATCCGAAACAATACCTGTCCAGACTGTGGCAGTCAAGCCAAAAACGCTCTGTGGACCCCTGTAATGGGGGAAACACCCTACTAACACACAGAAAGTTTAGTGATGATTCGTCCAGGTGGTTTTGGGAGCAGAAGAGCCTGAAGCTAGAGGACTTAATGAACCTTCTCTTCAGTGTCCTTTCCATTTGTGAGAAGACTCTACAATCCTAACGTCAATGTATTCTAGTCATCTCATCTAAACTAGGAGTTTTCACACTTTTTGAAGTCATGGAAACATACTGGGTCAGGAAGATCCCCTGGAAGAGGGCATGGCAACCCACTCCAGTATTCTTGCCTGGAGAATCCCACAGACAGAGCAGCCTGGTGGGCTATAGTCCAAAGGGTCGCCAAGAGTCTGACATGGCTGAAGTGACTTAGCATGCACGCACGCATGCAAGAACATCAGATTCCAAGTTAGACCATCTATTTCTAATACTGAAGATAGCAGGAGTCTTCAGACAAGTCTCAACCTTTCTGATCAGGTCTCAGAATTCTCATCATTAAAAAAAGAAAAGAAACATTAAGCATGTTTTCTTTTTCATTAAAAATGAGAAACAAAAACCCTTTGGAATACTGTTGTGACCCCAAGGAGACTAACCAGAATGAAAAGGAAGAAGCTGTTGGGAGATGCTATTGTTTCATATTAGACTGTGTATATTATAAAATTTAATACTATCCTCAATAAGAATGTTGTTGTTCAGTTGCTAAGTTGTATCCGACTCTGCAACCCCATGAACGGCAGCATGCCAGGTTTCTCTGTCCTTCATCATCGCCCTGAGTTTGCTCAAACATATGTCCATAAGAGCTTGAAATAATAATAATGATGATTTTTAAAATGACATTGGGAATGGCATTTGTGGGTGTTACAAGATGCTTCTCCACCTTTTCTGAATTTCTGATGGAAAACAGAATTTAGAATCATATTTTCTCTTTGGAGCCACAATTTGGTTGTAGTCAAAATGTACGAAATGATTAAAAATGGACTTTTAAAAACTGACCTCTACTTTTATACTAGTTGGCTACCAAACCTCAACCAGTGATGAAACTTTTCCATACAGAAAGTAAGGACCTAAGTTTGGGCATGAAACACTCACCAGTGACAGCTGTGCCCAGCTTCTATCCTTGAAAGAAACATCCAACAAAGCAAGTAGTCAGATCAACATGTACCCAGAGTAAGCACAGTTTAATAAACTCTTTATTTTCTTCATTTGCTACTATTTTGGTTTGCCTAAAAATGAGTTCTTGCAGGAGAAATCTGAGTATATTTTTGGCAAGCAGTTAAATGAATTACCTTCGCTGATTCATTGAATGAATAGTTGAAAATCCAAATAGGAAAAAGAACAGGAGATGGGGAAAAGTGAGTTTCTTCAGCTTTAAATATTCATCATAAAGTATTTCTTAGATTAGAGGAAATTCTTACCCATGTTTAAGGATTAGAGGTCTAAAATACCTGCCAAAACATAGCTGTTTTAAGGCATCAGATATTCACTATGATGTGCTCTTTATGGATACAAAATTTGTGTCACCTATTTAAATTTATTGAAGATCAAAAATAATAGGCTGGAAAGGGTTAAGGGAAGATGGTATTTCCCCAAGGAAAACTATGCTTATCCTAGTGTATTTATGAGTCTCCTATGAAAACTTTGGAGTGTTTCTATCATAGAAAACACACGGAAGCTTCTCCCAGAATCATGAGGCTAGAAAGAGGGATATCACCACATGTGTTCCAGGGAAAGGAAAGCCTAGTATTGCAATTGGACTGGAAATCTACATTTTTAAATAGGATTTTATATTTATATATCCAATGCGATATTATAAGACTAATTCTAAATACATGAAAGTACAAGAGACCTCAAAAATCTCCTCCAATCTGACCTGAATTTCCCATTTTACAGATAAGGAAATCAAGGCCCTAAGAACTTACAAACTTGCCTCCAAGGTTGAGAAGTAGCCTTTAAATATCTTCTGCTTCCCATCTATCACTGTTTTTTTCTTTTTTTTAATACTCTGTCTGAGCTTTGGCTTTCTTGAACTTAAAAGGCCAACATGGACGCCACTGATTGTGTCAGTCCTCAGTAAGACAACTTAGAGTTTACTGCTAGTGATTTAGCAGGGTCAGAACGTCAGCATTACATGTCTGGTAGCTGTGTCGGAGAAATTTAGAAAAGGAATATGAGTGAAGGGGGAGGATTTAGAAAGCCTCTTAGGCCACCGTCAATGCTGTGGGTGGGAATCCCCACTCCCCAAGGCTCCAGTGTAAGCTGCTTAGAATTTAGAATGTTGAGAAATGGTCTAAAAACCAGGAACAGTTTCAGAGACTGGAATCCAACAGGGTGATGTCCTTCACCTGGCCTTGTGTTGCCTTCTGACCGAGCTACCTGGTTTTCAACAGGTAAAGTTCCTTAACTCTTGAAAGCCTCTGCATTAAACCATGGTAAATTTGTACAGCGGCGGTTGATCTCTAGCAATCAAAATGGCTTGAAACCTATATGATCACACACCATCTGTCAGAAACTCCTACTAAGTTTACATTTGTTCCACTACACACACTTAACACCGGCACTCGATACCTCCAGGAAGGAAACTAGTTTCCCCACAGAAGGACAAACACCCCGGGGGCAGAACAGTCATCTGATAGGAACATAAGCCCACACATTGTTGTTACTGTTCAATCACTAAGTCCTGTCCGACTCTTTGCAACCCCATGGACTGCAGCACACCAGGCTTCCCTGTCCTTCACTGTCTCCCAGAGTTTGCCCAAACTCATGTCCATTGAGTGGGTGATGCCATCCAACCATCTCACCCTCTGTCACCCTCTTCTTTTGCCTTCAACCTTTCCCAGCAGCAGGTCTTTCCCATGACTTGTCTCTTCACATCAGGTGGAATGCATATATGGAGAGCAGTAAAAGCAACCAGCGTTGGCCATCATGAACTGTGGGCGAGCTGCTTGCTGGATGTAACACTAGCTGAGAGCACTTTCTTATCTTTTCATCCATCGTTAGCAGCTGTAAGGAAGATAAACTCCTCTTTTGTTTTTTTGAGGGAAATAAAGCACCAAAAGGGAGAGCCTTAAGCTTCCCGGTGTGGAAGAAAGCACTGAAAATCGCAATGCAAACAAGGACCAATGTGCATTTTCAACGTAAATCGCCTTCCCATACAGTGAAGACCCATATTTGCTAGCCTACTCGATAATGAGTGGATGAGACTGTAAATGAGGCACTGGAGTTTCCCTGTGAAGAGACCAGAGAAAGGCTCCCTGGTGTTCTCTCCTAGCATCGGCTTCCATATTTGTGCAACAGAACCTGAAGCTGTTCTCTGGTTTAAACAACAGGTGGCACTGCCAGAACCACATTTTCCCTGGCAAGAAACCTTTGCAGTTTGCGATTTCACCTTCCAGGAGGCATCAACAGTTTTCACAATCACCTCTATCGATAGCATGTACATATGTTCCCATGTAGTAAATGCAAACACGAGCTGGGAAACGCTGGAATTTGTGTGACTGCGGTTTTACCAACCACCAGCTACCATCCTCACCCGCTCCTGCACAGTCATCTATACACGGGCATAAATTCCCTCAAGGACACACCACCGCAGGGAAGAAGCAGAAGGGAAAGAGATTCCCGTCACGTTTGCTCCGATTTTCAATTACCGTAGACGTGTATATCCCCTCCCACCCCAGACACATGCACAAGAGAAGCGCCACAAGGTGTGGGGCACATTCTAGGCAAATGATTGAGAAACCCAGGACCTGAGAAGTCTGTTAATTAATTCCCATCAAGAAACAACACTCTACTGTCCATTTTTCATAAGCGCTTGTCACCCACGAAGTCATAAGCACTTCTGCACCAAAGGAGCACGCTCAATATTTGGAAGGAATAGATAGGTATAGAAATTGCATTTCCACGAGGAAAACACAGAACTCAGGACTGTTCTCAAAAGTGCCAAGAAGACAGATTACATTTCACAGGTTTTTTTGTGTCTCCTTTAAATATGAGAAAATTGCCATGCCAAGAATCTCTCATTCAACACCTACGGCGCCTTTTCTTTATTCACACGCTCATTTTTTTTTTTTTTTTTAAATTCACCAGCACAGTTTTATTATGTAACAGCAGAAATCATATGTAAGCATATGATTTCTAGACTACAATATAATAGTTACTGGCTTGATATATAAATTTTATTTAATTTTGAGTTTGGGGGTTGCTTTTTATTATTATTATTAGGACAATTTAACCATGGAAATCTTGCCAATGCGGCAAGGCTGAGATCAAGATGACGGATGGGCAAGTCATGAGCGTAAAGGGACGTGCCAGGTATGAGACTGTTTGGAATGCTGAGCTGCAGAAGTACTAAAAAATGTATTTTTGTAAAAGTGGATGAGTGGGTAAGAGGAAAATTACATGGAAAATCACAGGCTGCACTACGAAGAGATAACGGGCTTTTCTTGCACTGCCTCAACTGTCATATAGTATTTAGTGCCCACACTCGGAGAACAGAGAGCCTAAAGCTTCTACCTGAGGAGCCTCTTGGTGTACAGCTTACACTATCATATTAATATTACCTGTAAATACAAAAAAGAGAGAAGAATGGAGGGAAAAAGTCAAAATATACCTCCTAGAATTCAAAAGCGTCGTAGAAATTCGGCTTTTATCAGCAATTTTGTCCTAAACTACGTGTCCTAGGCAACAAACTGTGGAGCTAAGGCCATGTGATTTCCTAGTGATCAGATAACACTTCACTCGAGATTTCTGGAGGAACTGGGGTTTCATGAAATAGCATGAACTCTGAACCAAGAGGTGTGGGCTTATTCCTGACTCTACCACATACCAGCTGCTTAACCAGTCACATTACTAACCTCTTTAAACCCCACTTCCCAGTATTCAATGATAATATAACACATCCTTTGTAAGGCTATTGTGAATATTTTACAAGGATTCTTTAGTTATAGTAGATGTTTAATTAAAGTTCATTTGAGGCCTTCTGGACTTCAGAAGATATCTTCTTTTAATTTCCCATTAAAATACCCATGAGACTGCATGAAATCTAGCCGCAGTACTATCAGCTGCAGATGAGAGAAGATTCCTTACTCAGTAATATGAAAGGAGTTTCCTTTGAGGACAGCACTGGTGAATGAGTGTTCAGACTTCTAACTGGCATCTAGGGAAGCTCATGACTGCGCAATCCTGTCTGTCTCCTGGCAGATGCAGATTAGAAAAAGCATTAACACGGTTCTCTACAGTGCGAAGGAAAGAGAACGTAACACTCAAGTTACAGAATATAAGCACATGTTTGAAAATGTTTCAACACAGAAAACAAGAAATCCTGTCCTCAGGGAGATGCAAGGGGCAGTCGGGACAGAGACAGGCTGAGATGAAGCAGGGATGGTGGTGGGTGCAGTGAGCTGGCTAAGGTAAAAGAAAAAAAAGAATACATGGAAACAGAACTACCTTAATGGAAATTAAAACATATACTGAAAAAAATGATGGGAAAAAGGTCAGCCAATGTATGGCCATTCAGAGCTGCCTTGAAGGGCTGACTAAGAATAATGGAGATGGGGGTTTTCCAGTCTGTTAAGGATGTTTTGTATGTGGTAAAGAAGTCACCGTAGGTAAAGCTTACAGAACTTTCTCACTTAACGTTATAATACAAATACCTCAGGATAGGTACATTTAAGGCATTTGATACATAATGTTAATTTGCTACCCAAAGGGTTATATCAGCAAGGTATTAGCAATGCCATTTTTAATTTTGTTATTTTTTATTTCAAAAGAATGTTAAACTTAAGTTGAAAAAACAGGACGGTTTATTTTTTCTGAGCCATTTGAGAGGAAGATGCCCCACTCCCATCAAATTGTGCATTTCCTATACAACACTGTCCTACAATAGAACCGTGAAAATCAGGAAATTAACCCTGGTGTATCACTGCCATCTAATCCTCAGACTCTATTTCAGGTTCGCCAATCATTTTGTAATGATTTCTATGGTAAAAGGATCCAGTTCAAAGCATCCATTTCCTTATCTTTCCTGACACTGACACGTTTGAAGATTAGAGGCCAGTTATATTGCAGAGTGTCCCTCAATTTGGGTTTGCTTGATGTCTCTTTGTGATTAGATTCAATTTACGCATCTTTGGCTAGACTATCACAGTAACAATGCTGCATTCTCATTGTAGCCTATCAGGTGGTACCTAATTTCAATCAGTCCTACTACTGATGCTATTAACTTTGATCACTTGGCTAACATGGTATCTGCCAGACTTCTCCACTGTGCAGTCACTCATCTTCATTTGTAATTAATAAGTATTTGAGGGTCTGGGAGTTACTTTGAGATTTCACAAATATCTCATTTCTCCTCAAATATAGACTTTAAGCACCGATTTTATTTAGCTCAGTAGAGGATCATGAATTTCTATTTTATTCAACAGATTATAATCTATTACAATCAGTATTTTTATGCTCAAAATGACCCAAGTTTGCCTAGTGAGAGCCGCTTAAAGATTGTTCCCGTGTCCTTTTGACATATTCCCTACCTTTCTTTGAACACTTCCTTACTTTATGCCATGGTCCCCAACTCTTTTGGCACCAGAGACCATTTTCATGGAAGACAACTTTTCCATGGGGGGCGGGGATGGTTTGGGGATGATTCAAGTCCATTACATTTATTGTGCACTTTATTCCTATTATTATTACTTCGGCTCCACCTCAGATCACCAGGCATTAGATCCCAGAGTTTGGGGGCCCCTGCTTTATGGAACAGTAAGATATTCCAGGCTCAGGCTCAGCTTCTACTTCTCTGTCCCAGCCCTAAAATCAGCCATTTGTCCAAGGAGTACTTTAAAGTGGAGACAGTATTTAGAAGCCAAGGTCTCAGACTAGGTGTGCACCATGAAGCATTGCTCACAGACACTCTTGGTGGACAGAGCTGGGAAACAGCTGTATGAATGACACAAAGACTTACATCTGTGTCTGTTTCTACAGCTCTCTCTGCTGAATACCATGAGTTCACACCAATACCTTCAGTGAACAGTTTGTTCCATCACTAAGTCCTGTCTGACTCTTTGCAACCCCATGGACCATGACAAGCTGGTCTCTTCTGTCCTCCACTGTCTCTCGGAGTTTGTTCAAATTCATGTCCATTGAGTTGGTGATACAATCTAAACATCTCATCCTCTGCAGCCTCCCTCTCCTTTTGCCTTCAATCTTTCCCAGCATCAGGGCCTTTTCCAATGAATCAGCACTTTGCACCAAGTGGCCAAAATATTGGAGCTTCAGCAATAGTCCTTTCAATGAATATTCAGGGTTGATTTCCTTTAGGATTGGCTGGTTTGATCTCCCTGCTACCCAAGGGACTCTCAGGAGTCTTCTCCAGCACCACAGTTCGAAAGCATCACTTCCTTGGCACTCAGATTTCTTTATGGTCCAACTCTCACATCTGTACATGACTACTGGAAAAACCATAGCTTTGACTATATGGACCTTGGTAGGTAAAGTGATGTAACTGCTTTTTAATACACTATCTAGGTTTGTCATAGCTTTCCTTCTAAGGAACAAGTGTCTTTTAATTTCATGGCTACAGTCACCATCCACAGTGATTTTGGAGCCCAGGAAAATAAAATCTGCCACTTTTCCCCATTTATTTGCCATGAAGTGATGGGACCAGATGCCATGATCTTAGTTTTTTGAATGTTGAGTTTTAAGCCAGTTTTTTCACTCTCTTCTTTCACCCTCACCAAGAGGCTCTTTGGCTCCTCTTCACTTTCTGCCATTAGAGTGGTATCAGCTGCATATCTGAGCTTGTTGATATTTCTCCCGGCAATCTTGATTGTAGCTTGTGATTCATCTAGCCAGGCATTTTGCATGATGTACTCTGCGTGTAAGTTAAATAAGGAGGGTGACAATATGCAGCACTGACACATTCCTTTCCCAATTTTTAACCAGTCCATTGTTATTATCAGAGTTCATTCTAATTTCCTCCCCTTCTAAAACAAGAAGTCATGTCTGTCACTGTCCCCTGATCCTGCTTGGATGTGGACTTGGGATTGTTCTCCTCACTTCACCTGAGTTCTGACACTCGGCTCTGGGCCATTGTGGCTTTCCTCTATCCCGGGACCCTTTCCTAACCAAGGTCCCTAATTTGCTCTGCTTCATCTAATAACTTTTGCTACTGAACCACAGGGTAATAGTGAGAACAAGATATATTACCAGCTTTATATATGCGTTTGAATGTCAAAATTCAAATGAGTTTGAATGTCATGTTTGCTAGTATATTTTCTGTATGAAACTGGTTTCATGTGTTTTGCTTATTTGTCTAAATGGATCTATGTCAATTTCATATTGATTAGCTTATGATCTTTGTATGGTAAAGGTACTAATTCTTGGTTTCAGCGTTGCAAATAATTTCCTGATGTCTTCCTTGGTTCTTAATTTCTTTTATTTTCTTAACAAGAACTTTTACTTGGTTGATGAAGAAAATCTGAACTGTTTGTTGCTTTTCTACTGCCTCTGAGTTCCACTTGTGCTCTGAATTTGGGGCATTTCTGTTATTCTCTACACCACTGGTTCGCAACCAGGGGTAATTTTGCCCGGAGGGGGAGCGTGATGCGCATCTAGGAAGTTGAACCAGGAATGCCGCTAATCCTCCTACAATGCATGGGACAGCCCCACAACCAAGAACAAAATATCAACGGTGTCAAGGCTGAAAAACCCTGTTCTATATTCTCTCCAGGGTTCCCAGGTGGCACTAGTGGTAAAGAACCTGCCTGTCAATGCAGGAGACACCAGAGACTCAGGTGTGATCCCTGGGTCAGGAAGATCCCCTGGAGGAGGAAACGGCAACCCACTCCAGTACTCTTGCCTGGGAAATCCCAGGGACAGAGGCACCTGGCGGGCTAGAGTCCATGGGGTCACAGAGAGCTGGACAGACTGAAGCAATTGAGCACACATGCACGCAGGCACACATAGTCTCCCCACTGCTCTGAGCTATCTTTTGATTTCCTCCAAAACGAGATACTGGAGAAGGAAGGGTACAAAGGGAAGTATCTTTAATGTAAACAATGACTTTCTCTGAATTAGACTTATAAATATTGATCATAGAGCCTCCTACAATCTAAAGTGATTGTTAAAAAAAAAAAAAAGCTGCTATTACTATTTCCACAAAGGATTCTCTCAGGTGAAGGCTTCACATGAAGACACTCACCTGATCATTCAGTCTTAAATCTGTGTTTGCAATCCTGTCAAGAACCCGTATCTAGATTATCTGGCTGCATTTGCTCTATCTTAAATGCCCACAAAAAGGAAGGCAAATAACAATTTAATTGTTTCAAATCCTGTAATGCCAGGACCAAGGGCCTTAGTACCAAAAAAAAAAAAAAAAAAAAACTAATAAATACACACCTTTTAAATAAAGAGAAGTATTAAAAATAAAATCCTTGCTTCCTTGGAATTCAGGTTCCTGAAAGAAAATTTTTATATAGCAGAATAACATGAAGAACTATAACAAGAGTCAATTATATATGCCTCCATAAAGCCGAGGGAAAAAAGAATATATAAGATATATTAGAAACAAAGGAGATTTTAAAACGTTTTTCTCTTTGCACACACAGCATGTTCTTCTTGCTTATAGAATCGTTACTGGCCTGCCAGAACAGTTTACTATCATTTTCACAAGTATCCAATTCTTAAAACCGAGGGATTTCAGGAGCTCCTCTACCCAATCAGAGCAATGTCTTTGTCCCAGATCCACCTGAACATAATCCGATCCTCCTGACAGAATTGACATCTACTTTCTTCAACCCCCGCACAGGAAGAGAATGCGTGAGTCCAATAAAACTTACCCAGAGGCTAACGGCGAAACAAAAACCTATGCTGTCTCCCTTTTCTTCAGCACAATACCTTGAAAAAAGCACCACCAGTAAAACAGTAGTCTCAGAAACTGATTTCCAGTGAGAAAGTGTTAAACTCATTAGTGGGGCTTCTTGTGGTCTTGATTCCCTAATGAGCTGTGGGAACTTACATAATGAGGAGAACTCTCAGTCTACATAATTCAAAAGCCTACAAATCCTGCAAATTCTGTTTCCCCTTTTACATGCACTAAACTAGCTTTTTTTCAAATTTTTAACCACTGTATTTAAAAACTTTTGTCTCTTTCCTGACTTGTTACAAGAAAAAAAAAAAAAAAAAGCCCGTGAAAATGACAAAATAATAATTATTTAATAATAACAACAATCAAAATAGTAGCTAACATTTATTGAATTGGGGGCTATGGTGTTACCTACTATTCTAAATGCTTTACATGAGTTTACACGTATTAATTCAATCCCATGGCAACCTATGAAGTAGATACTATTATTATAATTATNAAAAAAAAAAAAAAAAAAAAAAGCCCGTGAAAATGACAAAATAATAATTATTTAATAATAACAACAATCAAAATAGTAGCTAACATTTATTGAATTGGGGGCTATGGTGTTACCTACTATTCTAAATGCTTTACATGAGTTTACACGTATTAATTCAATCCCATGGCAACCTATGAAGTAGATACTATTATTATAATTATTATTCCCATTTTATAGATAAGGAAACCGAAGACCAGGAGTTTAAATAACTTTTTCTAGGTCTGAACCAGGATTGCGATCAGAAAGCCTCATTATAAAACCACTATTCTGCCTCTCTCATTTCCACCCTCCTTACAGCATTATGGGCTTCCCTGGTGGCTCAGCTGGTAAAGAATCTGCCTGCAATGCAGGAGACCTGGGTTCAATCCCTGGGCTGGGAAGATCCTCTGGAGAAAAGGAAAGGCTAACCACTCCAATATTTTGGCCTGGAGAATTCCACGGACTGTATAGTCCATGGGGTCGCAAAGAGTCGGACATGACTGAGCCACTTTCATTCACTAGAAGCATTATGTTTTTTCGCTTAGGTTTTTTAAGTTGTATGCTAAAAGGAATGTTACGCTGTAATGGAAAATAAAACTTTCTTCATCTTTATTTTTGATTGAATCTGAAACTTCAACATTCATTATTACATGAAACCCAGAGCCCCCTTTTTTTTAATAAAGCCTAACTGCATGAGCATATTTATATAGTTACCAGGACAAATCTTTATAGGTTTGTCTGGATCACTGGTGAATTTGATTGCAAAAATAAAAGCTAAAAAGAACATCATTTGTTTTGTTAAGATGACCAGCAACTACTCACAATAACAATGGCAGAGACATGTGACTATCACAAGGTAGTCATTGAATTATCTGAGAAAAAGGAAAAATGGAGTGCATCTCTCCAAACACAGATGAAAAGCCTCTCTACCATCTTCTCTCTCCACTCAGGGCAAAGATTGGAAGGACTCCAGCTGCCCCAGTAGAGCTCAGGGAAGACTGGGGAGCTCTGAAGCCTCATGATGCACGTGCAGAATTCCACTACATCTTTCTGTCTTGGTGTGAAATATAACCCCACTGTTATGGAAGTGTTCAGAGTCATCTTTCTGTGGCGGTTACTGTTGTTCACTCGCTCAGTCGTGTCCAGCTCTTTGCGACCCCATGGACTGCGGCGAGCCAGGCTTCCCGGTCCTTCACTATCTCCTGGAGCCTGCTCACATTCATGTCCATTGAGTCACTGATGTACTCCATCTCATCTTCTTCCCACCCTCCTACTCCTCCTGCCCTCAATCTTTCCCAGCATCAGGATCTTTTCCAGTGCATCAGTTCTTCACATCAGGTGATCAAAGAATCAAAGCTTCAGCATCAGTCTTTCCAATGAATATTCAGGACTGATTTCTTTTAGGATTGACTGGTTTGACCTCCTTGCAGTATAAGGGACTCTCAAGAGCCCCTTCCTATGGTGGGGAGAGTATATTCTGACTTTGGATCTATCCATACTATCACACAAGCCCCTGCCACAGGGCACTCTGGGGCCAGGCAACAGAAGAGTGTGGACTGAAGCCCATGCTCAGGACTGCAGCCGATGGATCTGGAATTCTACAGCTAAAAAGACACCTGCTTTGCCAACCAGCTGTCCAATCCCTATAAGGATCTGTAGGGAGATGTGAAGAAAAAAAGTGCTGGAGAAGCTTCTTGGGAGGCAGGAAATTCACATATCAATCATTATATTATTGATTAGCCTCTGCACTCTCTGATGTAGTAATTAATCACTCTATTGATGAAAAGCCATCTCAGTTTTACAACTCTGTTGTTTTCTCAGCAATACAGGCAAAGTTTCACACACACCAAATTTTATTTGTATATTATTCATTCATTTTTTAGGCAAATCTAAACCCATTCAGATGGAAAGTGGAAAAATGGAACTGTACTTTCCAGTGTGATACTAAGCATAAGATATCTTTGTAAAAGGACTGTATTATTTCAATATTTAGTAGGTGACCTCTTTGAAGATTAGACTCCTGTAGAGTAAGTCCCCCAAACTGTTTCATAATCAGGGATTCTTTTCCTAGGCTCTGAATGACTCTGACAGTTGAAACTCCATTGACACCTGGAAGCCAGTACCACTGAACAAGATGATATATTGCTATGCTTAAGACATCAGGCCTTCTGGAGATAGATAGACTGCAATCTCTTTGCACAAGTCAACATCACTAACAAAAAAGTTGGCTCTCAGACATCAAAAATTACATATCGAAGAGAAATATTCATAAACATGTATACAAATATATAGAGAGATGTACACATCTATACAAAGATGTTCATTATAGAAACACTTGTCATGGTGAAAAAGGAAAGATGAATGTCTATTAGCAGGGGGTTGGTAACATGTATCACAGTGCATATATGGATTCTGGGGCCACCAGCCTTGGTTTAAATTCTGGTTCCACTTGGTTTAAATCCATAGATCACAAGATACTCACTGTATAACTTTGGGCAAGTTACTACACCCCTCTGAACCTTGGTTTCCTCACCTATGGTTTCATAATTTCTATGAAGTGCTCTGAAACAGTGCCTGGTTCTTAGTACAAACCTAATAGCTGTTAGCCATTATTTCAGAGACATCCTGGTGAATGGTAAATTTTGATCATTTAGTGAGAATAAAACGGAGAAGGCAATGGCGTCCCACTCCAGTACTTTTGCCTGGAAAATCCCATGGATGGAGGAGCCTGATAGGCTGCAGTCCATGGGGTCACTGAGAGTTGGACACGACCCAGTGACTTCACTTCTACTTTTCACTTTCATGCATTGGAGAAGGAAATGGCAACCCGCTCCAATGTTCTTGCCTGGAGAATCCCAGGGACGGCAGAGCCTGGTGGGCTGCCGTCTACGGGGTCGCACAGAGTCGGACACGACTGAAGCGACTTAGCAGTAGCAGCAGCAGCAGCAGCAGCAGCAGCAGCAGCAGCAGCAGCAGCAGTGAGAATAAATGTAAAGGGTTTAATAAAATACCAGACACAGAATAAGAACTCAACAAATGTTAGCAATCATTATGATATAACATTACCAGTATGCCTGAAGTGAAGTGAAGTGAAGTCACTCAGTCGTGTCTGACTCATTGAGACCCCATGGACTGTAGCCTACCAGGCTCCTCCATCCATGGAATTTTCCTGGCAAGAATACTGGACTGGGTTGCCATTTCCTTCTCCAGGAGATATTCCTGACCCAGGAAATAAACTTGAGTCTCCCGCATTGTAGGCAGACGCTTTACCGGCTGAGCCACCAGGGAATACCCAGTATGCTCGGTAAAACACAAACAAACTTTTTGGCCGACAAGTGACCATTATAAAAAGGATAGACCTATATTTGTTAGCACGTTAAGATGGCCTTGAGTCATTGCTGCAAGCTGCAGATGTATATAAGTAGCATACCTCTGAACGTGTGCACATGACTCTGTGTGTGTATGTGTGCATGCATGCGTGAGCACGTGCAGGGATACATACCAGATTCCCTTGGAAAATGAGAAGTTGAAAGGCAAAGGAAAACTTTCACTTTTACACTTTTGATGATGTGAGGGTGATCCTACATCATAACAGTAAATAGCAATCATAACCGTAACTTAAATTTTCTTACCTAAATTTTAATTCTGTGAAGAATTTTCTGCTGCTGCCTCTTCACATGAGGACAGTAGGATATAATTTAGGAAGAATAAGGTCACTTGTTAGCCCAGGAATTTTTAGAGCAGCAATAAAGTATACCTCTCTAGCAAGCCATTGTCTAAACTTCCCAGCCAGGGTTGCCTCTTCACCTAGGACTGCTGCTGCTGCTGCTGCTAAGACACTTCAGTCGTGTCCAACTCTGTGTGACCCCATAGACGGCAGCCCACCAGGCTCCCCCATCCCTGGGATTCTCCAGGCAAGAATACTGGAGTGGGTTGCCGTTTCCTTCTCCAATGCATGAAAGAGAAAAGTGAAAGTGAAGTCACTCAGTCTGTCCGACTGTTAGCGACCCCATGGACTGCAGCCCACCAGCCTACTCCGTCCATTGGATTTTCCAGGCAAGAGTACTGGGGTGGGGTGCCATTGCCTTCCCCGTCACCTAGGACACAGGCAGATATTTGTTCCTCTCAAACTCACTGGGCATTTGTCTTGGACTGGATATCCTTGGTGAGTGAAAACAGCTAAGAGGCACAAGTGGTGGGAATTAAAGATGCATCTACTTAAAAAGCAAAGTCTTGCTAATTAGTGATTGCAGTCTCCAGAAATGATATGCTGAAAGCACTGATGGAAAGCTTTGTTAGAATGCATGTCCAAGCAGAACTGTGGTCCTTTTTTTAAATTTTTTATTAATTTTTATTGGAATACATTGCTTTACATTGCCATGTTAGTTTCTGCTGCAAAGCAAAGTGACTCAGCTATAAACATATCTCCTCTTTTACGGATTTCCTTCCAGAACTGTAGTCTTTCAAATCAGCAATTAGAAAAGTGAAGATTAGGTAATACAGCAAGCTCTAACTGATAAATTTAATGTGTCTTATGGAATTCAAAACTTTTTGGCCGACAAGTGACCATTATAAAAAGGATAGACCTATATTTGTTAGCACGTTAAGATGGCCTTGAGTCATTGCTGCAAGCTGCAGATGTATATAAGTAGCATACCTCTGAACGTGTGCACATGACTCTGTGTGTGTATGTGTGCATGCATGCGTGAGCACGTGCAGGGATACATACCAGATTCCCTTGGAAAATGAGAAGTTGAAAGGCAAAGGAAAACTTTCACTTTTACACTTTTGATGATGTGAGGGTGATCCTACATCATAACAGTAAATAGCAATCATAACCGTAACTTAAATTTTCTTACCTAAATTTTAATTCTGTGAAGAATTTTCTGCTGCTGCCTCTTCACATGAGGACAGTAGGATATAATTTAGGAAGAATAAGGTCACTTGTTAGCCCAGGAATTTTTAGAGCAGCAATAAAGTATACCTCTCTAGCAAGCCATTGTCTAAACTTCCCAGCCAGGGTTGCCTCTTCACCTAGGACTGCTGCTGCTGCTGCTGCTAAGACACTTCAGTCGTGTCCAACTCTGTGTGACCCCATAGACGGCAGCCCACCAGGCTCCCCCATCCCTGGGATTCTCCAGGCAAGAATACTGGAGTGGGTTGCCGTTTCCTTCTCCAATGCATGAAAGAGAAAAGTGAAAGTGAAGTCACTCAGTCTGTCCGACTGTTAGCGACCCCATGGACTGCAGCCCACCAGCCTACTCCGTCCATTGGATTTTCCAGGCAAGAGTACTGGGGTGGGGTGCCATTGCCTTCCCCGTCACCTAGGACACAGGCAGATATTTGTTCCTCTCAAACTCACTGGGCATTTGTCTTGGACTGGATATCCTTGGTGAGTGAAAACAGCTAAGAGGCACAAGTGGTGGGAATTAAAGATGCATCTACTTAAAAAGCAAAGTCTTGCTAATTAGTGATTGCAGTCTCCAGAAATGATATGCTGAAAGCACTGATGGAAAGCTTTGTTAGAATGCATGTCCAAGCAGAACTGTGGTCCTTTTTTTAAATTTTTTATTAATTTTTATTGGAATACATTGCTTTACATTGCCATGTTAGTTTCTGCTGCAAAGCAAAGTGACTCAGCTATAAACATATCTCCTCTTTTACGGATTTCCTTCCAGAACTGTAGTCTTTCAAATCAGCAATTAGAAAAGTGAAGATTAGGTAATACAGCAAGCTCTAACTGATAAATTTAATGTGTCTTATGGAATTCAGATACAAGGAAAACCGAATCTGGGAAAATGACCAAATGAAGTTGTTTGAATCATTTTCCTTTTTTTTTTTCCTCCAATGGTTTTCACCAGAAATGGGTCATGCTTTTTCATTTTCCAAAGTCACTACTATTTGAGAACTGTCAAGAATACAATTCTTTTCTGTGTATAGGATGATGCTGAGAATGAATGCTTTACTTTGGGCCCTAGTCTTGTTTGGAAAATGAAGCTGTGGCTTTGATTTTGAGACAGAGACGTAGACAACACAGAAGAAAGGAGGAATTAATCTTGGCTCTCCACTTTTTAGTTATTCATGTTAGGCAAGTTGTTTAATCTCTCTGGAGTTAAGTTTCTTCATCATGTAAATGAAGATATGCACTATTAGAATCCCGTTCATAGTACTATTCTAAGGATCATATGAGTTAATTTGTATAAAGTGCTCTAAAACAGTGACTGGTTCTTAGTACAAACCTAATAGCTGTAAACTATTATTTCAGAGACATCTTTGTGAATGGTAAATTTTGATCATTTAGTGAGAATAAATAGAGAACAATGACAGATCAACTCCTTCAAATTACCATATGTATGACTACCACTATACTAGGTGGGAGGAGATGAAATAAGAAACTATAGAGATCATCAATTGACAGACAGTCAAATGTCTTTGTCAGGTCACTTAGGAGTGAACTCAAGCTAAAATCAGTTCTTATATCACAGTCCAGTATTTTTTTCAACCACATTTCACCATATTCTTCCTTCTGCAATATTATATGGAGGCAAAAAATAGTAATCTCAGGTACAGTAATAGATATACAATATAGTTTTTTTTTTTAATACCTAATCCAGATGGTATGGCTAGGCCCTATACTACAGTTGATAAAAAAAAAAGCTCCCTGAAAATGGGTAAATTTTATCTGATAGACATGAATTCCAGCAGAAGGCTGAGAATCCAGTTAGAACTTTCCAGAACACCTGCCACTTATCTGGAACATGCTACTTGTGGAGGACACAGATCAATAGCCTTGGTCCCTAAGACTGGGTGAGTGAGCAAGAGTGTACTGTGAGGTACTGACAAGATCTCGGGGATATGCTCAGAGAAGGGCAGGTGCACTAGAACTCTTGGCCAGTGCAGCTGAGCCGCGTAGGGGGATGAGCCCCAGCATGCTGGGCTGAGAAACAGGCCTGCAGTCTGAACCCAGGATACACAATGCAGCTTAATTTTTTTCCAGAAAAAGAGAACCTCAGTATAATCTCTGTCTGGACAACAAAAAAGTTAAAGACTATATTGATGGATAGCATCTAGAGAGGAAGTTATGACAGATATGACCCAAGAGGAAAACAAATCTAGAAATAAAATTGATCATCTTGAACGTAAGAGCGCTGTCAGTAAGATTTGTCTCCTCCATCCAAATGATTGCTAAACTCAGAGATTCCTAACATCCCTCTATAAACCAAAAGGCAGTATCAGTGACTCTATGGATCAGGTCACTGGAATTAACTGAATCACGAAGAGAATAATGCTAAGTCTAAGTCTGTAACTCAGAAAGAAAAGACTGGCTGGGTATCCTGTACACTCTGCTGGCCTAAACCACGGAGAGGACACAGACTCTCCAAGACTTGCTGCCTTTGGACAGAGAGGGACTTGGGTCTGCCTGTGAACTTTAGCAACATACCTTCTTGATAAAGGCAGTGGGTATAATTTCTCCCTTTTGTCATCTGAATAGATCATGATTACACTATAAGTGGGTAGGGAGGTAAATAGGTGGAGAGAGAGAATCAATGGACGTGGTGACGTTACTAAGACCCAGCAACAAGGAACTAAGGAGCTATATACTAAATCCCGAGTGTTTGAAAGAGAACCCTGTCCCAGAAATAATCCTGCTCTTTTTTCAAAAACAGAGTTCTTCTAACCTTCCCTAAGTTCTGTAGATGAAATAATAAAGAACTTTTAGATCAAGTACTCTCATTTTAATCCATGCCATATAATTGTTTATCTATAGGATACACTGGAGAAGGAAATGGCAACCCACTCCAGTATTTGCGCCTGGGGAATCCCATGGACAGAGGAACCTGGCAGGCTACAGTCCATGGGCTCACAAGAGTCAGACATGACATAGTGACTAAACCACCACCACCATGTATAGGATATACATAGTGTAACCATGGAACCGCAGAACACTCACTTGCCTAACAAAATGCTAGTTTTTCCATTTGTCTTTGGGAGAAGACAGGTTGGTCTTTTTAAAGTTCATCTAGAGTAATCACATGGGAGAAGGCAATGGCACCCCACTCCAGTACTCTTGCCTGGAAAATCCCATGGACGGAGGAGCCTGGTAGGCTGCAGTACACGGGGTCGCTAGGAGTTGGACACAACTGAGTGACTTCACTTTCACTTTTCACTTTTATGAATTGGAGAAGGAAATGGCAACCCACTCCAGCATTCTTGCCTAGAGAATCTCAGGGACGGGGGAGCCTGGTGGGCTGCCGTCTATGGGGCCGCACAGAGTCAGACACGACTGAAGTGACTTAGCAGCGGCGGCAGCAGAGTAATCATGCAGGTAAAAAGTAGCATCTTATAGGACATGGAAAACTAAGCAGATACTTAGAGCACTCTACACTGTATTCTAGACGGCCAATCAACTTAGGCTGTTTTGTTTAAAAAAAAAAACTTGTAAAATTAAGCTCTTTCAAAGTTCTGTTGCTGCCAAACTTGTCACAGAGAAGGTCATAAGTACATACCAACACACAAATTATGTGCATTTACCATATTTCACTGATGACAGAGCCCTAAGAAGACTTTTTAAGCATCTTGACTATAGTTTTCAAACTTTTCTGCTGTGGAACCCTTACATCTATCAAAGCGTTAAGAAAAACCCCCAAAACATAGAATCACAAAATAAACGTGATCCGATATGATGGAAGGAAGATGTGTGTACATGTCTGGGCTTGGAGGAAGGGGACATGAACATGTCTGTGTGAGAGGAACATTCTGCTTCCCCAGAATGTTGTTTGAGAATCACTGACGCAGGGACTTCCTTGGTGGCCCAGTGGTTAAGAACCCGCCTGACAATGCAGGGGACCCTGGTCACGGCTTTGCTGGTGACTCAGGCAGTGAAAAATCCACTTGCAATGCAGGAGTCCCAGGTTTGATCCTTGGGTTGGGGAGAACCCCTGGAGAAGGAAATGGCAGTCCACTCCAGTATTCTTGTCTGGTGAACTCCATGGACAGAGGAGCCTGGTGGGCTGCAGTCCATGGGGTTGCAAAGAGTCAGACACAACTAAGTAACTAACACTTCCACTTTCAGGGAACTAAGATCCAACATGTCTTATGGAAACTAAGCCCCTGGGCGACAGCCACTGAGCCCACACTCCCTGTAGCCCAGGCGCTGCAATGATAGATCCCACATATCAAGACCTGACATAGCCAAATAAAAAGTTAACTTTTTTTTTTAAAAGAAATTCACTGAGGCAGTATAAGTCTCTCATTTGCGGATAAAATTAAAAGTGGATTTCCCTCCTGGTGATATCACCTTATACATTAAAGCCTTTTTTTTTTCCTGTATGCTTCTAGCAATAGTATTTTATGACTCTATGATATATGGTTCTCACAGGAAATCACATAAACAAAGGGAAGATCATTGGCATGATAATCACTACAATAGATCAAACTAAACAATCCTGATGGCATATTACCTATCTGCTGAGAAAAGAGGGAGTGAGAGCTTAAGCTCAGACCACCCTGGAATCTTACTTATGTATTTATTATGTATTAAACACTGAGATCTAAAACTGAGTGAAGAACTAACTGGGAAAATCTGTTATTTTAATAGAAATAATATTGACCCCTGGAAATAAACATTATTTCAGGTTACAAAGATGTTAAGTTATGGTAGAAGCTGATTTCAAAAGGCTTTGCTGCTATGAACATAAAATCAGGTCATTTTCATTCCGGCTCCATTGTAGTCTGTTGGGACTTAACTGAAATCAGCCATTTTAATTCAGAAACAATATTTAGGTTGCAGAAAGCAGTGAAAGCGACCCTGCCTTTGCTTAAAATCTCTGAAACAAAAGGGATATTTTCTGTAATAGCATAAATTACACAGGCTCTAAAGTTATATGGAAAAGACCCTTTCACTCTTGCAGAAATGTGCAATTCTGTGGCTGCAATTTTCTGAAACTGCTTAATAAAACTTTATCTTTTTTATCAGAAAAAAAAAAAAGCAGAATACCAATAGCTCCATAATAGGCATCCAAGTAACAACACTCTACTTATTAGGGCACGGAGTATTAATAATTAACTGTTGGTCAAGCACACTGAGTGAGCACTCTTCTCCCAAAGGACAGTTTCCTGTCAAGATGTCACCCAGAAATAACCCTTTAGATTACAGGAAGGGGCTGCAATTCCCTGCAGTGCATCTGAAAACTATAAACATCGTCAGAGTTTCAGTACCTGCCATGAGCAGATCAGCTCACACCTGGATTTGTCTCACCCTCCTCCCTCCTTCCAAAAAAAAAAAAAGCAGAATACCAATAGCTCCATAATAGGCATCCAAGTAACAACACTCTACTTATTAGGGCACGGAGTATTAATAATTAACTGTTGGTCAAGCACACCGAGTGAGCACTCTTCTCCCAAAGGACAGTTTCCTGTCAAGATGTCACCCAGAAATAACCCTTTAGATTACAGGAAGGGGCTGCAATTCCCTGCAGTGCATCTGAAAACTATAAACATCGTCAGAGTTTCAGTACCTGCCATGAGCAGATCAGCTCACACCTGGATTTGTCTCACCCTCCTCCCTCCTTCCTCCACTCTCATCTTTCTCACAAACACAGCAATAATTGATGGCATCTGTCTTTCTGAGGATCAACCGTCAGCAGCTGCCTGTCCCAGCACTGAAGGATGTACGAGCTGAAACAGAGATGGCAACCAGATGGAAAAGGGATGGAGAGTTTCTATATATACAAGCCCGGGCTTTGCCCTTGATTCACTGGACAAGTCCCTTCAACCTCTCAGCAAAGCAGGGATCATAAAACTTACTACCTTAGCATCGAAACGCTAGGAGCTCTAATTTAACAATGTCTATCATGAACTCTGGTACCTCTGTACTGATGCTTGTTGTCTCCTCTCATGTTCAAGTAGCATGACCATTAAACCACCTCCTCATTTGCAGGGATCCAAGGTCAGGCAGAAACAGCATCCGCACTCTTTCACTCCACCATTACGTGTAAAGACGACATATTGTATTAGAGTCCTTGACTGGAAAATGTATGGATGTGGGGAGTCAGACAGACGTGAGTTCAAGTCCTAGCTCTGCTACTTCCCAGCTATGTAAGCTTGGGCAAGGCAACTAACTACTCTGAGCTTCAGCTTCCTCACCTGCAAATAATTAATAGTAGTAGTGGCAATAGTAGCGGTAGTAAAGAAAGAAAATGCATACTTTAGAGGATCACTGCAGGTTTCAAACAACACGTGCAACTACCATACAGCTTGGGAATTGTACTCTTGAGTATTTATCCCAGAGAAATGAAAATTCCTATTTCTATAAAAACCTATGCATGAATTTTATAGCAACTTTACTTGTAATAGCCATAAACGAGAAGCAACTCAGATGTCCTGCATGGGGTGAAAGGTTAAACTACTTAGTGATAAATGGAATATTACTAAATCTTAAACAAGGAAGAAATGATTGATACACAAAACAACCTGGACAAATATGTAGAGCATTAGGCTAAGGGAAAAAAAAAATCCAAAAGGTTGCATAGTATATGTTTCTATTTGTATATCATTCTTGAAATGACAAAATTATAGAAATGGAGTGTAGATTAGTAGCTATTTGGACTAGGGGTTGAGATGGGGGAAAAAAATGGATGTAGCTAGAAAAGGGCAACATTTAAGGGATGCGTGTGGTGATGAAATGCTATTTCTTGACTGTAGTAATGGCAATGTCTGGTGATACTGTACCATAGTTCCGTAAGATATCCCCTGGAGGAAACTAGGTTAAAAACACAGAGATCGCTTCCATATTGTTTATGAAAAATATTAATACATGTAACTTACAATTATCTCAAAATAAAAGGTTTGATTAAAAGAAATTCTGAAGATTTCAGAAGATCACACAAGGATTAAATAATATATGGAACTGAACAATAAATTATTATTAAATACTATATGGAAAATCTCCTAGAACAGTCAGTTCTTAGCAAAAACAGAGACTCACTAAATGTTCATTTCTTTCCTCTCAGGAAGTTGTTCATAGATAGAATGTGTTCTAGCGGACTTTTGTGGCTCAAATGAAAAGATAACTCCATGAAAACAGTCTGATAATAATACAAGTCTTTCTTGGCCTTTTTTTCTGTAAATCTAGACTTTTAGGAAAATTTGCATTATTTCATATCAAACAAAATCAGCCCAATTCCCACAGAAAAACTGCAATTCAGACACCACCAAATTTCTTTATCAAAAATGTGAATAGTGGGGCAGGCAGCAGTGGATTTTTATTTAGTTAGCCAAAGGCCACCATCAAAAGAAAAACTATGGCCAAAAATCAGTTTGTATATCCTATTACAGGTATAGCAGGAAAAAGGAGGAGAGGATAAAACCTGGCTTCATCCACTCAAGAATTCGCATCTAGTTAAGGAAGGAAAAGTCACACATGAAGAGGTCAGAGAACAAGTAAGTGGAGAAGAGACCATAAGTGCAACAAAGGTGCTGAGAAGGGAGAAGTGAGCGGGAGCTGGGATCTGGGCACACGGCTGGGAGGTGGCAGGCAAGACCAGTAGGATGCTACAGGTCTGCATAGAGCCCCTTTGGTCCTGCTGTCTGGTACATGGCCTTGGCCTCTGGAAGGACTGCAGCTGACTTTAGTATTTTGCTGATGCTCAGACAGAGAGCTTTCCCAGAGAGCTCTAGGCCCTCTGCCTGATCCTTACTGTATAAACAAGCTTGCATGAAGCTCCTAATTACAACACAGGCAAAGGAAAGGAAAACACACACACACACACACACACATATGCACAGTGGATGAAGCATCGGAGTGCTCTAGCCCTCAAAATAAAATGAGACGCAAAGTCTTTGGCAGGACAAACATTCCCAACACCTTATCCTCCAGTTCACTGCCTCAGGATACAGAATTACCAGGTGGCCCCGTCTGAACTCTTTAGTTCTAAATTAGGGCCTGAAATGATCCAAATGCTGTCCAAATCTTTTCCATGCCAAAATGAAGGTGGTAAGCATATCTTTATTCCAGTGATCAAAACCTGGCAATTTGCTATGTTAAACCCCTACTGCATAGCCATGTATTTGAGGAACATGTTTTCAGAATAGCATTTATTGTATAAATGCCATCTTGTTGCATGTCTTCCAGCTAGGAGAGTTCTCTGGAAGCTGCTGGTCCTGAGTTGAAATAAATGGAAGGAAATGAAGGTCACAGCCTACAGCAAAGTTCCGAGATGACTTCTCTGCCACTCACCAAATGAGCCTTTTGACAGACTCCAACATCAGGACAGTATCGTCATTTCATGAGGTGAGCTATTGGCAGACAGATGTCTCCGAATCACATTAATTGGAACCTCTTGTCACAAGATAGCAGCATTTCAATTTCTCTGTGGATGTTCGTGTGCTACACATGGTATCTGGCAGGTGTAAGAATCTCATCTCTGATTGCCTATATTCTCAATCTACTTTCTCGGCCTATTTTCGTACTGCAAAGCAATTACGGTGGAAAATCAGTTTGCAACATGCGCTCATCCATATTCAGTTCTTTCCACTTCAGGCAAATATTGCCCAGAAAAAAATAAATAAATAAAAGGAGACAGATTTGAGAAATCCAGATCTGTTCCTATATTTTGATCCCCTGATTGTCCAAATGTTTACTTGTTGATAATCCACAATTTGCTCCATGTCAAAATAAATATTCAAAAGACATAGCTCCAAATAACTAAAGCATACATCTATCTTTAGGAGGGCTGACACATGCAGAGAAAAATCTCAATATATAGACCAATAGATACGGGCAGGATGAAAGCACAGTGAATTAATTGAAAGCACAATGATAGAGAATAGTTAAAAATAAATAAACAGTGTTATTGATTTCACATATGCTGAAGAAAACAAAGATTTAAGAGGCAGTACCTGGGACCATGACCAACTGACCAACAAAATGGGGCTGAGGAGGAGACAGAGCGTTCTCACTGAAGCCTTAAGCCTTAGGGCCAGCCCAACTTGGATCTCCCAATCAGCTTCTCAGATTTTGTTTGTGAAATTAACAGAAGTCACAAGGTGGGGACTAGAATTTTGAGATTCTCCTAAATGAAATTTTTATATAAAAGCTACCTACGACTGCAACTAACTCGTCCATAAGATTTTTTTACTTTATTTTTAAATAGGTAGGGGATACAATTTTTGAGGGTAGGAGCCAGGTGAGTCCTCCTTTGCCTGGCAAAGCAATAGTTATTTTTTTTTAAGGTAATTAACTGACATGAATCAAAACTGAAAAGGTTGAAAACCACAAAAAAGTCTCCCTGCCCACTCCCCCATCTTTAGAGGCATCCAACTTTATCAGCTTTACTTTTATGCATATAAAAGTATGTTTACATATTCTTTCCCTTCCTAATTTTTACCCAAATGGCCATATACTACACAGTCCCTTTTCATTTTTTCTGCACACTAAACAATATACCTTAGATTTAATTTCATATGAGGGCATAAAGAGTATCCTCATTCTTTTTTATGACTTTATAGTATTCCGTTGAACAGACATAGCTTGATTTAAATAACCAGTCTATTGGTGAATGTTATTTCCATTCTTTTCATATTACAAATAATGCGGCATTGAATGTCACTTCACGTATTTGCTAAAGTATGTATTAAATAAATTCATAGAAGTCTGGTTGCTGAGTCAAAGGGCATATGTATTTGTAAAATGTATTCACAAACACACACACATACATACACAGCTTGCTTCTCTGTACCGTTGCTAACACAGGGCACCAGTGAACACCTTGCTCTTTACCAATCTAATTGGGGAAAAAAAGACATTTCAGTGTAAGTTTTCACTTACATTGCTCTTATTATGAATGAGTTGAGGATCTTGTGCCCTAGGAGGCTGACCCTTGGGGACAGCTTCACCTTACCTCTCTTGCCTGGAAAGGTTCAGTAACTGGGAGGCACCAGGAGGAGATGGGAAGGTAGAAGGAGAGAGATATCAGGGCATCTCTTTCCTATTTCTGCCTCATCCCAATGCCATGCTTCTATTGGTGGCTATCTGCCTCCATATTCACAGCTTCCTTTGGGCAATCCGTCATCCCCCGCTGCCGTTCTGAGTTCGAGTAACACTATTTTCCCTCTGTGTGCCCTGGAGTGATGGTGATGGCTTCCTGCCCTTGCTGGTCTTTGAACGTCTCATCACACCTCGTTCATTCCCTTCATCTTGCCCCTTAATCTGAGTCTTCATTTTAAAACTGTTAGCTGACTTTGTGTTTTGCTGAGACGCTGACATACAAACCCCTCGCCTACTTTTCTACTGAGCTGTTTAGTCTTTTTCGTATTGATTCATAACTGTAGGAACTCATTATTCTTTAGAGGAAGAGCGGCAGACTTTTTCTATAAAGGGCCAAACAGTAAGTATTTCTGGCTTTGTGTGCCATGTGGTTTCTGCTGCAGCTGCTCAAGTCTGCCACCGTATGGTGACAACAGCCCCAAACAAGACGCAAACCGACGGGGTACAAATCAAGTTCTAAACAACTCAGTTTATAAAAGCAGGCTGAGTTTGGCCTTGGGACTGTACTTACAGACCCAGCATTAAGCAAATTATCCCTTCCCTAGGTTATGAGCTGCAAATATTTTTTCCCCAGTTTGTTTTTTATAGGGGTTTGGCTATGCAGATTTTTTTTTTTTAATGTTTATTTTAACATGGTAGAATTCATCTTTCATTTATGGTTTCAGATTTTTGTGTCACACTCAAAAAAAAGAACAAGGAGTCAGGAAAACCACAAGAAACTCAAAGCAGAAAGCTTGCATCTTAAATTCAATCAGGTAGCCTGTGCTACCATTAATAGTCTATTAATGAGACCACTCAGCCTTCTAAGACAAGAGTTTTAACAACATGTCTCAATTCAGTCCAGTTCAGCTCAGTCGCTCAGGCGTGTCCGACTCTTTGCGACCCCATGAATCGCAGCACGCCAGGCCTCCCTGTCCATCACCAGCTCCTGGAGTTCACTCAGACTCACGTCCATTGAGTCAGTGATTAGTGAAACCTATTTCTCAAATAAAATCTTCCATGGAAGGAAGACTGAGGCATGACATAGATCGAGCACCACGGCTGAGGCAAACTCTCTACTCCCAAAGTGCGAGAGAGTGACCTTCCAGCCCACTGGATTCTGGACCATAAAAACCACTTCTCTACACGAATACTAAGGGCCTTAGAACTCAGAAGAGCTTTTACATCATATTCTCGTAAAAATTCCAAGAATTCTCCATTGCATCATGTACAGAGGCAGATGGCACGCCCACCCCAACATCTTTCCATCAGCAGGCATATGGGATGTCTGTGGCAAGTCTCACCATGAAGGCAATCTCTCAGTGTTTCCATCTCAGGCCCACACACTACTTCCTGTATAATTTTGCTCCAGGGTATAAGGGTTCTTGGCCTTAGTTTGTAGCAAATTTAGTATGGCGAATTTCCGCTGTCTACAATTTAAAAAACAAATAGCTTCAGGGAAGTTTTGGAAGTAGAAACAGGGAAATTAAAGCATTGCCAATTTAACTACTTATTTCCATACACTAGGAAAGGTTTTCCTCATAGGAAAAAGGTGTTGGGCATTCAAGTCTCTACCGAGATTTAATATTTGAAAGCCACAGTGAGCGTTGCTTATTTTCTCCCGTCATGAAGAAGCAAATCCAGTTACAGGCGAAGGAACAAAACACAGACTGTGGAGATTTAGAGATTTCAACATGAATTTACCTTCTACACAATAATGCTAGTAATGAGTAAGAACAATCTAAAATTTTTCAGTGGAGGTACAAAAATAGTCTTTGAAATTGCAATCAGTTGCTCTGTCCATGACGGAACACATTTACTCATATTTAGATGCCCTTCTCTCCATATATGGGTATAGGCAGATGTACAAATTATATGTTCATCCATATGTAAACATAGCTACAGGCAGATATATACCCACCCTCATCTAATGATATTGCCTAGAAAATATATTTTAGAAAACATACATTTACAAAGGCCAACGTACAAAACCAAAATCGCCAAGGTAAATATAGGCTTTGGGGAGGAAGAAAGATACAGCGCAATAATAAGCGCAATACCTAGGATAATCTGAGGGAGCCTTTGAAATGTGACCATAATATCACTGTATTCCTCAAAGGAATAACTGATGCTTACAAACTGGCTAGAGACTTCTTGTCTCCATTTACTAATTGACTCAATAAATTTTACTAAGGGCCTAATGTGCAAGAATACCATGTGGGATTAAAAGGGTAGGGGTAACTGGTGACAGCTGAGTCACAAGATAGCAAACATCAGTTACATGGCAATAAAGAGAAGAGAACCCTCGAAAGAAAAGCTGCGGACAGGAGTTTTCTCAACTGATTAGGTCCTGCTGTAGTGGAAGCAAGGTCACAGGTTCAATCCTCTCTTTGCCAATTACCTTTTATGGTGTTTCAAAGACATAGCCCAGGCCTGAGTATTCTCAACATCCTAGCAGGAGATCAAAAGAGATTTGGGAAGAAAAGAGAATGGTTCAGCCCAAACTAATCCCAAGTACTAGAAAAGGAACTTTTACTAATTCAGAGTGAATCAATACCACTATTATCGTCTAAATTATAGTGAATGTCCAACATAATATGTGGCTATGTACAATTAAGTATTATAAAACATTTCTCCTAGGTAGTGTTAAACTGGATTTATTCAGTTACCTAATAAGACACTCTAATGAATCAGAGAAAGCATTCACCTTTCAAATGGATGTATTCTAATGCTTTCGTTTACAAGTAATTTGGGGCTGTTTTGGATATTTATTGCGTTACAATCTGAATGTTATTAACAGGCAAAGATTAAAAAGGAGGAGGATTTATTTAGTTCCAACCTGAGGGGTTAAAGAAATAGGAAAACCACCAGGATTCAAACTCTGGGCATTTAATCCATCACAGCATATTCAAAAGTCAACTACTTGTGCTTTGTCACCAGAGATCTAAGAAATGCTATTGCTTATCTTTTCTCTTACACAAACATGAACTTGGGCTTGGAATGTCTCTGACACACCTTCTTTCTCTCAAAGAACTATCCCAATAAAAGCTGACAATGCCCTCCAAACACTGCTTTCTGATAGGAATTTGCCAAATTAGTTCCAAATGCAGCCCCCAGAGCCAGAAATACTCGAGTTCAGCCACACTGGGATTAAGCCTTCTGGGTGTCAGAGTTCTCAGCTGGGGCTTATATTAAAACAGTAGTTACAAACTCTGCTTCCCAGAACCTCCCCAGAGTCCCACAGCCTGGGAGGTGGGGCAACCAAGGAAGAGGTGGCAGACTCTGGGGATCCCCATTCCCCTCACATTCCTCTCAGTAAGCATTCTATATACTCTTACCAAAATGGCTTGGTGGGCTCCTGTATTCTCTTTCATTTAAAGAAAGTGTTTTATGCTAAAATATTTGGACAACTCCTATTCTTACAGAGCGTAAACATTTTATAGTCTACCCTTCACTGATTCTACTGTGTCTTAATATCTTGCTGCTTAGAATTTTGTTTGAAAATGGTTAGATGTTGCACAAATGGCAAATAACTGAAAGACAGATGGTTGTGCTTTTTCCACTTTTGATATATAATCAGTGAAGAACTACTCACTAGGAACTACTTCCTAATTAAGACATACCTATCATCCAGAGGGGCTTTAAAGTCCCCACGCAGTGAAAACATTTGATGTTCCTTATTCTCTTCCCACAATGGAGATTTCAAAATAAAAACACTATATATCAAAAGAAAAATGCTGCATATGCTGAAATTAACTATATCTTTACAGAACTTCTAATAGTAAATTTCTGGTTAACTTGTTCAGACTTGACCTTTTTTATGAAAGTGAATTGTCTACGTGTATGTTTGCCTGTGCCTGCATCTCGATGCTGCTAGGGCATTAAGCATGCACACAACAGCCTGAAATCTGCCTTGTGGGCAATTCAACAATGGTTATAATCTACCAGAAAGTAATTCTAAAGAGAGCTAGTAAAACATTCATAGCTAAAGCAATCAAATACACTGGCTACATTAGGAAAATCTTAATTTCTGGTTCTGGGAGACAATTAGAGGGGTCGTAATCTCTTTTCCAGTGGATTCAAATGGAGTTATAACTAGCTAAATTTAGATGGTATGAAATCCTTATTATAAAAATAAAGTTTTGACCAAATAAATAGCTTGCGTTCCTAGATGAAATTACCAATAAGGAAGTTATTATACTATGCCTTAAAGCCCTTATTGAGGTACTTTGTAACACTTTTCTCTAACAGCTTCACCTATAGAGTTAGTTTCAGTGTGTGTTCATTTCATAGTAAAGGAAATTGAGGATCAAAGGATTAAAGAATCTGTCCTAGGTCATACGACTGATAAGTGACATTTTGAGGATATGACCCTGGGCCCATCTGATTGTTCAGTAGTTCAGTTCAGTTCAGTCACTCAGTCGTGTCTGATTCTTTGCGACCCCATGAATTGCTGCACGCCAGGCCTCCCTGTCCATCACCAACTCCCGGAGTTCACTCAGAATCACGTCCATCGAGTCCATAATGCCATCCAGCCATCTCATCCTCGGTCGTCCCCTTCTCCTCCTGCCCCCAATCCCTCCCAGCATCAGAGTCTTTTCCAGTGAGTCAACTCTTTGCATGAGGTGGCCAAAGTACTGGAGTTTCAGAGTCAGCATCATTCCCTCCAAAGAAATCCCAGGGCTGATCTCTTTCAGAATGGACTGGTTGGATCTCCTTGCAGTCCAGGGGACTCTCAAGAGTCTTCTCCAACACCACAGTTCAAAAGCATCAATTCTTTGGCGTTCATCTTTCTTCACAGTCCAACTATCACAACCACACATGACCACAGGAAAAACCATAGCCTTGACTAGACGGACCTTTGCTGGCAAAGTAATGTCTCTGCTTTTCAATATGCTATCTAGGTTGTTCATAACTTTACTTCCAAGGAGTAAGCGTCTTTTAATTTCATGGCTGCAGTCACCATCTGAAGCTGTTGAGGCATGTTATCTGTACATCCTAGAATGAATATTAAAATGACAATGGATAGCTTAACAGTTTCCCTCCAAAGCCTATTCTTGTTAATCCTTTGGATTTTTTATATTCTTATATGCTAATTAAAATTTCTAAGATGTTCCTCTGGATTCACAAATATATACTGCATGTTATAACAATGGGGAAAAATTATGATTAGAAGCAAATTAATATGACAAGAAAAAAACTGGGGGTAAAATCCCAGAAAAATAATCACAATTCAAGAACCATATGGTTGCCTGAGGAAGGAGGTTAAGGGGGAGGGTGGCTAAATGAATAAAAGGGAGCAAGCTGTAAAATAAATAAGTCATGGGGATGTAATGCACAGCATACGGAATATAGTCAAGAATATTGTATTAACTTTGTGTGGTTATAGATGGTAACTAGACTTACTGTAGTGACCATGTTACAATATATACAAATATCAAATCATTATGTAATATACATGAAACTAATATAACAATGTACGTCAATCATGCTGCAATTAAAAAAGAACCACATACTCAGACTATCTCTAAATTCCTAATTGCAAGTTATGCAAAAGGAGCATGACACGCCATGTACATCAAGAGGTATACATGCCAAACCACAGAACATTCAATGGTAATAATTCTGCTCTTTTTGGGCACTGTTAGATTCTCCACCCATATGAAAGAATTTAATATTATGAATGAATCAATTCTAAAAGAGGCACCTAGTATGACAGCTTCAATTCAAAATGTTCCTCCTCTATCTCTCAAGAAGAAATTAAAGCTGTATAAATCAAGTCTCCACGGCTGCTGTTGCCTTTGGCTGAAGCCCCCCCACCTTCTTCCCCTCTCTGTCAAGCTACCTCCTTTTTCATCTTCAAGACTAAACCCAAGACTCACTCCTTGAAGTAAGCCTTCTTGAATTCCACTCTAGTATTGGAGGCCTTATTTTGTGTCATGACTTGCAAACCCTACCTTTATCAAAGCCTTAACCACATAGCGTCCTGCTATCTCTTCCACCAGGTTAAGCTTACTGAGGCTGTCTCTGGAGCTTTAATGCCTATTCTTAGTAGATGCTTAATAAGTATATCTTGAGGACTAAAGGAAAAATCAAAGTGCCTAAAACTATTTCCAGAACACAGTGGGAAATCTTTATCTCTTTTTTTCAGCCACTCTCACTATTTCTTTATCCTCACTCTTACCTACATACAGATAAATACAGGCCAACACTTGCACATAAGTATACAGACACAGCATTATCATGATCATCCATTCTACCTTCTGCATGGACTAACACTGTCTCCACTGCCATTATTATCAAAAACAGGCAAAAAGAAATCAAGAAATCTAAGAATTTCTGATAAAACACACAACATTGTATAATTCATCAGTCTCACCATGCATTTCTGCCATTCAATCAAACAAATATTCATGGAGCTCATAGTACTGTGTAAAGCACTAAAGGCAAGTCAGTTAGGATACTCACATATTTTGAGTACAAAATGCCTGAACCACCACGGATATTCAGAAAAGTCCAGAAAAGCAAAATTAACTACTGTACATAATTAAACTACTGTACATATACCAGGGCTTCCCTGGTGGCTCAGCTGGTAAAGAATCTGCCTGCAGTGCAGGAGACCTGGGTTCGATCCCTGGGTTGAGAAGATCCCCTGGAGAAGGGAAAGGCTACCCACTCCAGTATTCTGGCCTGGAGAATTCCATGGACTGTATCTTCCATGGGGTCGCAAAGAGTCAGACATGACTGAGCGACTTTCACTTCACTTCACAAAACATATCTTGAGATGGAACCAACACAACCAAAATATATGATTATTTTAATATGGGAATGACCCAAATCATAGGAAATAACTCAAGGGGACATGCGGGTAGCTCCCAGCCTTTGCACAGGTAATGGCACAAAAGATAGACACACATGTCCCGTGCAGAGCACAGGTTTGTGGTAAAGAATTGATGCTGACTTAAAGTGGATACCAACTTGAAAATTTGATAAATGCTATTTACTTTTAAAACATGATTAAATAGCATTTATAATGAACATGCTTAGAAACTGATGAATAATGTATTACATATGCAGTAAAGGCAAAATACAAAATAATTGTCTGAGGGGGTAACTTTTTCCCGGCAACATCCTAGAACTATGACAGTATGTTCTTTTCTCAGAAACACTGGGATTAGGACTCTGCAAGAGGCAAAAATCCTCAACACAGAGAGGAAACTGAATAATGATTCTCATCAAGGATTTCTGGGATCCATAAGTGAAGGAAAACCTGTCAGAGCACTAGGTTTAGGAAGATTCAGCGTTTACTACACCTGCTGCAGTGTCCATAGGTACATCCTGGTGAGAAACAGTAGATTCTCTAGGTATGTTTTATTTTTCTCCCAGATCTCAATGAAGTTCCCTTGCAGCCTCTTTTGTCTGACTTGTATTTAAAAAATGAAAAGAAATCATTCCACAAAATAACATACTCCAATTTCCCTCTAATTCAACAGTTTTGTAAATAATTAAACACAGATCTAACTTTAATTGATACACAGTATATTTTTCTAAGTTAGGGGGTGCCCATTGTGCAATAAGTCATTATTTGGACTCAGTTCTTAGTGTAAATTATAATGGCATCACTGACTTGGTGGACATGAGTTTGAGCAAGCTCCAGGAGTTGGTGATGGACAGGGAAGCCTGGTGTGCTGCAGTCCATGGGGTCACAAAGAGTCAGACACAACTGAGTGACTGAACTGCAGTGAACTGATAATGATTCATGGTTCAATTTATGGGAAATGGCTTAATAAGTCCATGTCTACACAGACCAAAATAACATGTTCTAGATGAACACATAGCAGAAAAATGAAGATATCACATGATGTCCATTTTACTTTCAGGGAAATGAACATACACTTGTTAATGTTTATGCCAGAATAAAGACTCTCATGTAAATGGATGGCTTGGGAAAGAAATTATGTAGGTACATAAAGAAAGAACTAATTTAAAGATGACACACGCTAAATCATATTTTGCAGAGAGGCTAGAGGTCAGATCACTGAGAAAAAAAATTCATCAAGTAAACAGATTTCCAGCCCCCTTCACTTGGCACAAAATTTTATGATGAATTGTTTATTTGAATGAAGGCTGCAGAACAGGTAAAGAGGCCTTTATGGAGACCAGCCTATATACAACAAGTTAGGTCAATAAAGAGGTGTGTTAAAAATACTTAATTAGGAAAAATGAAAATTACTTAAACATGATAAAGACAATTTTGCAAAATCCAATAGCAAACAATGCTCAATGGTTAAGTGTTCAAGTCATTTTTATTAAAAAGAGAAACTTGACAAGGATGGCTATCGTGATCTCCTTTAAAATATTATTTTGAAAGTTATTTTGAAAGTTTTGATATAGGAAAAATACGTATATACATACTTATATATATAAATTTTATATATGCACACAAATAGTCTTTACTTGCAGATAGTAAGATTATATACTTTGAAAATCCAACTTTAATTGGAAGAAATATTTAAATTAATAAGAGGATTTACTAAGATGCATAGATGCAAATAAATATACCAAAAAATCATTAACTTTTCACTATACTAGGAATAAACAGCTAGATATTTAATAAAAATATTCAACAAAAGTAGCACTACGTATCATATGACATATAGGGTAAATTTAGCAGCAAAAAATAAGATCTATATGAAGAAATATCAGTAAGGAATACAAGTCAGAGAGGAAGCAATGACTGTGTTAGTACAGCCCATGGACAGTCTTTCACCGAAGTACGTAGAGATTAGGGCAATAAACGACAAGCCAATGTTCTTTTCACTTCAAAATGAAAGATGAGAAGTTTAGTATAGGCCAACACTAGACTCATAGTCTAGAATTTTTATATCGTTACTCAATTAAGGAGATCACCAAAAAGCTCTAGCCCCACAATAGTCTCTAGACAGGTAAGTCTGGTCCAATACACAAAAAAATTTCATAGATATAATCTTAGCCAACTAGCAATTCAAAGAGTATCAATGTACAGTAACTAGCCCCCTGTATCTGTTGAGGATTAGTTCTAGGACCCCTCAAAGATACTAAAATCTGTCTGCTCAAGTCCCTTAAATATAACAGGATAGTATTTGCGTATAATCTATACACATCCTCCTGTATACTTTGAAGCACCTCTAGAGTATCTGTAACACCTAATACAATGTAAATGCTATGTAGGCAGTTGCTGGAGCACAGTAAATAAGCTTTGCTTTTTGGAACTTTCTGGAATTTCTTTTTTTCTCCTGAATATTTTTGATCTGTGGTTGGTTGACTCTGAGGATGCAGGCCCACAGATATGGAAGAGGAGGGTATCCTAGATGGGAAGCTGGGCAAAGGATGAGGGTCTCAAGAGTAGGCCAGACTCGGCGTGCCGCTCACCTAGAATAACCAAAGGTAGTTTGCCTGGGGGAACAATATTAATCACTGTGGACGAGGGAAGAAAAAGCTCAGGCAAGAAGTGGTTCTGAACGTCAGGTTCAATGGATATGACTTGACCATAAAAAGGTTAAAGGAATCCCTAGGCCAGGCATGAGGAAGATCAGGAGTTAAGGATCAGGGTATGGAGAAAGAAGACCGGATTCTTGCAAGCAGTTCAAACTAAAACTGTGAATACTGAGAGATGGTTAGAGAATCTCTGTTACTCCGCCAGTTGCATAGAAAATGCTTATGCAGGCCACACACAGATATGAGCCATCTGGGAAAGTGTGCAGGTTTCCTGGCTTCAAGTAAGTGGGCAAGACCAAAGTTCCAACAGAATATCAACCATCAAATTATATTTCAATATTGCCTCTTACTGAATAACAACTCAGAATTGTTTGGGGCCAACCACAGTTAAACTGATAGAATAAATTATACAAGTGGGGAAAAGCTATGCATGTCATTAAGATCCTAAGATCAGAGCTAAAGGGATGAGGAATTTAAGACCATAGACATACCCTGACTTATAAAATATAAAATTATGAAGAGGAAGACATCCTAAGAAGAATTCTTTAAAAATATGAAATTTAAAAAAAAATGAAATTTTTGTTGAGCACACCTTAATATCAATTTCCCTTTTAAGGTGACAGACTAGGAAGTCATGTAGAAGTTGATCATCATATCTAAAACAGAGTAAAAATACTCTGAAACCTTTGTATACAAATTATGTGACTAAGGTTAACATGAGTCACCTTCTATTTTCAAATTAATTTCTAGCTTAGATACTTCTTCCTGACCCTGGAAAAATTCAGCAATTAAACTGAAGACCAGAAAACTAATTTCTTCTCCAGTACAGAAAATACAACAAGCAAAATGTAGTTTCTTTTCTTTTTGACCTACATAATGCCAATTACTTTAGATGTTTTATTTCCCATATGCACCAGGATGTTCAAATGATACATAGCCCTCTAAGAAGATGATGCATCATTTCCCAATGGTACTCTCTCTGAAACAACAAACTTCATTTATTAATCATTGTGAAAACTGTCTGCTCACAAAAACGTGAGCAAAATTGGAAGCAAGAACCTTTCAAAAACAACCAACCAACTAAATCAGATAGGCAGATTTGAACTTTTTTTTTCATCAGGCACTGCTGGCATGATCACAAAATTTAAAAGACCCAGATGATTCTGCATAAATCTAACTCATCATCTTTCTTATAAAAAGTCCAGCTCTAATGAAGTCCATAATGATCTGAATAAGATACATTTAATTAGATTATTAACTGCAACATAAAACAGCTGCACTATGCCTTTCAACATTTTCCTCACTGAAGATCAGAGGATTGGAAGGGGTTATAAAACAGCCCATTCATTTTTCTTGTCTTTTAAAAGGAGGAAGAAAAAGAACTGTTAGGCACAACCAAAGTTCCAGACAACTTTTAACAAGTGAAATCCAAGTCTTCCATATTTGGAGACCTCACACATACGGCATGATAACAGTGCCAGCTGACCAGCACATTGATGGGACAGTATGAGAAAAGACAACTTTGGAAAATTCTAATGATTTCCTATGTGATACTGATAGTACAAGACTTATTTTCTGCCTGATGGTGCCTAGATGAGATAGACAAAAGGGGACAAAATCCAGGCTAATTAAAATGCATTTCAGAGATAAACCTGACATGACTTTCCAATGATAGGTATGTCTACCGTGAGTTTGAGATGGTGGACTAAAGACTTATCTATCCTTCCATGAGTATATCTAACTGCTCATATAACTTGCATATATATTTTAGGTTGGAAGAAATAGGAAGTAAGAAAAATAGGCATTTAAAAAATTGCCAAGAATATCTTTAAATAAATATCTGTAGTTCCCAAATACATTATCTTGCCTACTAGTGACTAAGAGCATGGCCTCTGGAGCCAGCAGAGCTCTCTTGAATTCCATTTCTAATGTTCATTAGCTCTGTGACTCTGGGCAAGTGACAGTCTCTCGCAGTGGCAGCTGCCCCACTGAACACGATGCGAACACTACATGCTTTAGGCTAATAGAGGATCCATTGCAATCTTTGTACTCTGATTGGCCTAGGAAAAGTTTGAGGGTATACACTACCTAATTTCAAGACTTACTAAAAAGTTCTACAAATCAAGATAGTATGATGTTGGAGAAAGGATAAACAGAATAGAGAATCTAGAAAGAGAGCCATACATATATAGATCTGGATTCCCTGGTGGCTCAGAGGTAAAGAATCCACCTGCAATGCAGGAGACCCACAAGACACAGGTTTGATCTCGGTGTTGAGAATATACCCTGAAGAAGGAAATGGCAACCAAATCCAGTATTCTTGCTGGGAAATCTAGAGATTGCTTTACTGCTTTATATATATAAATTCATTTATATATAAAAATTTATATATTCAAGTCAATATATATAGTCAATATATTGTTATAAATATTTTATATATATCATTATATATATATATGTATGGTGACAATAAATATATTGTTGACTATATATAGTCAATTGATTTCCAACAAAAATGACAAGGTAATTCAATAGAAGGGAAGTCTCTTCAATAAATGATATTATAACAACTGAATATATGCATAGAAAATAAACATCAAGGCCTCCCTGGTGGTCCAATGGTTAAGATTCTCAGGCTTTCACTGTAGGGGATGAGGGTTCAGTCCCTGGTTGGGGAAGTTCCCTGGTTGGCTGCCATGAGGTGCAGCCCCCCGCCCCCCCCACCAAAAAAAACAAGAAACATCAGTCTTAACCTTCAGTTCAGTTCAGTTCAGTTTGGTCACTCAGTCGTGTCATCATAGCACACCAGGCCTCCCTGTTCATCACCATCTCCCGGAGTTCACTCAGACTCACATCCATCGACTCAGTGATGCCATCCAGCCATCTCATCCTCGGTCATCCCCTTATCCTCCTGCCCCCAATCCCTCCCAGCATCAGAGTCTTCTCCAATGAGTCAACTCTTCTCATGAGGTGGCCAAAGTACTGGAATTTCAGCTTTAGCATCATTCCTTCCAAAGAAATCCCAGGGTTGATCTCCTTCAGAATGGACTGGTTGGATCTCCTTGCAGTCCAAGGGCCTCTCAAGAGTCTTCTCCAACACCACAGTTCAAAAGCATCAATTCTTTGGCGCTCAGAGCTAAAGTTTAAAATGTCTATAAGAAACTTTTTGTGAATTTCTGTTGTCAAAGATTTTTAAATAAGACACACAAAAAAAGAACCATAAAAGTAAAAAATGTTATACTGACCTTTACCAAAATTAAAACTTTTGCTCTTCAAAAGATAACGTTAAAAAAACAAAAAGGGAGATCACAGATAGGGAGAAAATGTCTGCAATGCATATCTGACAAAGTACTCATATCCATGTTATATAAAGAAGTCTTATAATTCAATAATATGAAGCCAAAAATATAAAATGTGGAAAAGATATGAACAAATATTTCTCAAACGAAAATAAAACAGTAAAAAAGCACATGAAAAGATGCTCAACCTCATTAGCTAATCAGAGAAATGCAAATAAAAACCATAATGAGATACCACTACACATCCATTAGAATTGTTTCAATTAAGGAGATTGGCCATACTAATTGTTGGCAAGGATGTAGAGCAATTGGAACTCTCACATGATGCCAGTTGGAACATAAAAGGCATTATCACTCTGGAAAGCAGTTTGGCAGCTTTTTATAAAGTTAATCATAAACCCATATAATCTAGCCATTATGCCCCTAGATATTTACCTAAAAGCAATGAAAACATAAGTCAGTACAGAAATTTACATGTGAATATCAATAGCAAATTTATTCATAGTAAATATCCACCAATAGGTGAATGGAAAAACAAAAATGTGGTATGTCTACATAATGGAACACTACTCATCAATAAAAAAGAGTAAATTGCTGATAATACCAATAAAGTGGGTGTTATCTCAAGACCATTATGCTAAGTGAAAGAAGTTGGTTATAAGAGTATATACTGAATGATCATAAACCCATATAATCTAGCCATTATGCCCCTAGATATTTACCTAAAAGCAATGAAAACATAAGTCAATACAGAAATTTACATGTGAATATCAATAGCAAATTTATTCATAGTAAATATCCACCAACAGGTGAATGGAAAAACAAAAATGTGGTATGTCTACATAACGGAACACTACTGATCAATAAAAAAGAGTAAATTGCTGATAACACCAACAAAGTGGGTGTTATCTCAAGACCATTATGCTAAGTGAAAGAAGTTGGTTATAAGAGTATATACTGAATGATTTGGAGAAGGCAATGGCAACCCACTCCAGTACTCTTGCCTGGAAAATCCCATAGATGGAGGAGCTGCAGTCCATGGGGTCGCTAAGAGTCGGACATGACTGAGTGACTTCATTTTTACTTTTCACTTTCATGCATTGGAGAAGGAAATGGCAACCCACTCCAGTGTTCTTGCCTGGAGAATCCCAGGGACTGGGGAGCCTAGTGGACTGCCGTCTATGGGGTCACACAGAGTCAGACATGATTAAAGTGACTTAGCAGCAGCAGCAACTGAATGATTTTGCTCATATAAAATGCAAATAGAGTACAGTGACAAAAAGGAGATCAGTAGTTGGGGATGGATGGACAGAGGGTTGGACTAGAAAAGTGTTCAGTTACAAAGAAGGTACACAGATGGTCATTAGTATGCACATAAAAAGATGCTCAATATTACTAATTGTTAGAGAAATGCAAATCAAAACCACAATGAGATACCACTTCATATCCATTAGGATGTGCTTAGTCATTCAGTCGTGTCCGACTCTTTGTGACCCCAAGGACTGTAGCCCACCAGGTTCCTCTGTTCATGGGGATTTTCCAGGCAAGAATACTTGAGTGGGTTGCCATGCCCTCCTCTAGGGGATCGTCCCAACTCAGGAATCAAACCCAGGTCTCCCGCATTACAGGTGAATTCTTTACCATGTGAGTCACCAGGGAAGTCCATATCCATTAGGATAACTATTATCAAAAACAAAAAAGTACCGGTAAAATGTAGAGCAAATGGAACCCTTATGAATTGCTGGTGAGAATGTAAAATGGTGCAGCTGC
Organism: Oreotragus oreotragus; assembly: GCA_006410675.1. Taxonomy (NCBI): domain Eukaryota; kingdom Metazoa; phylum Chordata; class Mammalia; order Artiodactyla; family Bovidae; genus Oreotragus; species Oreotragus oreotragus. Next base: position 331,260 of record SJYX01009499.1, on the reverse strand, counting down.
TTTGGAAAACATTATGGTGGTTCCTTGAAAAATTAGACACTATGTGATCCAGCAATTCCACTTCTAGGTAAAAAAACAAAAGAACTGAAAACAGAGAGTCAGATAAGTATTTGTATACCAATGTTCACTGCAGCATTAATGACCACAGCCAAAACACAGAAATAACCAAATACCAAACAAATGAGTGGATAAACAAGCTGTGGTCTATACACACAATGGAATGCTATTCAATAATAAAAAGGAATAAAGTTCTAACAGATGCTTCAACACGGAAGCATCTTAAAAACTTATGCTAAGTGAAAAAAGGCAGACACAAAAGGAAAAATAGTATATGAATCTGCTTCCATGAAATATTATCTAGAATGGGCAAATTCATAAGAAAGAAAGTAGGTTAGAGGTTACCAAAAGCTGGAGAGAAGGAGAGAATGAGGAGTTACTCTTTTATGGGTACAGAGTTTCTATCTGGAGTGAGAAAATTGTTGAAAACAGATCGTGGTGATGGTTGTACAACACTGTGAATGCAATTAATGCCACTGAATTGTGTATTTAAAAATGATTAAAATGTTAAATTTCATATTGAATATATTTTATGCAATAAAAAATAGTATAATGAAAAAAGTGGAACAGGAAATCTTTTTAGAGTAATGAAAATGTTCTGTATCTTGAGTGTGATTATGGTTTCATGAGTGTATAAAACTGTCAAAACTCATCCAATTATGGAGTATTACTCAGCCATTAAAAAGAATACATTTGAATCAGTTCTAATAAGATGGATGAAACTGGAACCAATTATAC
>SJYX01009499.1:315387-329535 GCA_006410675.1 Oreotragus oreotragus | reverse complement strand
GAGTTACTCTTTCATGGGTACAGAGTTTCTATCTGGAGTGAGAAAATTGTTGAAAACAGATCGTGGTGATGGTTGTACAACACTGTGAATGCAATTAATGCCACTGAATTGTGTATTTAAAAATGATTAAAATGTTAAATTTCATATTGAATATATTTTATGCAATAAAAAATAGTATAATGAAAAAAGTGGAACAGGAAATCTTTTTAGAGTAATGAAAATGTTCTGTATCTTGAGTGTGATTATGGTTTCATGGGTGTATAAAACTGTCAAAACTCATCCAATTAAATACATCCATTTAATTACATATAATTATTGCTCAGTAAAGTTGATAAGGGAAAAAAGAGACCAACAAATTAGCAAGAATATAATTTATTATGCCTCTTTTCCCTGCTTTCCCTCATTTTATCCTGCCATATCTACTGGGTGTCCTGTCATCTCCCCTCTGCTATGAGAAGCAGGAAGAAAAGAGGATAAAAATTCATTCATCAAACAAATACCTGGGGAGCATCTGTTTCATCGGTCACTCCAGTAACAGGGATGTGGATGAGGAAACTAAGGTTTGGTACCATAAAGTAATTTATCCAGGTTCCACAGAGAGTAAATAGTAGAGCTCAGTTTGCAATCACTGTCTGATGATTCAGTCTTCACAAGACATGCACTCAAAGATTTTCTCTCTATCTGTGTCCAAACCAGGCCCAAATACATGAGGGGAATCAAGGCATACGCAGCATCCCACATACTGGGGCAGTGGGTGGATGGGGAGGGGAGAGGGGAAGTACTAAGATGCAAATCCTTGACAACCAATCAAAATAAAATGTGTGGAAAACAGGTACTTTTGTTCACATTTAAGAACCTCTTGCAAAGAGTTCAAAACTTTTGTCTTGGGCTATTTCTCACTTCAGTCAACATTTGAACACACAGATTAAGAGCACATGCCCTTAATGAGCACAAGTATCGTACCTCCCAGGTCCCAATCTTGGATCTAAGAAGAGATGCCATCTCTTCTTACTGTAATTTTCTCAAAGGCAAAATTGAAATTATAATAATATCAACCTCAAAAGGTTTTTGCAGTGATTAAACAATAGATGTTATACTTTAACATAATGTTAGAGACATAATATATTCTCAATAAATATTAGCCTTTTTCTTATTCTTCTTCCATACACTCCACCTATAATATCCAGGTATGGAAAGCATAGCTATATGCAAAAATTTTAAAAAAAAGCAGCTTCTTGGGTGGTGGCTTAGACTCACTGGTGCTTTCCTCTCTCCCTCCCTCCTTTCTTTCCTATCCTCTCTCCCTTCCTCTCTTCTACTGTTCTTCAAATAAAGTTTCTGCATTAAAAATGTATGATGGAAATCATGAATGATAGACGCAAACCCCAGTCAGTAACCTAAAGCAGCACATTATCTTATGAAAGAGGTGGTGGCTTAGACTCACTGGTGCTTTCCTCTCTCCCTCCCTCCTTTCTTTCCTATCCTCTCTCCCTTCCTCTCTTCTACTGTTCTTCAAATAAAGTTTCTGCATTAAAAATGTATGATGGAAATCATGAATGATAGACGCAAACCCCAGTCAGTAACCTAAAGCAGCACATTATCTTATGAAAGTATAAATGATTCAATTCTCTTTGGCAGAATTGGGGCCTTTCCCTGTCTTTCTCTTTCTCTTTCTAGGGAAATAAAAATTTTACTCTTTCTCAAAAACTGGGGAGATGGCTTTTTAAAAGCCAGTATGAGGAAGCTTGAGGAGGTCTTTTTATAGCTAAGCATAACAGCTGGCAGTCTAAAGGGCCATATAAAAACATTTTGCTATTCTATAGAACTCAAATCCAAGCAGCTCAGAAAAGCAGAATCAGTTTTATTGGGGAAACAATAAAACATTGTTGGAAAATTTCAAAGTCATGCAGCACAGAAAAGGATTTTAGTGTAATAAAAATAATGTATAGACAATGTTTCTTACAGTTAACAAAGGTACCCACTTGCCTACTCAAATCCTACATTTCTAGGCTCCAAATTAGTAGAAGTACGTGAGAAAGCAACAGATCCTTGGGCTGTGATGTATGTATAGTCAAGTCAGGTGGCATGCTGCTGCTAAGTTTTCCAAAGTAGCAGAGTCTCGGATAATAAAAGACAGTCAATTATTATAGAAAAAGAATATTCACATTAAAATGATTATACATGTTCTACAGTAATAGGAAAGCTTTTAAATTATAATTCATTATGCTTATGAACTTATTTACAAAACAGAAATAGAGTCACAGATATAGAAAACAAACTTATGGCTAGCAGCGGAAAAGGAGAGGAGGGATAAATTGGGAGACAGGGACTGACACATAGACACTATTATATATGAAACAGATAACTAATAAAAAACCTGCCAAAGAGCACAGGGAACTCTACTCAGCACTCTATAACGGCCTATATAGGAAGAAGATATAAAAAAAAATGAGGATATATATATATATATATATAATGAGGATATATATATATATAATCAGTATAGCGGATTCACTACACCTGAAACCAACAAATGTAAATCAATTATACTCCAATACATTTTTTTTTTAAGAATTCAACATGCTTAAAACTGAGCAGATACTTGACCAACTGGAGGTGTTGCATCTGCTATGACCCTGGAATTAGGGTTCTTTTACTCAGATTTATTAGTGGCATGTTGAGCTGATGTTAGTCATACGGCACAGTCTTGAAAACCAGAACTAAAAGCACTATCTCCAAGAAGTTATAAGAAATAATTTCAGACTTGATGCTGAGGGATAGATAGATTAAAAACAACAACAAGTGTTCCTGTCCTTTTAAAAGGTCTTAAACTTTTGTAAGAAGCTTTAGGGAACAGGCAAATAAGACAGTTATTCTGTGGCATAGTAATATTTCATTTCCTGAAACTTAATTAGGAGAACTAATGAAGAAGAAATGTGTTTCTTGCTTGTAGAAGCCAGCTGAAACTGGTAAAAAGCCTAATTACTAGCAATATTTGTTCAACAAAATCCATTTATATTGGAGGGCATGTAAGTATTAGCATCAGAGAAGGCAATGGCACCCGACTCCAGTACTCTTGCCTGGAAAATCCCATGGACAGAGGAGCGTGGCAGGCTCATGGGGTCTCAAAGAGTCGGACACGACTGAGCTACTTCACTTTCACTTTTCACTTTCACTTTTCACTTTCCTGCATTGGAGAAGGAAATGGTAACCCACTCCAGTATTCTTGCCTGGAGAATCCCAGGGACGGGGGAGCCTGGTAGGCTGCCGTCTATGGGGTCGCACAGAGTCGGACACGACTAAAGTGACAGCAGCAGCAGCAAGTACTAGCATGAAAGTTAAAATAGAGAAGACAGTGCAGAATACTTCAGTTATAATTTCAAATTTGGCAGTGCTAACAAACAGAGCTACTGCAGAGTTCACTAAATTTATTGCTTTAAAAAAGTTTCTCTAAATAACATGTCAATTTATTTAAATGACTTGTCAATTTTAATGAATTTGTATTTATTGCTGTTCTCATTTGCAGAATGAATCTGAGCTCTGATATTATCATTCCATTCCACCACCAGGTCTCATTTTATCTTCCTGTTGATTTGCTAGGCAAGTCAGAAGGTAGGGAAGCAGTCACTCTCACCACTACCAGGAATACCCATTTGCTTAGCATATACTAGTCTTCCTAGTGGCTCAAATGGTAAAGAATCTGCTTGCAAGGCAGAAGACTTAGGTTTGATCTCTGGGTCAGGAAGAGCCCCACTCCAGTCTCCTTGCCTGGAGAATTCCATAGACAGAGGAGCTAGCGGGCTACAGTCCATAGGGTTGTGAAAAGTTGGACACAACTGAGCAGCTAACACCTTTACACTTTTCACTTAACATACATTACTGGTCACCTACCTGACACATATTCCTTCTCTTTCATTTCTAACATAATCCTGGTTTTATGCAGGTAGCCACCCTCATTAGAAACAGATGTTTTAAACTCTTGTAAATGCTTAAGGGTAAAATAACAGAGAGAGATAGCTGAAACAAGATATATAGGTGGGCACTTGGGTACCATATAAGTGTTTCCCCAAATAGATAACAACTGGAAAAATGCATTGATTCATGCTCTGAGATCAAATGTGTGGCAAACCACATCAAGGCCACAGAAAGTGTCTTAAAATGGTAAATTTGGTAAAATACAAAAAACCAACCTAACAAGTAAAACCCCAGGAACAGTGCTCAGCATAAACCACAGTGTTTGTACCAAGAGCTTAGGATGTGTGCCCGAGTCCTCCGTCTCATTTCTCAGAACTCTCTCCCTTCTGTATCCTCTGTTGCAGTCATACTGAATGATGACGTACAATTGTCAGAAGGCGTCACGCTTTCCTGCCTGTGGCACTTTGTACAGACCACTTGCTCTGTCTCCCTGGAACATTTCTCTGCTTTTGCCAAGGATCAGAAGCATATATCCTTTAGGACTTTCCTGAGACATTAACTCCCCAGATACACTCCCTCCCCGAGTCTGGACTGTGCCATGATGCCCTGAGCTTCCTCCCCTCCATGGCATGTACTACATTGCATTATGATTTCCTAGTTTATTTCATTTATTTATCTGCACACACTAACTACGTACTCCTTCAGGGTATGGTCTGTGCATCCACAATATCTGCTATGATAACTGACAAACTGTTCAGCTTCAACCAATATTTGTTAATTGATTAAATGTCATCATTTTAGCAAAGGGTTCTCCTGAGGTCAGCTTTATCTCTCAGCCTTTGAGAGAGGACTCAACTTAGTTCCGGTAGAAACACTGGGAGTAGTGCATTATTCATATTACTCTGTTTGTACTGGCTTTGTTGAAAAGCTAACAGCCAAATGTGTGGTTCACCTCTTGGGACTGTCTAGGTTCTCATGGCATGAAATTTGTACCCGAGTCCCCAGTCTGCTTTCAACTTACTCTCCTTCCTTAACTTCTTATCCTGATTATTTCTAAACATTTTGTTTTCCTTTTCTAAAACTTAAGTTCTTGCTAGAAAAAGGCAGAATATAAACATGCATAAGTCCCAGAGACAGGAAAAGAAAACATGATCCCATTCTTCTCTAGAGAAAGTGAACCTGTGATGTTTCTCAGCGACCCATTTCTAGCTGATTCCAAAGCACATCTTAAAAAAGAAAATATTTCACTCTGGTTCTCAGCTCAACTTCATGCAATTAAGTCAGTCTAACAAAAGGCACACACAGGTTGTGCCCAGATTTTCCTCAGAGGATTCAGGAACACAACTCAAAGCAGTGAGTTCAGATGTGTACTTTATTTGGTCAACTCACTGCTGAAAAGCTAGGTGTAAACTGAGTTGTGTGCAGGATCAAAATTTACATTTACTTGACATGCTCACTATCTAAAGGAATGCTATGGCAAATCAATGAAGTTTCTTTGGGATAAGGGCAGTAAACACCCCACAATTATACCTACTTTGTCATCCCAGATTTAACTACTAACGCTATTTTAAAATGTACTATGAGAAAATCCTCCCCAGATTCTACTGTGCAATCCTTTTGTTTTATTACCTCTAAATGTAACTCAAGTCCAAAACCAGCCAGAAAAATCAAATTAATATTAAATACTGAAACACTGTTATCAATGAATTCACACTAGAAATTATTAGCACCTCAAATGTGAGAATGTGCTCAAAGTCCTGTTAATTTCTGTCCCCTTGACAGAAAATTTCCTTGACAACATCCAAAGTAAAACATTGTATTAAGAGCTGGGTGGATTCAACGTAATTAATGTACAGTTCTTGCCCTCAAGGAACTTTAATGCCTACCTAATGAGCAAACCCTTTCTGTTTCCCGCTCTCCCATTTTCATTATTATAAATATCTAACCCTGAATATTTATTGGAAGGACTGATGCTGAAGCTCCAATACTTCGGTTACCTGATGTGAAGAGCCAACTCATTGGAAAAGACCCTGAATCTGGGATTTAGGGCAAGAGGAGAAGGGGGGCAGCAGAGGATGAGATGGTTAGATAGCATCACTGACTCAATGGACATGAGTTTGAGCAAACTCTGGGAGATAGTGAAGGGCAGGGAAGCCAGGCATGCTGCAGTCCATGGGGCTGCAAAGAGTCAGACATGACTTAGTGACTGAACAACAATAATCTAACTATTACTGACATCAGACAACTTTTTTCCAAATTTTTTTTTCTCCTTTGCATCTGTTTTTGCTTTATAAACACTCAAGCAGGAGATAATTTTCATTAACTTGCTTTATGAAATCCCCAACAAATAATTACAAAGAGAAGGGAACACAGAGGGAAGACATTTCATACAGAGTTGGGAAAAATAAAATCATGAAGAAAATTCAATGCTTGTCACCATAAAAATATCAAAATTTAATATTAAATCTTACTAGTTTTAATTGCTGGATGAAAACTCTTTCTGAATTAAATTTAAATATTTAAAGCATTCAGTTTAATTTATGTCAAGTACAAAGGCAGCAGTTCAAACTGGGCTAATCAAATGTTGCTTAGTGGACATCCTGCTGCTGCTGCTAAGTCGCTTCAGTCGTGTCCGACTCTGTGCGACCCCATAGATGGCAGCCCACCAGGCTCCCCCGTCCCTGGGGTTCTCCGGGCAAGAATACTGGAGTGGGTTGCCATTTCCTTCTCCAATGTATGAAAGTGAAAAGTGAAAGTGAAGTCGCTCAGTCGTGCCTGACTCTTTGCGACCCCATGGACTGCAGCCCACTTTACCATCTGAGCCACCAGGGATGACAGTATGGTGACAGATGGAAACTAAATTTTTGGTGGTGAGCACACTGTAGTGTGTGTACACAGAAGTAGAACTAGAACGGACATATGAAACTTACCTTATAAATCAATCTTATCTCAACTTTTTACAGTTAATTAAAGGATCAGTCTTTTATTATTTTTTACATTACTTTTTCTCTTCAAATTATTTTTCACAACAGTGAGATGGTTTTAGCCAGTTTATGTCCAAAATCATAACAATTTCTAAATAAGTATAATCAGATGGAAACTCTTCTTGTGAATGAACCTGACAATGAACTATGACTTAGAAAGATGTTAAGGTGCTCAATATAATTTGAGCTAAATTCTAAATGTATAAGCAAACACCTTCTAGAACACCTGATAGATCAGGGTTTTTAAACCCTTGTTTGCTGCTGCTGCTACGTCACTTCAGTCGTGTCCGACTCTGTGCAACCCCACAGACGGCAGCCCACCAGGCTCCCCCATCCCTGGGATTCTCCAGGCAAGAACACTGGAGTGGGTTGCCATTTCCTTCTCCAATGCATGAAAGTGAAAAGTCAAAGTGAAGTCGCTCAGTCATGTCCGACTCTTAGCGACCCCATGGACTGCAGCCCACCAGGCTCCTCCATCCATGGGACTTTTCAGGCAAGAGTACTGGAGTGGGGTGCCATTGCCTTCTCCGTGTTAATTGTTTAAAGGTCCCTTATTTTGCTATCTGTCATACTGCGTATATTTAACCTACTCACAGGTATTTATGCTAATTCATTAGCTCCCCCAGTGTGGGAAGGGCAGACTTTATCATCTTAAAGCACTGATGCATAGCTTCCTGGGTCAGAGACAAATAAATCTTTTAGTATCATTGCATGTTGTTTTATGTGCTGCTGTTTCCCTACTGGGAAAAATGCTAAAATATTTAAGGTTTACTATCTGGTGTGAGAGTGGTTTGATAATTAAAGGGTGGAATGGGAGGAGTGGATGGCAGAATTTAATACTTTATTTTAGTTGGAATAACCTTTCTTGGAATTGGTAAACTTTCAGAGAGAGTCAGTAAAAGTAAAAGTTTCTGGTGAATAAGAGCTGCTAGAGCTGTTTCTGAGATCACTGTAACAGCCACTTGGAGACAGGATAGTTCAATAAAGATAGATTAGAAGAACTAGGGGCATGGGTCTGTCACAAAGATCATGACTATTGCCAGTGATAAACTAAACTAAACCCTATCATCAGTACTTAAGCACACTAAGCTCTAATACCACAACTGGTCTTACATATCTATATACCAGACAGCCAGAGGGGGAGCACGGTTCTGTTCTTAATTTGCACACAGTTTTGACTTGAACTATCTGCAGGGGTTCTTCAAATACTTAATACTGCTCTGCAGACTTGTACTTCCTGGTACAAATACAGACACTCCTCCACTCTCTAATGCCCTCCTAGGGCCCACAGCCTGAGGGCTCTCCCAGGAAAGCAGAGCTCAATAACCAAAACTAAGGACNTTTGCACACAGTTTTGACTTGAACTATCTGCAGGGGCTCTTCAAATACTTAATACTGCTCTGCAGACTTGTACTTCCTGGTACAAATACAGACACTCCTCCACTCTCTAATGCCCTCCTAGGGCCCACAGCCTGAGGGCTCTCCCAGGAAAGCAGAGCTCAATAACCAAAACTAAGGACAGTTTACTCCCGGATGCGAATGTAACAAGCAGGATTATTTTCATTTGACACGTTGATTCAATAACTTGATGTAAACACATTCTCTTATTTTGCTTGAATGAAAACCATATGTATAACAGCAACCAGGAAGAGAAATTGGAACTTTCAGATGCATGTTATTGTATGTATCCCATGCTCTGGAGAGGACTGGCCCCGTCAGCATCATGAGGCAGGAAAACCACAAACAGTTATGAGGGCCACATATCCCAGTGCCGACTAAGCTGGTGCTGCTGGAAGAGGAGCAAACGGTCCCCAGCAAGACCTTATTTGGGGGGAAAAGAGACTGTGCAGAGGTTCATGAGAATGAATCTGTGGTTTGCAACTGGCTAGTTAATTCTCAACATAAGTGAAGTCACAACATATGTGATTGTTTAGAAAAGCAGTTAAAGACAGCTAAATATTTCTTGGTTAATTAAGTAATTTTCATCTGGAGGTGTAGTTGGAGGAAGAAGCCTCCTGGAAGCTAGGATCAGAAAGAAGGGTTTAGTGTGGAAAATATCAGTTCCAGATGATTTTGCTTATATCTAGACTAATAAGTCTAGAAAATGGAAATTAAACTATAGGTCAGCAAAAAAAGAACACTCAAGAGGTAAAAAGCTGTCCTGTCACTGCCTTTATTAAAAGGATGCAGTTTGCTTCCTTCAGGTCAGTGTTTTATAATTTTCTTCTTCATAACAAAACTTGTAATCTGATGATACAAACAATTGAAAAAGAAAAATCAAAAGTGATAATAAAATTAAACCCTTAAGCTTAATATGTCCATGCTGATCAAAGCAATGCTCAGGAGGGTAATACCACTGGGATGGAATATGAGACGCTGGTGAAGAACAGAGCAGAAGAGACTGTACCCTTCAGCCAGCCACACTTTCCACATCTCTGCTAAGAGTAGAATAATGCATGCAAGTATATTGTCAATGGTAATAATGAATTACATTAGCATTTGTTAGTTACACTAATAGAAACCACAATAATAAATACCACTCATTAGTAACAAATCAAAGAATCTCCTTCATGTGGAATCAGTATGAACAACTCTTGGCAGGGAATCAGTTTTACAGACATAACAGCCATACAATTTGCAAAGTCTTTCATCCAGAATCACCACACATAGGTCCACAGGGAAAGGACCAATATGGTAACACTAGTGGTAAAGAACCTGCCTGCCAGTGTGGGTAGAGACGTGGGTTCAATTCTTGGGTCGGGAAGATCCCCTGGAGGCGGGCATGGCAACCCACGCCAGTATTCTTGCCTGGAGAATCCCATGGGCAGAGGAGCCTGGNAAGTTTGTGGTAAACATGTTGAGAGGGGAAGAAAACCTTGTCTCATAATTCTATATCTGGCAAAAATTGTTATACAAGAATAAAAATAAAGACATTTTCATATAAAAGAAAACTAAGAGAATCCATTGCTTGCAGACCTCCTGACTTCAAGAGGTGCTACAGGAAGTTCTTCCAGCTGAAGGAAAATGATATCAGGTAGAAATTTCAAGAAAGAATGAAAAAACTAGAAATGGTAGTTATGTGGGTAAGGATAAAAGACTTTTTGCCTCTGTATTTCTTCAAAATACATATGACTGTTTAAACAAAAAAGTAAACTAAACCATATTCTGAGGCTTTTGAAATATGTAAATACTAATGACAGTGAACATGTAAGTATGTGTATTATAATCCCTAAAAAAGAATACAGAGGTAGAGCAAGACTAAAAGATAATAGTCAATAAAAATGTTTTCCAATCAAGCCAAGGAAGGCGAGAAAGGAGGAATAGTGGAACAAAAACCAATAGGCTAGACAGAAAATAAATGGTAAGATGGCACACCTAAACAAGGGCTTTCCAGGTGGCTCAGGGGTAAAGAATTGCCTTCCAATGCAGGAGACAAGGGTTCAACCCGTGGGCCGGAAAGATCCCCCAGAGAGGGAAGTGGCAACCCAGGCTAGTATTCTTGCCTGGGAAATCCCATGGAGAGAGGAACCTGGTGAGCTACAGTCCATAGGGTCGCAGAGTTGGACACCACTGAGCGACACCTAAAAGGTATAATAACCATAGTAAAATAAAGCAGTATTTCTCTCAAAATAAGTCAGTATGGACTAAATACTTCTGCCTTTGATAAATTCATATGATGAAGCCCTAATCATCAATGTGACAGGTACTTGGAAGTGGGGCTTTTGATAGGTAATTAGGTAATGAGGGTGGGGCACTCATGTTAGTGTTTTTATGAGAGACACAATAGAGATAATCTCCTTTTCTGCCACCTGAGGATATGGCAAGAACCTAGGAAATAGGCCTTGACCAGACCCTGAGTCCACTGGCACCTAGATTTTGGATTTCTCTAAAATCACCAGATTTGTGACAAATAAATATTTGTTGTTTCAGCTCCCCAATGTAGGGTAATTTGTACACTAGCCCAAGCTGAGTAAGACATAAGTGATATTTGAAACAACTGTTCTGCCATCATACGAGTTTAAGAAACATTGGGAGAAACAAAGTTAAACACTTTTTTCTGAGCAGAATTTCTCATCCTTTAATATGCAAATATACACTGAAACTCTCCAGGGGTTATACCACCCAAGCCCTCTACCATGATACCATCACTTACAGTTAGTTTTTCATGGAAAATACTTTTGGCAATGCTATTATAAAGTCTCAGCCAGCAATGATCTCATTCATCGATTCCTTGCCAATATGGTCATTTGTATAAGAAGTGGTATGAGACACACTGGCAGATTTAAATATGTACACAAACGCATAGGTCCATTAAAATGTTTCAGTTCTCTACTTTTCATTCAGTTAAAGAAGAATGAAAGCACAGAAAGAGATACCAAAAGGCAAAACAACAAATCCATCTCTAGGTGTGCTGTGTCCATTCACAATTCCCATTTTGCATTTCAAAAGCTGAAGAAATGAGAAGACACTGTGCAGCGGAGACTTCCTACACATGCAGCCGAGAAGAGTTTCTTCAGGACAATCCACCCACTCACCCACACTGAAAACGCCCAAGGCAGACAAATGCGACGTTCGATTTCAGCGTCCTTCTAACAGACCCCACTTTACTCAGGGAAGAATCAAATCTGATTCAGTGTAACTCTTTTGGGTTTTTAAAAACAATTCAAAACCATAGACTTCACTGTATGGTTGATTAACTACTATATAAACTGATAATTTAAGACCACTAATGGTACTGACTAAAATAATAATGAATAAGCCAAGTGCCTGACATAAATATCAGTTACTTGGCTTTTTGGCTCCTTTATTTGAACTGCTTACATTAGCATCCTATCGTTTTTGACATGGTCAAGCGAGATAAATGATTTAATTGTCTTCCTTTTGGTTAGAGTTTATAATAATAACAACAATAATAATAAAAACAGAAGAAAACACTTTGCTTCATGGTGAGTCTACATTTATTGAACATATTTACTGTAATATTTATTAAAAGTCATCATAATGACTGAGACAGGGCTCATCCTGTAAGACTTAAGTGGAATAAGTAAGCTATACACACAGATAGAACACAAGACTGACTGTCATATGGAAGCAGAAAAGAGGAAACACTATTTCCAGTTGGAGAATCAGGAGGAACTGGTTCTTGATGAGTGTTTCAGAGGTGAGACTGGGGTGGGGAACCTAAGATAGAAATAAGACAGCAGAGAAGTGTGGGGCATTTAAACAAAGGGAGTAGTCCAATACGGCTGGTGTATAGAGGCGATGTGGGCAAAAGTTGTGTGGGCAAGAAAATGCTGGATATGTAATTCGGGGTCTTGAAGCCAGACTAAAAAGCTTGGACCTTATTTGATAAGCAGTGGAGTTGACCAAAAAAAAATTTTTTTTGTCACTTTATCTTTTAATTGAAAAAATTATCCTTTACAGAACTTTGTTGTTTTCTGTCGTACATCAACAAGAATCCGCCATAGGTACACCCATGTTCCCTGCTTCCTGAACCTCTCTCCCATCTCCCTCCCCATCCCACCCTTCTAGATTTTCACAGAGCCCTTGTTTGATTTCCCTAGGTCATATAGCAAATTCCCATTGGCATCTATTTTAAATTGGGTATTTCTGAAGATGCCACAACTGAGTTAAATTCTCAAAGAAGAAAAGAGAAAGTAGTATTTAATATCGATCAAGTCCAATTATACTTTCTTGGTATTTAGCCAGAAACACAATTGGGTATTTCTGTAGCAATCTGTAAGAGACTTTATAAATATTTAATGCATCCATTTGAAAACACCCTTTCCTCATTCCCATTTTATCTTTTGAAAAAGATATCCAAAATGATTTTTTAAAAACATTTCAGGCTGTTAGAATACCAAAAGAGAAAATCTATCTATATTCCCTTCCCCTAACTACTCAGGGATCAGGCCCGAGGGGAGTACTCTTCACCCAGAGATATGTCAGAACTCTAATCAGAAAGTAACAGAACCAAGTAAGGCAGTGGAATAAGATGTGAAGTTAATGATCGTGTCTAACTTTGCAAAGGCAAAGTCCTAATTAGTGACAAATCGGATTGTGGAATTATTTTAATAGCATGTACCTTTTATTGCTTTCAAATGCATACAGTTAGCAGAACAAGCTACTATTTCATTAGATAATGAAACATAGATAAAAATTTATATGTAATTGGTACATTTTAAACTAGGGTTTAAAAGCTATTTATCTCTTAGTTAGAAAAAAATATTCTTTTAAAGTCATTAACTGGCGGCCATAAATTTTAATTCTATTCTTGGTCTAATTATCACAAATTTCAAAGTAAGTAGGTTCCAAAACAATGAGGCTTTACTGGTTCAATTAAGAATACTAGTTGAAGGGTTTCCTAAGGAGATTACAACAGGATAAATTAACTCTGAGAAAAACATAAGTATACAAAATCAAATGTAGTAGATCTGTATGCGGTAAATATGAAAAGATATCTAAGGCCTATTAGTAAGTAAAAATAAGGATGCTATACACACACACACACACACAATATAATCCTACCTATCAAAACAGCACAGAACAATTCTCTGTTTTTCTGTGTGTGTGCATGTGTGGTCTTGAAGATCACATGCCAAAATGTTAGCAATGGTTACCTCAGGGAAGGTGGGCAGGTAGGAGGAGAGGAAATGGGGACTGAGGACAGTGACCAGGGCAGGTTTTAGCTTTGTATGTTTCTTTCAAAATTAAATGATTATATATTTTAAGATTTCAGATTAATTATAGCTCAGTGTGTGTGTGTGTGTGTGTGGTCTTGAAGATCACATGCCAAAATGTTAGCAATGGTTACCTCAGGGAAGGTGGGCAGGTAGGAGGAGAGGAAATGGGGACTGAGGACAGTGACCAGGGCAGGTTTTAGCTTTGTATGTTTCTTTCAAAATTAAATGATTATATATTTTAAGATTTCAGATTAATTATAGCTCACTGTAATTAATCACGCCATGACTGCTTAGTACTGAAGAAGCCTAGCACCTAAAGATACTAGGAAGTTCAGTTCAGTCGCTCAGTCGTGTCCGACTCTTTGCAACCCCATGAATCGCAGCATGCCAGGCCTCCTTGTCCATCACCAACTCCAGGAGTTCACTCAGACTCACGTTCATCGAGTCAGTCATGCCATCCAGCCATCTCATCCTCGGTTGTCCCCTTCTCCTCCTGCCCCAAATCCCTCCCAGCATCAGAGTCTTCTCCAATGAGTCAACTCTTCACGTGAGGTGGCCAAAGTACT
>SJYX01009499.1:265625-307593 GCA_006410675.1 Oreotragus oreotragus | reverse complement strand
TTCTTGCCTGGAGAATCCCAGGGACGGGGGAGCCTGGTGGGCTGCCGTCTATGGGGTCGCACAGAGTCGGACACGACTGAAGTGACTTAGCAGCAGCAGCAACATGGTTCTAGGCACCAGGGATACATCAATGAACAAAAGAACATCTTTGGCTACCCTCAAGGAGAAAGAGGACAGATAAAGAAACAAAGCTCTCCACGAGCCCATCTCTGCTCATTCTGGCCAAAAATCACTCCTGTCCTCTTTGGTGTGCCAGAGTACACCACACACAATTTGGAACTAGATGACAAAGGATAGAGTCATATCCTAAAGATGCTGATGGTAAGCAGATCTGGCTGCAAGTCCTACTACATGTACATTAAAGAGATGATGGGGCTGATCAAGCCTGAAAGAGGCCCTTCATGTTGAAAGAACATCTGAACAATATAAGTACTCTTCTGTTAAAGAGTCCTTAACAGAAATATTTTTTATACATTTGGACCACTTAAGAAATTTTCAAGACAATTTGGACTATACTTTTTTTTCATGTGATAAATTAAAAACCTAATTTATTTTCCATCCCTACTTCCCAAGTAGACTCTCCTGTATTTGTCATTATTTTTCTCTAATTATTTCACCTGGGTAGGTAAGTAAAACTATTTCTGTAAGTTTTCAAGTGCAGGGAACGCAACGCCTTGTGTGTCTCCACAATCCCTGTGGTCACCAGTAGACTTCAAGGCGTATAGGAAGCGTTGAGTAAACATGAGTTTAGTGGAAAGCAATGAGTCTCAGCGTATAATCTGGCTGCAAATTCTGGTCTCCAGAGCAAAAATAAAGAAATAAATAAACAAAAAAAACCCATAACCCAAAATAAACGAGGGTATGTCAGCTATATAGCAAGGAAATGAAATCTGTCCCCCAAAAGAAAAGAATTTAATAAACATTTCATACAAAATCATAAATGTTGTTACTAACTATAAAAACATTTGTAAGCAAATGAACGTGATGAAAGAAAATTTCATATATCGAGGTATGAAAAAAGTCATTCTGGCTTATAGGTGATTTGACTTGAACTTTATGCTAACTAGAACAACATGTTTTATGACCTGTCAGTCATATATTGTACATCTGCTTTCACATTAAAAAAAAAAAAATCAAAGAAAAGAATTCACTTCAGATTGTTTAGATGGTCAACTTTGAAGACAGGGATAAATGACCCACCCCCTTCTGATGACACCCATGCTAGGACTCCTTCGAAGATGAGGCTCTCTTCCCAGACACCCTGGTGGCTCAGAGGTTAAAGCGTCTGCCTCCAATGCGGGAGACCCAGGTTCGATCCCTGGGTCAGGAAGATTTCCTGGAGAAGGAAATGGCAATCCACTCCAGTATTCTTGCTTGGAGAATCCCATGGATGGAGAAGCCTAGTAGGTTACAGTCCACGGGGTCGCAAAGAGTCGGACACGACTGAGTGACTTCATCGCTCATCTCTCTCCCAGACACCAACACCATGCTGACTTGCTGTGTACATGCTAGTCTCTTTTCAAACTCTGAAGGAATGTACCCCTGTCATGCTTGAGGTTTGTTCTTTGTTCTGAGAAGATATATACTAGCAGTTCAAGTATCCAAAATGGAGCCAGTGGCCATTGTTGATGTGATTTCAGATTTGTTCTTGCATCACTGAGAACATGAATGTTTTGAACTGTGTCAAACTCAAGGACACCACCAGCCATTCTCGAAACATTATCTGTTAGCAGCTGCAACCTTATGATCTCAGCGTCTCCTCTTGTAACTATGCAATGCTTTTGGGCCCCAGCACTCTTACTTCTTGGCAACTCCACTCCTAATTCTTGATGAACAATTTATGTAACGTTGTGGTTTTCTGCCTTTATAATTCTCTCCCATTTTGTAGTCCTGTGGAACACAATTCAAGTGCTTTTTAAATCTGTGGCTCCCAGGGAATAGTCTTCAGTTTGGCTCAAATAAAACTCTTCTATTCATATTCTAGACTGTTTATTGATTATTTTCACTGACAAATGTAATCGCTAATGACTCACCACAGAGCAGTTTAAAGTCTGAATAATCGTAAAAGAATGAGAGGGGGAGAAAGAGGATAGCGAAGATCAAGTAAAGAGATAGTTTGAGGAAAGGAGGCCTTTTCAGATGCTTTGGGGTAATTTGGAATGTTAGTACTGTACAGGAAAATAAAACTGCAATAATCTTTAAACTATCTTTAACTTTTTCATAAACTCTTAAGTCAATGCCCTAGGAGAACCGTGTCTGTGTAGCAAAAGTCCTTTAGGAAAGCTAGGGAATCTAGAAGGAAAGAGAATGTAAAAAGAAAGATCAGGGACGCTTTTCCCTACCACACAAAGGAGGAAGCCCTTAAGGTACCCTGAACTCAAGTGTTCAAGTTCAGTGTACTCTTTTGCAGCAAAATACACAACCCCTTAACTATCTTCTTTCCTCTATCCAACCCCTTACTTATCGTCTTTATTGTCTGTCTCCCAACTAGAATGTGAATTCTGCAATGACAGGGAACTATAAAAGAAGACAATATTTCTTACACTCTATAAGCACAGTTAAATAGAGAACTATTTTCTTTTTCTCCTAGCTTCTATCTCTTAATTACTAGTGTGCCAGCTGAGAACCAAATACATCATTCCCTCTGCTAGAAAAAATTTTAAATAAATGTCTCCAGTTGGCCTAAGGGCCGAATTGAGCTCCTGGATTTTTGAAGAGCTCCCTTCACACGAAATAAAAGCTCCAAACCAATAACAACACAGCTGGTCTTGCTTACATTTCAGATTAAGTCAAAGCCATTAGCCCCTTCCTTACTGAGATCCAAGTTCCAACCCTTGATCCAAACAGATAAACAAAAAAACAGACAAAACGCATACAAAGGTCACAATGCAGTATCTGCTGAAGAATCACATAATTCAATTTAAACCAAAGTCAAACTAAACAAAAAACTTTGTTAGGAAAAATTATCAGAAACTTGGAAATAAGGATAACTTTGTGTCCTTTCAATGTCAGAGTGGATCTGTCTCACAGGCCTACTTGAGGATTATTTAGCAATTTAGGATCCTATATCTTTGGCTTACTTTTTTTTATTACCTCTTAGGGTCCAGACTGCTATTACTTGTTAACTTGTAGATTTCTGTCCATAGAGAAGCAACTGATTTTTTTCTGGTATAAAGATAACCCCAAGATTACAGTTTCATTGCCCTATGAAATAATAACCAATTTACTAATTTTACAACCTTACTTCAGCAAGTAAGTGCTTCTGAAACTTAATCTCTGGATCTGGGGGGAATCAGCTTTACCATGCTGTTGACTGCCACTTTCATTAGGCAAATGACTTTATGACATGTGGTCACACTGTATTTCTATGGTAATCTTATTTTCATGTATTTTTTGAAAAACATGCCTACCCGCAGAACAAAGGAAAGGTAAACTGTTATTGCCCTATCAGTGAAAACAAAAGAATGTAAATCAGTTGCATTATTCATTCTTCAGCATACTGATTATTGATCCTATAGTGCTGCTGTTGAATTATTTACTTTAAAAATCTAGTAATTGCAAATTATAAGTGACTATCCATATTCTTTAGTGCACATTATTTTACCCCCAAAGATGCACACTAATATTTTATGATTAAAGCATCCAGAAGACATGAAAGAAGAGTGCATATAGTTGCTAAAGGCTGAGTCTACCTGTGTTTTCCTCTTAATGCAGTCTTAAGCTGTGTTCACACTGTACACACTAAGCAATACTGCATTTTCTCTTTTAAAACCACCAGGATTTTGTCTTCCAGCAAAGGCATTATTACACTTTCTGTAGCAACTTTCAAGTACTTCAATACAGAAGTATTACAGGGTGATGGGTGTGTTTTAGTGAATTTCAATTCACATCCAAAAGGTATTAGTTAACATCTCAAGTAGGTTAGTGAGCCATTACTCCAGGAGTGGTTAGTTATTTTCTGACATGTTAGGCCACCAAGTCAGAAGTAGCTACAAAAAGGTTTCAAATATCTTTTTCCTCTCGTCAACCTTAAAGGTGATGCTAATTTGCATAAAAGATGATGGAAATAATTTTTCCTAGGTGGATACAATGAGTGTTTAAAATATGTGGATGGATAAAAATTAGAAAAGGGAATGGCAACCCACTCCAGTATTCTTGCCTGGAGAATCCCATAGACAGAGGAATCTGGTGGTCTACAGTCCATGGGGTCACACAGAGTCAGACATGACTGAGCGATTAAGTATGCATGAGTAAAAATACACTGTAAATAGGTATCTTTGCTTTGTATGAGCAGGAGATGCCAACCTAGCCTGCCCAGAGCTATTTGCCTGGTATAGCCCTGGTTTACAACACTTACCGCAGAATAATTACAAATAGCTCCTCCTTTTGTTCCCAGAAGTACTCTGGCTTGAACATTACATTGTATGGACACCCCTGTACAATATAGCATACACATCTTAGAATCCTCTGTATTTAAAAATACAATGAAAGCTGAATGGAGCTTGGTCAACCGACTAGGTTGAATAGCTGAATCCTGAAGCTAAAACACCTTTGCATCTACCTCTAGAGCTCTCAAAGGACAAAGAGGCAGGGGCTTCAAGAAGTCTGCAGAAGAGGCGGTGTGGGTTTTTGTGCCTGTGTGGTGATGCTCATATTTGTGTGGATGCTGTCTGAGACTTGCTTTCATTACAGCACCCTGCCGGGAACTGCTTGCATGACAAGACCTTCAGTTCTCACTTCCTTCTAACAACCGGAGGCTACAGACATATTTCCACCTAAGTAGTCACAAATAAATTTACTTAGGTCAGTTTGCAACAGGTACCTTGAGGAAGTCACGAAGTTTGACACTAGGCACACACCTCATACCTCTGAAAACCCTGGAAAGAAAGCTGAATGGCAAAAAACTGACAGGAAGAACCGAACTTTATCAGAAAAAAAAAACACAGTGAGGAAGGCAGTCGGATGCTTCAGTCCCTGAGACGACGACGCGACAAGGACAGATAAAAGGAATGAAACACCTTAAAAACTCCCATCTCCAGGAATTAAATCTGCCTCTGGGCTGGAAATCTTGTGATGAACTGGATAACAACTGACTCAGACATTGCACAAACGAGACACAGCAGAGCTCCCAAGAAGGCTCACAAAAGGTCTTCTAAGGAAACAGGGCTTCCTTTCACACAGACACTGAGAGCTTCTCTCCATCCCTCCCCACAGATGCAGATGCTCAGGAGCAGTGTCAGCGGCACCATTCGCTCATTTCTCTTTACTCTCTCCTGCTATTTTTACCTATAAACATGGCACCGTGTGCGTGGATATGTGTTAAGGGCAAAGGCACTTCAGTACTTTTATCGCTTTGGAGCAAGACATGGCGAAACCAAAATGCACCCGAGAATTCCTCAGTCCCATCAACTTTCAGTCATACTCTGTTATGGTAAGTATATTAAGCTGTGTGCTGACACAAGGCCTAATCTTATGTAGATAAACATAAATATGTGTGTGTGTGTGTACATTATAAAACGAAAATACCTCCTGCCATATGAACAAACAAGAAATGTCACAGCCATCAGCGATTCCTGGCCTCCAAATGTGAGTGAAGTCTTCCAAAACTGGCATCCAGTGGATGATGCCACCCCTCCCCCCACATAGAATGCTAAAGCCCTTAAATGATACCTGATCTTTGACATTCAGACTGACTGCTCCCTTTGTTGCAAACTTGTATATAGCCCAAATTTCCCTCCTGCCTCCTTGGAGCAGGTTCATCAGAGCTACTGAGATGCTGTCTCCAGAGGGATTCAGAGTCCTAAACATTCCCACGAAATAAAAGAACTCTCTACTTTCAAGTTGTGACTATATTTTTTAGTCGACAGTATAAAGTCATGAAGGATGTTGTCAAATACAATACAAGAAGAGGAATAATATGGATGCAACTTCATTGTAAAAGGCAAAAAACATCATAGATACAGCTTACAAGGCATTATCATTGATTTTCTTTTAAGAAGATCCCAACCTAATGGAACAACTAAACACAACTTATAATTCCTCTCGACGCACTGATCTCTAGAGTTGAACTTCTGAGCTGGAAAACTTGTTTACGCCTGGCTTAGGCAATAATGACAAGCTCTGATATGCTTCTTCCAGTCAGGACCCCAAGCAAAGCCTACCAGAGCTGCTTGCCAACTCCCGTCCCTGAGACTGAGATGAGCATCCCAGGGACTGAGGCCAGACCAAAGTAACAAATCATGTGGAACTAAAACTAAAGGTTAATGGGGTTAGGGAATGCATAAGATCCTTAGTGTCAAAATATTTCCTCTAAACATTTGAAAAGGAAAATTGAACATATTCAAGATTCTCTCTTAGGAATACCCGCTCAGCACAGAATAGCACAGCTTAATCTAATACACAATATAAAAGATCTCATTTGCCTATATATATGAAAGGGAAAGAGAGATCAAGAGAAACTAAATAAGGAAAGATGGAAAAATCTATTGAGCATGTATACTTACTAAGCATCTTTAAAATATCTTCTTTAATTTAATCTCATTTTAAATTAATTACTTTTGTAACTTATTTCTCAGACAGGCAAATGCCATTATCCTCAGCTCCCAAAGAAGGGCTCATTAGCCAGAATACCTTAGAAAGATGTCTTTTTCTTAAGAGTTACTGCTTTCTATAGTGCACATGATGTTAATGTTAACCATTTTGCCAACTTACTTGATCATAAAAGCGCTTGAAAAATTTTTATGACTCAAATGTTTTTAGCAAAGGGATAAATCCTCCATATACAGAATAAACATAATAACTAAATGAAAATGGAGGGACCCTCTATACTAATACCTTCATATGACTGAAGAATAAGAATTGCTAAGAGTATCTGCCTTCCCACTGCCTAGGTCCAGAACTTGAGTGAATCTGGGGAAAAGGAAAACCACATGACTGAGAAGATCACATCCTTCTCTGTGAAAATAACTCTCTACTAGCCTTAAATTTTATCTTGCAATGCTGGCTTCTCCATTCTGTCATGACTGTCTTCAGGTCATCCTGTGTGCGTGCTAAGTCACTTCAGTCACGTCCAATTCTTTGCGACCCTGCGGACTGTCGCCTGCCAGGCTCCTCTGTCCGTAGGAGTCTCCAGGCAAGAATACTGTAGTGGGTAGTCATTCCCTTTGCCAGGGAATCTTCCTGACCCAAGGATCAAACTCACATCCCTTCTGTCTCCTGCATTTGTAGGTGGGCTCTTTAACCCTAGTGCCACTTGGGAAGGCCCTAACTCTCCTCGCAGGCACATTCCCCATTTACCCTGCTGGGAATTTCCAGCATACGAATGCTCTTCCTACATCTTAGAGCAAACTGAGCTTTTGGTCAGAAGTACCCCATAATTCTTGCCACCAAATCTACAAGTCCATTTGCCTATTTCCAGATTCATCCTGTCACTCATGTTTTAAGGGAATTAGAATCTTTTGCTCTTTTAAATTCTTGTAGAGCATCTTTCTTCCAACACTAGGCTATAAGCTTCATGAAGACAGTTGTATTATCCTTCTTTTTTTCTTTTTTTAAATTGGAATAGAATTGCTTTATAATGTTGTAAAGTTTTTGCTGTACAACTAAGTGAATTAGCTATCTCTCCCTCTTAAACCTCCCTCCCTCCCTTCTCAATCTTCTCTATATCCCTGGGTTCTAGCACATTTAGCATGTACCAGTTAGTCAACATCAGAACAAACTGTGGAAAATTGTGAGAGAGATGGGAATACCAGACCACCTGACCTGCCTCTTGAGAAATCTATATGCAGGTCAAGAAGCAACAGTGAGAACTGGACATGGAACAACAGACTGGTTCCAAATCGGGAAAGGAGTACATCAAAGCTGTATATTGTCACCCTGCTTATTTAGCTTATATGCAGAATACATCATGCAAAATGCTGGGCTGGATGAAGCACAAGCTGGAATCAAGACTGCTGGATAAATTAACCTCAGATATACAGATGACACTACCCTTATGGCAGAAAGCAAAGAGGAACTGAAGAGCCTCTTGATGAAAGTGAAGGAGGAGAGTGAAAAAGCTGGCTTAAAACTCAACCTTCAGAAAACTAAGATCATGTCATCTGGTCCCATCACTTCCCGGCAAATAGATGGGAAACAGTGGAAACAGTGACAGACTCTATTTAATAATCGGGGCTTCAAAATTACAGCAGATAGTGACACCAGCCATGAAATTAAAAGATGCTTGCTCCTTGGAAGAAAAGTTTTGACCAACCTAGACAGCATATTAAAAAGAAGAGACATTACTTTGCCAACAAAGGTGCATCTAGTCAAAGCTATGGTTTTTCCAGTAGTTGGTGATGGACAAGGAGGCCTGGCTTGCTGCAATCCATGGGGTTGCAAAGGGTCGGACACGACTGAGCGACTGAATTGAACTGAGTAAGTCAACAAATATTTTGTTGAACACTGAATAAAAGAAAGATCTCCTGGTTTCTCCTTCAGACTTCAACAGTTATTTTTCTCCTTTTGAGACAATGGTAAAGCAATGGCAATAAAAAAAAAATCTGAGGAGTAGAGGCTCTTATAAATGCTGTAGGGGAAAAAAGTTTAGCAGTTAATTTAGCAGTGGGCCCCAGGACACTTTTCTCTAAATAAGCAAACTGTTCTATATAAAATACTTTAACCCACTGACATAGCAACTCGACTTAAAAATATGACAAGACTACCTGCTTACAGTCCACAGGGTTGCAAAGAGTCTGACATGACTGCAGCAACTGAGCATGCATGCACATACATACCTGCTTATGCATCTTGATTTTAATTTTTAGTATGTTAAACAAACGAACAAAAAACAGAAAACCCCCCTCAATTTGGCAAAGTTGAGTTCCAACATTGCTGCGATACAAGATTACTGTACAGTTCAGGTCCACTCTAGATTCCACATGAAGATTTAAGCCAGAGCCCATTCCTCAGCATCATCCGAACATTCATCAAAACAGACTCCCAATTCTAACTGACTAGACTTATAGCAAGCAAAAGTTTAAATCTAAATTTAAAAAATTATAAAGTATCATTTATAATCTGTTTCATACACTGACTTTCTAGCCAATGCAATACTCTTGTTCTTCTCTGGATCCCTTTGGTACATGAGTTGACAATTTCTGAAACCTCCAACACAGACTAAGGGAGGGACCATAAAAATTTTCACCAGGAAACACACATCTGACAAAGCTCAGAAATGCCACAGAAATGTAATCCATGTAAAAGCACATGCTCAAACATGTACGCACATGTACTCTTCAGGAGTTCTCAATTTTTTGTTCCTTCTGGCTTAAATGTTGAGAGGAATGAGAGAAATTTCACAGAGGAATCTAGTTAAAATTTTTATTTTACCCAGGAGGTAAGTCTGAGGAGACTGACGATCGTCCATTTCTATCTTCAGTACCACATCACAAAATCTTTTGAAAAATGAGCATTGTACGCGCCATCTAACACACTTCCTACATTGCATTCCATTTTAATGATTTCAGAAAAGCTTAAAATTTCAACAGGAGGGAGTCACATGTTTATTTATCTTAGAAATATGATGACAAATTGAAATTACATTGGAGTAACTGTGGTTAAGGCATACAGAAATGGAGTAGTGCCGCCACTGAGGATCTATTCTCAGACATGTCCCTGCTCCACTGAGAACATGAATTTTTTCTGAATGGCATCAAACCCAAGGACATCACCAACCATATTTAGAACAACACTTTTCAGCTGTGACTTCAGGGTTTCAAGGTCTTTACTGTAACCATGTCTTAACTTCAGACCCCCAACCAATCCTTGCTTAATAAGCACCCTTACTTCTAGATAGCTCCAATTATAATTCTTGAGAAATAATTTATGTCACTCACTGTGGCCTTGTAGTTTTTGCCTTGATAAGTTTCCTCCATTTTGTAGTCCATGTTCAAGTGCTTCTGAAATCTGTGTCTCTTGGGTTCTAGTCCTAGCAAACTGCAAATAAATGTGTCTTTACCACAATCAGGTCTCCATTTCTGCAGTTTTGGTTAACAAGTCCATATGTCTGTGTGCATTCATGCTATATACATCCATGCTATATTCAGGAGAATTTCAACCATATTTTTAGTTTCAGAGGTTTTGAATCCTTGGACTCCTGTGTGGGTAATTACCTGACTCTCATTTGAAATTTCAGTGCATAAAGACATGTTTCCCAGTATTTTCCTGGTGCTCCAGTGGCTGAGTCTCCACACAACCAATGAAGTAGGCCCAGGTTCAAACCCTGGTTGGAGAACTAGATCCCATATGCCAGAATTAAGAGTTAGTATGCCACAACTCTTGAGAGTCCCCTGGACTGTAAGGAGATCAAACCAGTCAATCCTAAAGGAAATCAACCCTGAATATTCATTGGAAGAACTGATGCTGAAGCTCCAATACTTTAGCCACTTGATCAGAAGGGCCTACTCGCTGGAAAAGACCCCAGTGCTGGGAAAATTTGACAGCAGGAAGAGAAGGGGATGACAGAAGATGAGNATCAAACCAGTCAATCCTAAAGGAAATCAACCCTGAATATTCATTGGAAGAACTGATGCTGAAGCTCCAATACTTTAGCCACTTGATCAGAAGGGCCTACTCGCTGGAAAAGACCCCAGTGCTGGGAAAATTTGACAGCAGGAAGAGAAGGGGATGACAGAAGATGAGATGGTTGGATGGCATCACCAACTCAATGGACATGAGTTTAAGCAAGGCTTTGGGAGATGGTAAAGGACAGGGAAGCCTGGCGTGCTGCCATCCATGGGGTCGCAAAGAGTCAGACATGACTGAGAGGCTGAACAACAAATGCCACAACTAAAGATTCTGCATGCTGCAGCTAAGACCTGGTACAGCCAAATAAATAAATAAATATATTTCTTAAAATATTATTTTTTCCTGGTACATTCTTTTTCGTATAACTAAAACATTAGGCACTGGGGGTCAGTTACATTCTCCATGTCCATACACAATATCTTTATTCTTAGGATCTATTTTAATTATAAATATTTGATCCAGAGAATTATTATTTTAGAAAAGATGTATATCCAACTCATCCATATTTCTAGTTGGAATCAAACTGCCCCAAATTACTTAAGCTGTTCTTTTAAGACCACCAGAAATATTTCTGATCTTCATAAACCCTTCACAGATCACTGAAGTTATCTTCTCCCCAAAACATTCCCATTTCACATGATCACGATTTTCATATTTTTTGTACACCCATGAAAACAGGCTTATGATCATTCAGCCAAGGCCTCTGGTAGAAAGCTGTCCCTTCATCTTCAGTAATAGTAAAGGAGTTGAAGAGTCAAGGAGATGAATAGACACAATGACTGATTCTATTTACCATCTGTTCCCCCTCCAAATGCCAGCCACACACATTTACAACACTGTTCCATCCTATAAATCATTCAGAGTTTCTATGGTGCTGATATTCAATAATTAATTCTGAAATTAGCATAGGTTTGGGGGGTGAGAGAGGTGTTTGTATAGGGGAGATTGGGAGAAATGTGGGTGGGGAAAATTTTTTATTTCCAATTCCCAATTTCTGAGGCTAGAAAAGTCTAGTCTGTTTTTACCCCATGGTCCTTCACCAACTCGATGGACATGAATTTGAGCAAACTCCGGAAGAGAGTAGAGGAGCCTAGCGTGCTGTAGTCCAAGAGGCTGCAATGAGTAGGACAGAGCTTAGCAAATGAACAGCAATACCCTGTAGGAGTCGCCCTCAGAGTCTACGTTCAGTCTACCACTGGATAGGGAATTATTTTCCCATCAAAGAAAAGGCTAAATTTCAGATCACTAAAATATTAAAGTTAAAAAATACATGAGCATGCAAACAGCAAAACTGACCAACACACAAGCTTCTACATGATCACTCTGTTTGTCCTAAAAGGGAAAGAAATAAGTTCTAAGGGCAGGGGGGTGGGGGGGCATGGGGGGGGCAGAAAAGTGAATCATATACAGTGACAGCTACAAGTTGGTCATTAAATGGGCACTGGGGAAGCAGAGAAGATGGTGTGCTCTTTCTGAACAAAACCCTGATGTCAGCCAAGAACTGAAATCACTTCTGGCTTCTCACTGGGAAAATGTGCTTTAAATTTGGCTGTGGTTGTTTTCTCTGATGGTCAAGGAGAGTATGCTAGTGATTTGTGCTTTGGCATTTCCACTGCACACTGACAGACTGCTCCTTTTAAGCACATACTCAAGTGATTTAGACAAAGTCCTGTGTATGACTGTAGCTTCACTAGAAATCCTAATAGTTCCTGGAAAAGTATGTGCTAACCCAGTAAAAAAAAGAGTGATAGCAGGCCTGAGTGATTAACTTGGTGCAAATGCTGCATCAGGAATATTAATCTTGTGCTTCAAATGCTACTCTATTATCAAGGGGTACTTTATAAACGCAACTCTTTGTAACACCTGTAACCTTTCCATTGGGCATAGAAGACAAAACAGAGAAGAAAACAGGTTGTTTTAACCAAGCTATCACTGTTCATCACCTGCAAAGCTGATGATAATCTCAGAAACAGAGATAACTGCTCTTTAATCATTCAATACATTTCCTTCTTTAAAAGCCTTTACAGCCACTACTCATCTACGTTATACAAAATTCTGTCCTAATTATGCATTTGTCTATTCAAATCTTGCTTTATTTTTTATTTTTGGCTGTGCTGGTTCTTCACTGCTGCATGGGCATTTCTCCACTTTTGGCATTTGCGGGCTGCTCTCTAGATGCAGTGCACGAGCTTCTCACTTCTGCGGCTGCTGCTGTGGAGGACGGGCTCTAGGGTAGGGGGGCTCAGGAGCTGAAGTTCTCAGACTCTGAAGTACAGGCTCCATAGTTGGGACATGGGCTTAGTTGCTGCTCGGCATGTGGGATCTTCCTGGACCAGGGATTGAACCGATGTCTCTTATGTCTCCCACACTGGCAGATGGATTCTTTAACACTGAGCTAGCAGGGAGGCCCTCAAATCTTACTTCATGCATAAGACATCAACTTAGATAAAAGGCTATGTGTGGACTATTGTATTTTCTAATGATAAAATGTGATTAATTAAACTGCATAGCTGTGGGGTTAATCTTACTTTTTTTGGGGGGCGGGGGAGCTGCAGTTATTTTAAATGTCTATTTTTCTCCAAAAGGGAAAATGTTAAAATAACTTCAAAAATCCTTACAGGGCACAGCACAAACTTGAGCTGCTGTTTAAAATTACCCAAGACCCATCAGATAAGAGGAAACCACTGGAGAACCGGGAATAAATACATTTCTACTTTTTGGAAAATAACCCCATACGTTAAAAATTTGAAATTTCTAACACTAGAAAACAATATCTTTGGTCAACAATTTTCTAACTCATTTTTTAAATTCCAACAGATAAAGTTCTAAGATGTTATTGAAGGCTTTGTGCCTATTTGGATACACTTAAAATGTAAATAAATCTCATTTATTGGCATTTTCCCCTCTTCCCCCACTTCAGATTTAAAAAAGAAAAAAAGAAGAGACACACAACCTATGCAAACTTCTGGCTTATATAAAGTATCTGTGCTGTGTGCTCTGTCACCTGATAAACATCTTTCATCAGGGCAGGGCCAGGGCCATCAAAACATCAAAACCCACTTGATCACAAGCAAGGGAGTTTCCAACAGGTGGGGTCCCAGTGGCAGGGTGGGGGTCGGAGAGGGAAAATCTATATACTCACCGCAGAGACTCCTCCAGCCCCAGTCATAGAGGCAACTGCCTGGGAGAGAGAGAGAAACCTCTAGGATTATGCAGGGGTTTTAGCATTCAGGCTGTTTCTGGACTGAGGAAAAACACTGCCATGAAGGCTGGTGATAACCTTATACTGCAAATAAGAGGGAAAGAGAAAGGGGCTCACAAGCTGGGGCTTTCCATATGCCTCACCTTTTAATCCCCAGTTTAATCCATGCACAGACTCGATGAAGGGTCACAGCCTTCTGTCCTAAGCAGCCTTCAATAGGCTGCGTAACTTTCCCAAGCCACGTGATAAGAAAATGAGGCAGTGAAGTTTCTGCTCACTGGACAACATTGCCACTCACATCCAAGTAACTGGGACACAGAGTGTTTGTCCGGATACTTGGGCTTCCCCTGAGTGATCCTCTAAACAGTGCTTTCTCTTCCACAGTTCATAACTTTCCAGACTTTCAGAAACCTCTGGCTTGTCTAAGTTCAAAGAATCACCCTTCAGGTCTCCGGCAGGTACACAAAGGTCCGGAGTAATTGTTTTTACTTCTCCAGAGCAATTTACAGAGCTATTTCTGGCTGTCCCTCAGAGCTTTAAAGTGCTGTACCATGTGAGCTGTACCTCATTTCTTCAAGTTTAAGTATCCCCCCAGAAATACCAGAAATTTCTTAATATTAACACACCTAACACTTATCCCACTTCATATTTTTCATATCTAAGCAGCACCAAAATTGAAAGAGCATCTCACATTCCCTAATCTGGCTCCTTTTTGCTATGTTCTTTTCCCTGCCTTGGTTAGACTTTTCTCGTCTTTGGCCTTGAGTATATGCAGGGACCTACATATTGGTATGACCCCGCCTCACATCAATGGCTTTTCCATCCTATAGCCATCATCTTCCACTCCAGTGGCTATCCCCTCAGACAGCTTCCTCTGGTCGCTCAGGCTGGGGTTTTTCAAAACCCCCTGCACACATCATCCTATCACTGATACATGATATTTTGATTTTGATTCTGAGTCTCAGTCTATACCATGGGCTTCCTGGTAGCTAGCAGAAATACAACTTGACATGCCTGTCCTTAACGGGAAGAAAAAAAGTCAAACATATGTATAAGAAGGAAGCACTCCACAGTCATTAGTATCTCAATCTTTCTTAGGCTTTAGCTATTTAATGGTTCATTTAACAAATACTTACTGGACTTATACTATATACCAGACACTCTATTAGGCACTATAAGGACAGAGATGATTAGGATACAGTGCCCTGCAATATGGTAAAGGAGTTGGACATGTAAACGTAATTGTTAGGTGATAAGGTAAACACAAGTTTCTCTGAAAACACAGATCGAGAAGATAGATGCATGCTTAAAGATTTGGAGAAGACTGCATAGAAGCCTAGAGGCCTGGGTTAAAGACAGTTATGCTGGTAGTTTATCAGCAGGAGACAGAGGGCAGGATAGCTGTGTATGCTTTGCAAGCAGCAAGTCAATCAAGCCAGTAACAGAGCCCCGGTGAACCAGCTCTGAAGGAGAAACCACCTGAAAGGTCACCTTCAATCCTAACGGTGTGTTCATACATCAGGACCACCATTAACACTCCTTCTAAATAAGCTAAACATTCAAAGACAGTCACCTTCTATCAAACCACAATTATAGTAGTATTTCCCCCAAACTTATTATAAAATATTTTTCTTTATGAATACTGGAAAGGCAATTCTGTGAGGACTGAGTAAGCAAAACTTGTGGATATCAAACACTATTCCCTTTACAACTGAAAAATAAACAGCAGTTATCTTTTGCTTAAAAAAAATTGTGAAAAATGTTGAAACAAATGCAGAATAGCCTGCTGCTGAATATATACATATATATGAAATATATGCACTCATGCTTATTTCTATTAGCTTGAGTGTTTAGAGCTGCTTTGTGTCTGGAGTTTTCTTCAACCAACATACTCAAAGCAAGCAGAATAGACAATATGAAAAACTAACCCCTTCACTAGCCTTACCAGGGGATTAGCAGATCTTGGTCCAAGCCTCTTTGTTGGCAAATTCTATAACTGAATAAACAGAGAGACAAGATCTGCAAGGCCTCAGCACTCAGAAAATTATGACAGTGGGAAGAATGAAGAGCTGAGGTCTAAATCCTTTAAACGGGAATAATCAATTGAAGAAATCTGGCAATCTCAGTCCACTGTATTTAAGAGAATGCTTTTTTAGATACTCTGATGGATTCGAGTACTCTGAAGCAGGACCACAAAGATCCAACCAGAATATACTGTCAACCAGAGCCTCTCTCTGAGTTAATAACATTCTCCTGGCCTGAGAAAACAACGTATATGAAAAAGACACCAGAGCCAGCTTTTGCTGAACAAAGGATCCATGGCTCTGGCAAGTGTTTAGCATCTAAACCATACTTCCAATTATATGACGACAAGCACAGTCTATAAGGAGAGACACTTATAATCACTGCCACATGATCTGCCTATCTTATCAAAGGCAAGAAAATGATGGGCTCTGTGCTTGTGCATGAACACTTTTTATCCAGGTCTTTGATTTGTATGTGTTCAGTCCAAATTCTCATGCATAATCCGGGAATCTAAAGAGCTTCGTAAGTACTAGGCACAGATATGCAATTTAAAGTTGCCCTACTGAGCCAGTTAAACGTTCTTCTATTACAAAGTATTCATTTCTTGAGTTCTTAAATAAGTGGAAAATTTAGAAAACATAGGAAAAAGATAGCTTTTCAAACAAAGAAACATCACACTGATCTGCTTCTATTTGTTCCCCAAGAACAGAACTCATTTCAACCTATTTCCTTTAAACCGTCTCCTAACTTGTACAAAGGACAGAGTAAGAGTTGGGAGGGGTTGTAAATTATGTTGATTCCCTGGTGTGAGCCTCACTCAGCAGGGGTGAGGCAGGGTGGGGGCTGTCTCTTATACACATCTAGATGTGTATAAGAGACAGTATTTGGATACACTTAAAATGTAAATAAATCTCATTTATTGGCATTTTCCCCTCTTCCCCCACTTCAGATTTAAAAAAGAAAAAAAGAAGAGACACACAACCTATGCAAACTTCTGGCTTATATAAAGTATCTGTGCTGTGTGCTCTGTCACCTGATAAACATCTTTCATCAGGGCAGGGCCAGGGCCATCAAAACATCAAAACCCACTTGATCACAAGCAAGGGAGTTTCCAACAGGTGGGGTCCCAGTGGCAGGGTGGGGGTCGGAGAGGGAAAATCTATATACTCACCGCAGAGACTCCTCCAGCCCCAGTCATAGAGGCAACTGCCTGGGAGAGAGAGAGAAACCTCTAGGANCAGGGTGGGGGTGGGGGGGTGGTATCCAGCTCTCTGAAAGGATAACAAAGGCAGGAAGTTCAGGGCAAGAACCAGGCTTGCTGAAAAGGTTCCAAGCCAGCTCACACTGGCCACAGGGAACCTCTCCATGTTGCCAATGTGGCCATGCAAACTCAACTTGCCTGAGGAGAGTTGACTGGAGAAGCAATACGATCTTTATTACTCCAGAGCTCTCAAACAGACACAACGAACTCCCCTCACTCCTTTCTTCCAATCTCCAACACCAACTCCTTACCTGCAACCCCACCCCACCCAAGTTCCCAACCAGTACTTCCCACTGGGAAGGCTGTGCCACACCTAGGTAGTCACACATCCCCTCCACTTCCTGCCTAAATCAGACTTGACCATACACCTTCTGACCTAGCACATTAATTTCTATTTTTCAGTTGCTAAGTCATGTCCAACTCTTTACAACCCCATGGACTGCAAGCCTACCAGGCTCCCCCTGTCCTCCACTACTTCCTGGAGTTTACTTTAATTCATGTCCATTGAGTTGCTGATACTATCTAACCATCTCACCCCTCTTTTCTCACCTTCAATTTTTCCCAGCATCAGAGTCTTTTCTGAAGAGTCAGTTTTTTGCATGAGGTAGCCAAAGTAACAGAGAGAGCTTCAGCTTCAGTATCAGTCCTTCCAGTGAATATTCAGGACTGAGTCCCTTTAGGATTGACTTGACTGGTTTGATCTCCTTGCTCTCCAAGAGACTCTCATGAGTATTCTCCAGCACCACAGTTCAAAAGCGCTCAGCCTTCTTTGTGGTCCATCTCTTACATTCACAGATTACTACTGGAAAAACCATAGCTTTGACTGGATGGACCTTTGTCAGCAGAGTGATGTCTCTGTTTTTTAATATGCTGTCTAGGTTTGCCATTGCATCTTTTAATTTCACGGCTGCAGTCGCCATCCACAATGATTTTATAGCCCAAGAAAAGAAAATCTGTCACTGTTTCCACTTTTTTCCCATCTATTTGCCATGAAGTAATGGGACCATATGCCATGATCTTAGTTTATTAAATGTTGAGTTTTAAACAATTTCTTTCACACTCCTCTTTCACCCTCATCAAGAGGCTCTTTAATTCCTTTTAGATTTCTGTCAGTAGAGTGGTATCACCTGCATATCTGAGATTGTTAATATTTCTCCCAACAATCTTGATTCCAGCTTGTGATTCATCCACTGTTTCACATGATGTACTCTGCACGGAAGTTAAATAAGCAGGGTGACAGTATACAGCCTTGATATACTTCTTTCTCAATTTTGAACCAGTCCCTTGTTCCATGTTCAGTTCTAACTACTGCTTCTTGACCTGCATACAGGTTTCTCAAGAGACAAGTAAGGTGATCTGGTATTCCCATCTCTTTAAGAATTTTCCACAGTTTGTTGTGATTCACACAGTCAAAGTCTTTAGCATAGTCAATGAAGCAGAAGTAGATGTTTTTCTGGATTCCCTTGCTTTCTCTATGGTCTGAAGGATGTTGCCAGTTTGACCTCTGGTTCCTCTGCCTTTTCTAAATCCAGCTTGTCTCTCAGGTAGTTCTCGGTTCATGTAAGGCTGAAGCTTATCTTGAAGGATTTTGACCATTACCTAGCAAGCATGTGAAATAAGCGCAACCGTATGGTAGTTTGAACATTCTTTGGCATTGCCCTTCTTCAGGATTGCAATGAAAACTGACTTTTTCCAGTGGCCACTGCTGAGTTTTCCAAATTTACTGGCATATTAAATGCAACACTTTCACAGCATCATCTTTTAGGATTAGAAATAGCTCAGCTGGAATTCCATCACCTCCACTAGCTTTTTTCATAGTGGTGCTTCCTAAGGTCCACTTGACTTCACACTCCAGGATGCCTGGTTCTAGGTGAGTGGACACACCATCGTGGTTATCCGGGTCATTAAGACTTTTATTTTGTATAACTCTTCTGTGTATTCTTGCCATTTCTTCTTAATCTCTTCTGCTTCTCTTAATTCCATACCATTTCTATCTTTTATTGTGCCCATCTTTGCATGAAATGTTCCCTTGGTATCTCCAATTTTCTTGAAGAGATCTCTAGTCTTTCCCATTCTATTATTTTCCTTGATTTCTCTGCATTGTTCACTTAAGACTTTCTTATCTTTCCTTGCCATTCTTTGGAACTCTGCATTCAGATGAGTATATTTTTCCTTTTCTCCTTTGCCTTTCGCTTCTCTTCTTTTCTCAGCTATTTGTAAGGCCTCCTCAGACAACCATTTTGCCTTTTTTCATTTCTTTTCCTTGGGGATGGTCTTGATTACTGCCTCCTGTACAATGTCATGAACCTCTGTTCATAGTTTATCAGGCACTCTATCAGATCTAATCCCTTAAAGCTATTAGTCACTTTCACTGTATAATTGTAAGGGATCTGATTTAGGTCATACCTCAATGGCCTAGTAGTTTTCTCTATTTTCTTCAATTTAAGCCTAGATTTCACAATAAGAAGCTGATGAGCTGAGCCACAGTTAGCCCCAGGTCTTGTTTTTGCTGACGGTATAGTTTTTCCATCTTTGGTTGCAAAGAATATAATTAATCTGATTTTGGTACTGACCATCTGGTGATGTCCATGTGCAGAGTCATCTCTCATGTTGCTTCATTTTGTACTCCAAGGACAAATTTGCCTGTTATTCCAGGTATCCATTGCCTTCCTACTTTTGCATTCCAATTCCCTATGATGAAAAGAACATCTTTTTTTTTTGGTGTTAATTCTAGAAGGTCTTGTAGGTCTTCACAGAACCATTCAACTTTCACTTTTTTGGCATTAGTGGTTGAGGCATAGCCTTGGATTACTGGGATATTGAATGTTTGCCTTGGAAACAAATGGAGATCATTCTGTTATTTTTGAGATTGCACCCAAGTACTGCATTTCAGACTCTTTTGTTGACTATGAGGGTTACTCCATTCCTTCTAAGGGATTCTTGCCCACAGTAGTAGATATAATGGTCATCTGAATTAAAGGTGTCCATTCCTGTCCATTTTAGTTCACTGATTCCTAAAATGTTGCTGTTCACTCTCACCATCTCCTACTTGACCACATCCAATTTACCTCGATTCATGGACCTAACATTTCAGGTTCCTATGCAATATTGTTCTTTGTAGCATCAGACTTTACTACCAGACATATCCACTACTAGGCATCATTTTCTCTTTAGCCCAGCCTCTTCATTCTTTCTGGAGCTTTCTCTGCTCTTCCCCAGTAGAATATTGGACATGTCCTGACCGGGGAGGGGGACTCATCTTCCAGTGCCATATATTTTTGCCTTTTCATACTGTCCCTGGGGTTCTAGAGGGAACAATACTGGAGTGGTTTGCCATTTCTTTCTCTTTTTGTTACAATCTTATTTTTCCCTCCTGTGTCTACTTATTTCTAAATTACCATTAGATTTATTTTAATACTTTATTTGTATCAAACATATGAATGTCAAATACACACCATCAAAAATAATAAGCAATTGGGAGGACAATATATTTACACTTGTACCTAAAGAGACAATATTGCAAAGGTGTAAATCAAGAACCGGGGAAGGCAATGGCACCCCGCCCCAGTACACTTGCCTGGAAAATCCAATGGACGGAGTAGCCTGGTGGGCTGCAGTCCATGGGGTCGCTAACAGTCGGACAGACTGAGCGACTTCACTTTCACTTTTCTCTTTCATGCTTTGGAGAAGGAAATGGCAACCCACTCCAGTATTCTTGCCTGGAGAATCCCAGGGGTGGGGGAGCCTGGTGGGCTGCCGTCTATGGGATCACACAGAGTCGGACACGACTGAAGTGACTTAGCAGCAGCAGCAGCAAATCAAGAACAAGAAAGAAGATGGAATTAATTTTCAAACTACTCAAAAATGAATGATGTTCACATTCATATGCTTGTTGCATGCCAATAAGCATATCTCAAATATTTGGTCATTGCCAACTAATAAAGCCCTAAGTTAAAAGCACTATATAAATGCTTTGAGTTTTTTCCAGGTATCCTGAATATTCAAGAACTTACTGCCTTAGAGGGACTTCCCTATAACTCAGATGGTAAAGAATCTACCTGCAATGCAGGAGACCCAGGTTCAATCCCTGGGTCGGGAAGATCCCTGGGAGAAGGAAATGGCAACCCACTCCAGTATTCGTGCGTGGAGAATTCCATGGACAGAGGAGCCTGGCGGGCTACAGTCTATGGGGTCACAAAGAGTCGCACAGGAGTAAGCAACTAACACACACTATCTTAAGAAGGTTGATGACGATCCAGAAGCAGCAACCATGGACTTTAGAAGAAAATACTTTCTATCTTGTGTCCTTAGAGCCCACTGTTTAAACATTTAATTGTTTAAAGCTAATATATAAGAAGCTATTATTTCCTTTTAAAATACTCTTTTTAAGAAAGATAGGATATCTCTGATCCTATCAACAATCCTATCCTTGTTGATAGGATCAGAGGAAGATATGCCTATGAAAGGGTTTTCAAGTTACTAATTTTTGCAAACAAATTGTTTTGCAAAAAAAAAAAAAAGAATAGATTATGTATAACTAAATCACTTTGCTGTATACCTGAAACTAACACAACATTACTAACTATACGCCAATATTTTAAAAGGCAAAAAGGAATAGCCAAGAGGCATCAAGAATTCACAATGGGCTTTACTACACACACACATTATTTTTACTTTATTTTATATATATTAGTATTAACACTATATTTAATAATATATAAAGTGAATACTAAAAAAAAATAGTACTAGCTTCATTTAATAAATAGCTCACCTTCCTCACTGCCCAGCAATCTGTTATAAAGCAAATTTCATATTGATTGCCTTTGTTTTCATGCTCTGTCTTTTGCTCGATGGACTCGTCTATCCATTCATGGGCTGAAGAGTCTTAATTACTAAGGCTTTTAATGAAATCCTTACAAAGCAGGTCCAGTTCGGCCAACATCCCCCCTCCTTCTGCTGCAGGTGTATCTTGATTTATACCAACCCCTTTTGTCTGACACAGAGTTCTGAATTATATTTTGTCATGAAATTTATATTGGGGTTTTATTAGAAATTTGCTGTGTATAGACACGTATTTGGGGAATACTAACATTATCATTCCTAAAAGTCTTATTGGAATAATGATTACTCCTATGAAACAGCTTGAAAGTGAAGTCGCTCAGTCGTGTCTGACTCTTTGCGACCCGTGGACTGTAGCCCACCAAGCTCCTCTGTCCATGGGATTCTCCAGGCAAGAATACTGGAGTGGGTTGCCATTTCCTTCTCCAGAGGATCTTCCAGACCCAGGGATCGAACCCAGGTCTCCCACATTGCAGGCAGACGCTTTAACCTCTCCACCACCAGGGAAGCCCCATGAAAAGGCTTAGTGCAATTCATTTCTTTATATTTTTTATGGCTATCAATAAAATGTATATTTTATCCAATAAAAAAGTAAAATAAAATATCTCTTTTCAAATTGCCCCAATGTTTCATATGCCATTTACAGAATAATTATATGATGATAATAAAATACTTGAAAATTTTTCATGTTGAGTGACCTATTTTATGTATAGTGTTTTGAATTTTACATTAAAAATGAAAGTTATGTTCATCTCTTAGTATATGACACTGTATTTCTTTAGACAGGTTCCCCTGTCCTATTAAAACAGTTTTTAAATTATAAAAGATTTATTATACCTAACTTTTTATAAACATTATTATATAAAGACAGGTATGTGTGTGTGTGCACACACATTTGAACCCTCTGATTAAAACATAAACCATACACATAAGTCTTATAAACACATTAAAATATTGAAAAAAATTCCAAAAATAACTAAAATGCCATTTTGCCAAACTATTGCCAAGCTGTCTCTCAGCAAAGAAATGTGGAATTCCTGCCAATCTCTTCCAGCTAGTCTGTCTTTAAACAATGCTAGGGACTGACAACAATTTTCAACTAACAGATTTGCCCATCTAGTTTCCCAGGTCTAGTGTGTTAAGAATTAACAGTGGTAACGGGGTGGCAGCAAGTCTTCGCATATGAAAATGTCTGATAAACTACGCTTCAAGCTCTTTATTTATTCAAAAGAGAATCCATATTCACCATTCATTGTTTGTTAAAGTGTCTCAAAAGAGTGTTGACAGAGCCTCAAACTGTGAATCTAGGTCCAAAACAAGTATTTAAGATTTCAGCACAGAGTAGTTCTTATTATTAATATCCTTGAGTCGAATAGGCAAGTGATTTCCTCAGAATAATTTGAGGAAAGTTCAATTTGATCTTTTTGGGACACAAACAATCATTCAGTCCCATAGCTGGCTGTGAAATAAATAGCTTTCTCTAAGTTACTGGTAAAGGGCTAGCAAAATTCAACCACCTCATCTCTCCATCTGCCTCTGTGTTGACAATGAGCTGATCTATGCACAACGCATGACTCCAGCAAAGCTGTCTGTTCAAAGAATAGAACGATGTCTGCAAGAAACAATGAAGCAATTACTGAAACTGAGCACCAAAAACTGTCACCAATATCCACAATAATAAAGTTTTAAACTAAAAAAGATGTTAAAAAAAAAAAAAAAAGACACCTAAAAATGATTCTGGTTTGGTCCCAGTGTGGCTGTGAAAGACTATTGTCTATTATACACTGATTCACTGACAACTGGAGGGGGAAAAATATAAATTCCAACAATTATGATGTTAATAATAATTTCATCTGCCGCAACATTCAAGAAGTTGATTAGCTGATCCTAATGGGTGATTTAAAGTGAAAGGAAAAACACCCTTAGCATAATTTAATAAGTTCTTCAGACTGAAGCATATTCAAGAGTTTCATGAAAGACCTTCTCATGGCCTTTTAATAGCTCTTTCCAGTTCCAATTAACTTGTTAAATGCCAATTCTCATTACCTCATCAGAAATCTAAAGCCAGCCCTTTCTGATTAAATCATTAAATGACCATTAACAGCACAATGCCTAGTAAGTATTTATGGACAGTCCAACATATATAAGCAGCTCATAATTTTTCATGCCAATAGAACTGAAAAGCTGGAGTTTTTTTTCCAGTAATTAAAAAAAAATCAGAAATGTCTTCATCTTTGGGATACATGAGGTTACATTTACCTAACACATCACCCTGCCTAATCGTTTAGATTAGCATAACCTTTTTTGTAGACCCTCAACAGACAGTGCAGAAATGTTGATTAACAGAGAATACATTTGCATGAGAAAGCCAGGCTGGTACTGAAGAAATCAGAAGGCACATGTCAAGTGTGAGCTGTGGCACCTGCCAGTGTGATGAGTAAAGTTACCCCCGTTGTGAGTCACTCAAACGTCTGTAGACTTCTCCAATGGGCAAGCACCACTCTGACAAGCACTGCCAACGTCAATCCCACCCACTGTCTACACAAATCTGCCTGCAACCTTCACTTCCCCACCTGCCCTCGAGGACTGGACAAGCCTGGCCCAAGGGACCAACAAGCAGACCCAGGGGTCTGGTTCAAAATTCAGGGTGTGCGTACCTTCTCAAGACAGAGGACACCCACCCTCTGAACTCTTCACAGGTCAGCTCGGCCACATCCCCCCTTGGACTTGAATTTCTTGCATCTGTGAGTCACCTCAAATCCGAGAGTGACTCAATCTGCAGAGAAGGATCCACAGCTTCCCAAAGCTTCTTTGCTTACAATGTTATACAGACTCCTGTGAATCGAATTTCTAAGTACCTTTTCTCCCATGAAGTCTTACAGATATTATCATTGAGAAAACAAATTAAAACAAGATCAATAAAAACTACCACTTAACTTACGGTTATACGTTACTCTATTGAAGCAAAGGAATTATTAAGTTTCAGTCCCTTCCACAAATCAGATAAACTGCTAAAACTTATTTCAATGAATATGTTACTAATAACCCTTTGGTTTTTTAGTCGAAACAGAGCTGACTTACATTGCTGTATAAATTTCTGCTGTACAACAGAGTGCTCCAGTTATACACACACACATATATATCCTTTTATATATTATTTTCATTATGGTTTATCACAGAATATTTAGTGTAGTTCCTTATGCTAAAACAGTAGAACCTTGTTGCTATTCATCCTATATCTGTTTTAATATTTTTTTATGGACTAAGAAGCTTGTAATATATGAAGTTCTGTCAACTACTTCTTGAGATGCTAGGGCTGGTTCTGCTTAGAATTATACCTCTAATCAGAGGCAGCCAAATTTAAGATTTGACTGTGAGACAAAAAAGAATTTCAATGCTAGTGCATCTCTATATTTTCCAGTTGAGAGCTTACATCAGCAAACAGGAACAAATACTGCAGCATCACATTCATATCAATGGTTTAGTGAAGAAAGGGTATTATCTTTAAAAAAAATGTTATCAGACTCTGCCTATTTATCCCTACCTCTTACAACACAGTATCTGGCACAAAATGGGCTCCTTAAATCTCTGCCAATCTCCATCCACACATTCTACAAACTTGCAGGGAATTTCCCTGATTAAATGCTACTTGAGGTATTTTTGCTGCTGTCCAGCCGCTAAGTCGTGTCCAGCTCTTTCCACGTCATGGACTACATGCAGCACACCAGGCTTGCTTGTCCTTCACTATCTCCCAGAGGTGACACTATTTTTAACTTATTCTAAATCATCACTGTATTTAAATGCTCAGTTTATAACTCTGTCTTTTCATATTTTAAAAATATGGCCTATATAAATTTTATAGTGATATTTTATGTGTATTTGTGTGCTAACTCACTTCACTTGTGTCTAACTCTTTGGGACCCCATAGACTGTAGCTCACCAGGTTCTTCTGTCCTTGGGATTCTCCAGGCAAGAATATTGGAGTGGGTTGCCATTTCCTCCTCCAGGGGATCTTCCCGACCCAGGGGTGCAACCCGCGTCTCCTATGTCTCCTGCACTAGCAGGTAGGTTTACCATTAGCACCATCTTACGTTCTCAAATTATCTCATGCTTACATTTTTAAAAAGTTTCTCTAAATATACAATCCAAGGAAAGAAAAGATATCCCCCCTTTTGTCCTTCACTTGTCTTCGTTTAGATAAGCAAAAAAGAAACACCAGCAGTTGCATTTGAATTGGCTTCTTTTGTCCTCTGAGATCAGTTCAGTTTAGCTCAGTCTCTGAGTCGTGTCCGACTCTTTGCGACTCCATGAATTGCAACACACCAGGCCTCCCCGTCCATTACCAACTCCCGGAGTTCACTCAAACTCACACCCATCGAGTCGGTGATGCCATCCAGCCATCTCATCCTCTGTCATCCCCTTCTCCTCCTGACCCCAATCCCTCCCAGCATCAGAGTCTTTTCCAATGAGTCAANATCAAGCACTCTATCTATCAGATCTAGGCCCTTAAATCTATTTCTCACCTCCACTGTATAATCATAAGGGATTTGATTTAGGTCATACCTGAATGATCTAGTGGTTTTCCCTACTTTCTTCAATTTAAGAAAAATCTCTACCATTCCCTAAAATAGTTAGAATAATCCTCCCACTCATTAGCATATGAAA
This sequence comes from Oreotragus oreotragus, assembly GCA_006410675.1. NCBI lineage: Eukaryota > Metazoa > Chordata > Mammalia > Artiodactyla > Bovidae > Oreotragus > Oreotragus oreotragus. Next base: position 281,035 of record SJYX01009499.1, on the reverse strand, counting down.
TTACCCAATCATAAAAAGTAATCATGCCACAGTTTGTGGCCACAATCACCCTCTGCGATGGCCCACACCCTATCTATGGAGTGTGCTTCTCTCTGAATCTGAGTAAATCTACTTCTTACCTATCATTTCATCTCTCACTGAATTCTTTCTGCAATAAGACATCAAGAACCTGAGCTTCATTAAGTCCTGAACCCAGGTACTGTGGATTTTGGCTGGGTTTGAGTCCCAATCTGAGATAAACAGTTTCACAACTGTTTCTGAGTTGAATCCTTTCTGATAAACTGCTCATTGTAAGTAGTGTTTTCCTGAGTTCTGTGAATTGTTCTAATGAATTATGAAACTTGAGGAGGGGGTTATGGGACCTCTCTAAATTTATAGATGTTGGTCAAAAGTACTCGTGACTACCTGAGGCTTGTAAGTGGCATCTGAAGTAGGCACAATCTTCTGGGACAGAGCCCTTCACGTGAAGAACCTGATGCTGACTCCAAGTAGATGGTGCCAGAACTGAACTGATTTGCAGTGGCCTTGGGTGGCCCAGGCCTGCAGGCGCCAAGCAGGCCAAGCAGGATTGCGGTTCCTCAGCTGAAGACTGAATCAGTCTGTGGCAGTGAGAGCACTTAATTCTGGCCACTAGACCACCAGGGACCAGTGGTCAGTGGCAAGACCCTGGCCCATCCGCTGTGTAGAAATGAACTTCCGCATAGAGATGGGAAGTCGGGAACCAGTGAAGTGACTAGAGATGAGATGATTGGATGGTGTCACCGACTCGATGGATATGAGTTTGGGGAAACTCTGGGCGATAGTGAAGGACAGGGAAGCCTGGTGTGCTGCAGTCCATGGGCTCCCAAAGAGTCAACAACAAAAGTATTTACTAGGAGGAAAAAAAGTACAGTCCACGTGGATGGTGGCTCAGATGGTAAAGGGCCTGCCTGCAGTGCAGGAGACCCAGCTTCAATCCCTGGGTCAGGAAGATTCCCTGGAGAAGGGAATGGCTACCCATGCCAGTGTTCTTGCCTGGAGAATACCATGGACAGAGGAGGCTGGTGGGCTACGGTCCATGGAGTTGCAAAGAGTCAGACATGAATTAGTGACTAACACATGCACACACACACATCTGGATAGACATGGGTGGGCTCAGAGAGAGAAAGTCAAACCGTTATGGTAGTTGGAATCACTTAAACGGGGCATTTCTTCCACATTTCCTTTCTGGCCAATCATCTTGCTTTGCCTGGCTTTGAGTCAGTATTTGGTTTATCTCAGGGTCCTCCCCTAGTGTGCACACATCTCTTAGCCAAGAGGGATTCTAGCAAAGAGGCCTATGAGCAGGTTGGCATCCCCTACTATGGGGTGATACCCCCTCCATTTTGGGCCTCCAAGGAGTGTTTCTACACATGTGTAGTCAGGAAGGCCGCCTTGACTTCTAGAATGAGGAGTATGTGGTCTTTTATCTCTTTTCTGGCCAGAACTCTGCTCCTCTCTCACTCCTGCTATTATCTTGGAGCATCTGTTCACAGAGGACAAACTCCAGCTGCTCAGCCAAGAGCCCATCTATCTTCTGCCTCAGTAGGACCCAAGCGGGAAAGGCAGTGGTGTTAAGACAACACTCACTTGATGTCAGAAAGTATTGTGAGTAAAAATAGCTCAGAGGACCGAAACAAGAAGGGGAGAGGGAGGAGGAGCAAGGGGAGACCCAGGCAGGCCCACTGTGTGGACCAACATGCTCAAGAAGCAGCTTTCGTAATGAAAATTTGATACTTAAGAGACAAAGAATTGACAATTAGTATTTTTATTTTCTGTAAACCCAAAGAGGGAAAGTCAGGAGGGGACAGCAAATGTGAAGGCTGGATCCAATCACAGAGCAGCCAGGCCCAGGATTAGTACAAAATAATGGTGACCTTGCCGGTTGTGGGGAAGAGGAATTGAGGTCATGTGTACAAAACTCCTAGCCCAATGCCTGGAACACAACAGACTTGTCTATAGTCATCACAGGCAGAGGGAGGAAACCTCGTTTCTTTTTTCCTTTCTGTTGGAAGTGAATGAAGCCGTTCGATTTTCCTTTTGTTTCTTTGCCTGAAAACTAGTTCGTTTGAATGAACTCCTGGGCCTAGAAGCCAACAGGCAGGGAAGGAGTGCTTCAGGAGAATGAGACGCTGCTGGGGAAATAGAAAATGATAAAATCGCAACCTACTACTTGGAAATGCAAATATGTTTCATGTATTCATGGTCACTGATGTCTTTATTGGAGCTGGAATGTCTAACACATCCAAGCAACACATGATTATTCTCCACGATAGGAACAAAACAAGCTCCTGGTGAACTGATCAGCTGATCACGTTGCAGCGGGTGTTCAGTGCTTTTCCACAACAAATGTGGCAGTCGGTTGGTCCCCTGGCGCCTCACGCTAATGCGCACGTGGGGCCTCATCTGTCCCAGCACCTGCCGACTTCAGATGCGTCAGCATCCTCAGTCACCGCAGCCTGACACCTCCAGGTACTGGGCTCGGCTCCAGGCCCTTGGGGGATCAGACCTAATTCCTGACTAGGAGAGATCGTGAGACTAAAGAGCGTTGGCTGCTTGTTTATTTGATTAAAGGAAGAAAAAACTCCACTGTTAGAGAACAAAGAGTGCAAAGCAAGTCCCTGGGCCTGGACCTGCTCCTGGCTCCGTTACTTCACTTACGTACATTATAAAGCTTGGCCAGTATGGAAAATTGCACTACTGCTTAGCAACCCAAATTATAGAGAGAATTAGATCTGAACGATTCATGACAATAAGTAGAATTCTAACGGGAGATACAGTAAAGAGAAGAGTCCAGGAAGACTAAGCTCAAAGTTGGCTCCCCTCTGAGCCTCCACTTGCTCCCTAAATAATAATCATAGTTAGTATGAATTAAGCACGCAGTGGGCAAGGCTCTATGCAAAGTGTTATACATTCATTGTCTCATTTATTCCTCACAACAGAAATAAATTTCTCCCCTGAGGTGAGTATAATGATTATCTCCTCTTTCTCACAAGGAAACAGAGATATAGAGAAAAAGGTATTAGTCAGAAAGAGTGAATCCAGAATTTGAATATCAGACTCGCAGTTTTTTGGCATCATGCATACTGATCAAAAAATACAGTTCCTTGTGCCTCAGATATCCAAAAATGCAATTAATAGGAAATGATGTAAATCAGAGGCCTAAGTAAGCCACAGTAAACAATTATTTTTTCCTTCACTGAGACATAATCATAGATCATTGTAACAAAAATGCTTTTCTCTGTTATCTTTTTTGTTTGGGCTATATCATGTGGCTTGTGGGATCTTAGTTCCCCAAGCAGGAATTGAACCTGCACTCCCTGCCATGGAAGCATGGTGCCCTAACCGCTGGACCACTAGGGAAGTCCCTTTTCCTGGCATTTTTGCAAAATGGAGAAACCATTATTGTTTTTTAAACTGATTTTAAAATAAAATACACGCTTATTATAAAATATGCCAATGTACAGTTCAGTTCAGTTCAGTCACTCAGTCGTGTCTGACTCTTTGCGACCCCGTGAATCACACCACACCAAGCTTCCCTGTCCATCACCAACACCCAGAGTTCACTCAGACTCACGTCCATTGAGTCGGTGACGCCATCCAACCATCTCATCCTCTGTCATCCCCTTCTCCTCCTGCCCCAATCCTTCCCAGCATCAGAGTCTTTTCCAATGAGTCAACTCTTCGCATGAGGTGGCCAAAGTACTGGAGTTTCAGCTTTAGCATCATTCCTGCCAAAGAACATCCAGGACCGATCTCCTTCAGAATGGACTGTTTGGATCTCCTTGCAGTCCAAGGAACTCTCAAGAGTCTTCTCCAACACCACAGTTCAAAAGCATCAATTCTTCAGCACTCAACTTTCTTCACAGTCCAATTCACATCCATTCATGAACATTGGAAAAACATAGCCTTGACTACATGGAACTTTGTTGGCAAAGTGATGTCTCTGCTTTTGAATATGCTATCTAGGTTGGTCATAACTTTCCTTCCAAGGAGTAAGCATCTTTTAATTTCATGGCTGCAATCACCATCTGCAGTGATTTTGGAGCAGTGCTCACCTTTCTTCACAGTCCAACTCTCATATCCATACATGACCACTGGAAAAACCATAGCCTTGACCAGACGGACGTTTGTTGGCAAAGTAATATCTCTGCTTTTGAATATGCTATCTAGGTTGGTCATAACTTTCCTTCCAAGGAGTAAGCATCTTTTAATTTCATGGCTGCAATCACCATCTGCAGTGATTTTGGAGCCCCCCAAAATAAAGTCTGACACTGTTTCCACTGTTTCCCCATCTATTTCCCATGAAGTGATGGGACCAGATGCCATGAGGTCAATTCCCTGTAAATTTGAACCAAAGGATAAAACAGAGTAACTTTGATTTTCTTTTAGCCCCATGAATGCAAACTCCTCCATTATCAATTTTAACTACCTAGTTTTACATGTTGATGACGGCCCCCCAAATCCACACCAGCTTCAGTTTCTCCATAGTCCTCTCTCTGCACATGAACATTTAGCTACCTGCCAGATATCTCCAGGTGTCTCATACAGTCTAAGGGTGAACTCATCAAATTTCTCCCCAGCATGGCTGCTCTTAGTGGTGGTCCCTCCACTTACGTAGCTCAAGTTTGAACCTGTGCCATCTCATGTGCCTTCCCGCTCTCATTTTCTGACCTGAATCAGCCTCTATGTCTCCTTCTATTTCTTATATTACTCCTCATTCTATTCCTGACATTGCCTGATCCTGATCATTTCTCACTTGAGTTACTGCAGTGTCTCCCAGCTAGTCTCTCTGATTCTGCCCTTGCCAAGGTAGAACTTAAAATCCGCTCTCCACAGTGGCCAGCATAATCTATCTAAACTTAAATTTGTTCAGTAACTCTTCCAATGAAACCTTTCAAAGGTTCTTCATCTGACCATAAATTCTCCCATGTCATACTGGGCCTTCAAGAATCTGGGCGCTGCCTACCTCTCCCTCTAACCTCTACACTCCCCACCTCTTGAAAAGTCCTTCCTACTTTTTTCACCTAACATGTACTCATCTCTTAAGACTATTCTTGACACTTATCTCTTCCAATGCTTTCATGGCCCTCAGTCATATGAGCAAGATTAGCCATCCCTCCTATAACCTACGTGTGCTTAGTCACTTAATCTGTCCGACTCTGTGTGGCCTGTATGAACTGAAGCCTGCCAGGGTCCTCTATGGAATTTCCCAGGCAATAACACTGGAATGGGTTGTCATTTCCTTCCCCAGGGGGGGATCCCCAACCCAGGGATAAACCTGCGTTTCTGGGATCTTCTACACTGGCAGGCAGATTCTTTAACGCTAGTGCCACCTGGAGAGCCATCCTTCCTATAACTAACCTACCTACCCAGACCCATATCGCTGTCCCTGTATTTAGACTGTGGGCTCCTTTAGGGCAGGGCTTACCACTTATCACTTATATCCCCAGCTCATAATCCAGTGCTTCTCGGGAGGTAGCCTTCAATTAATACTGAAGAATGAATGAACATATGGAGCTCAAAAGTGAGAGCTAAAGATCTTGATCAGAAAATGAAAGTCAACCATCCTAGCTGCTATTTAATAAAGAAGGTCCTCCTACTACATTTCCTAGGGCAAATCTGTATTTTTTCCTTTGTCCTCTATTTCAATTTTTACATTGCTTCTTCTATTCCTGAAATAACTTCAATTATTTTGAGACTATCAGGATCACTGAAAGCGATATTTCTATGCTCTCTCCTCTTTGCTGCAAAAATCATCAGTATTTTCATCCATGGAAAAATGTGTCCCTCTGTGATTCCATTTATCTATGTGAAGGAGGTCTGGACCCTCAGCTCGTCTCTCTTCCTGCACCCAACACCTTCACTTTCAGCTCAGAAATGGTCCTTAGGCTGATTCCCTCCTCTAAATTCCCAGAGCTAGGTTTTTATCACCTCCCACTCAGACTATTTTAACAAACTCCCTACAAGAGTCTCCCCTCCTCTACCCTCTCCTCTGAATAACTCTTTATACTATTTGGGCCCTACTGGAAATCTGTTCATGCCTTAAAATCAACTCATGTGATCAAGAAGAAAATGTAAACTTCTTAGCCTGCAAGTCAGACCCCAGTACCACCTTGCTCCATTCTACCTTGCTAACCTCACCTGTCTTGGTGCATTCTAGACTCACATCCATCTGCCAATCACTGATCACGTCTCATTAAGCTATGATCTGTCACATCTCTCCAGTTTTGCTCATGTAGTTCCTTTGACTTAACCCCTTTGTCACTTTGAAAAATCTCTACTTGTCCTTTGGGAAGATCCAGTTCAAATAAGCTTCTCCTCCATAAATCTTTCCAACCTGCCCAAGTTACAAATAATGACTATTTCAGGCTTTCCATAGCATTTAGTTTAGACACCTGCATGAAACACAAAATACTGGATCTATCTCTACTATAAACGGTAAACTCCAGGCCAAAAAAAAAAAAAGCCTGTGAATTACACATTTTTGATTATTCACTACCTAAGATAAAGCCTAAGGCAAAACAGGTGCTCAAAAACAAAAGTTGAATCAAGCCATCTTCATTACATAGCAAATTCTCAAAGGCAGGAACAATGTCTATTCATCCTTGCATTTTTAGGGGCACCTATCACAGCTCCAAGATTAAGACAAACTTGTGAAATAAAAGAATGGTCCACTTTGGGGTCAAACACACAGAATAGGTAAATCAGCTAATGTGAGATATTTGGAAAACAGAAATATTTCCAAAATGATTTAAATACTTTTATTATGAAATACTTTTGGCATACAAACCCTAGAGTATGCCATTGGCCAGGAACACAGTTATGGGTCTACTGTGAGATAAGAACCAAAATAAAGAATAATCATCTAGAAACTTTTATAGCAACTTGACAAGGATGATACATACACCATCTGTGGGTTTGTCTTAAGGTACCGGCTGGATCTAGTTGAACTGACATGGTAAGTGGCATGGATGGCAAGAGTTCCAGGCTAGCCATCGCTCAACAGGTGTGCATACCGTTCGTGATAGATTGGAAGTGAAAAGAAAAAAGCAGTCTTTCACTCAGAGATAGTTTGAAAAACATGACCAAAGACAATAATACAACAATGTCCCACGTACCACAACCAATGTCTTCATACTCACCTTCCATATTTGCTTGAAACCTTTTTCTCCCAAGACATAAAATAATACAGAAACAGCTGAAGCCACTTCTATGTATTTCTCCAGTCCTTATGTCCTCCTTTCCTCTTCAGAGACAGCTTCCAAAATGACTTTTTAAGTAGGTTACTAAATCCTGTTTGGTGCTTTCTTGATGGTTCAGATGGTAAAGAATCTACCTGCAATGCAGGAGATCCAGGTTCGATCCCTGGGTCGGGAAGATCCCCTGGAGAAGGGACTGAAAACCCACTCCAGCATATTCTTGCTTAGAGAATTCCAAGAAAACAGGAGCCTGATGTGCTCCAGTCCATGGGGTCACAAGAGGTGGATACGACTGAGCAACAAATACGAATACAGACATTAAATCCAATTTAGTCACATGAAATCTTCCTGCTGAGGTTTATGGCAATGTGTCACTAAAGAATACTAATATTTAACAGTGGTCGATGTTATCCTGAAGACTTCTGCCTGTTTAATATCGCTGTATATGAACACCTGTGTTGTGTATCCTTATCTGTGATCCTCCAGCCACTGACAGACCTGAACTCCAAGCAGAGGAACATCTGCCACCTAAACCTTTAGCAAGAGAAAGACTTTCTTAAAATGCCCACAACCTGAAAAGAAAGATTAAAGAGCAAAGAGTGAGAGTGTAGAAAGAAAGATTCCCACTGATTTCCACTAATAAAACAGGCTTCCTGAGAACACTGGGCTGATGAGACTTAACTATCAAAGACGCATACTTCACTGTTAGAGGTTAGCTTGGAGAAGACATGAGAGAGAGAAAAGATGCCTGAAATGATAGGTGGGAAATACGTGCTTTCCACAGAGAATCAAATGGGCACGCTGGAACCCAACACGGTTCCTGAAATTCAAACCTCTGGTTTTTGCATGACTGCCAACTCATTTCCAAAGCATCCACAGCTCATCCAACTTGTTTGGCTACCTCCTTATCGAAACTTTACAAAACTTTAATTTCAGCCTCATGAGCCCTGCAGCTGTAAATTAACTGAATAAAATTTACAGACATTATGCAGTGAGATAAAGCACTTGCAAAGCCTTTTCCCTATTCAGTTGACTTAGCTGCCAAGCAAGCCAGTTTTGCTTGACATGAGTTCAGAGCCCCTGGAAACCTTCCTAATCCTACTCTCTAGGCCTTGTGCCTATTCATGGAACCATGTTAACCCATATCCGGAAAATTAGTAAACCGCAGATGGGTTTAAACACTCAGCAATATTCCCGATACTTCTTGCCATTCATTATATTTAGGCATCCTCTGCAATGGGAGAATCCTTCTCAAAGGGCCACAACAGCAGCAGATAAAATCCCTAAGGTTATTAGCATGCAACAAAATATCTCATTGAAGATTTCTGGGGTCTAGAGCCAAAGTCAGGAATTAAATTTACTGAAGGTGAAATCGCTTATGCTTTGGTTTAATACAGATATTCTCCAAACTGTTTTTCTGAACTCATCCATTTCACAGCGAGATTGCAAAAATTATCACGATTTTTAAACAGCGAAGGAAGTAAAACTACTCCCTTGTCTGCCAGCAAGCAAGCAGCTCACTGGCAGTTACATGACCCTACATCATACTAACAGAGAGAAGACAAAAGACTATTAATTTCCTAAAATGTGTAGTCCTAATACACCAGGTGCCATAATTTATATACGATTTCCATGGTTACCAAGAAAGAGTTGAAATGTCCCCCTCTGGTTGATTTTCACAGCACAACTGTGACCACCTCTTCCAAAGGGGGTCAAGTCTTTCAGCTTCCATTTCCAACCATTTTATCTGCATGTGGACGCCTCCAAGCCCATCAGAGCTGTGGGGACAGAGGCTTATCTCACAAGCTTCTGAGATAAGCTTCCCCCTCATGGCCAAGACCTGGGATTGAAACAACCTCTGATAACTGACTGTTAAGGGAGTTTTGTAGATTTTTGTGAGCTCTCTGCAACATTGTTCCGAACAATAAGGTGAGGATAACAACAGTGCTCAAGTAAGGTTGTTGTGAATGTGAAATAAGAGAAAGTAATGCAAGACCTGGGCACAGAACAAGTTCTGGATGAGAAAACTTTAGAAATGTAAATATATCTATTTTTCCCTTCTTCAGAAAAGAAACCAAAAACAGAACCAACTGACTGCACTGCTGAATTGTACTTTAAAAATATGGCCCTTGCCAAGGGAGAGGTTGGGGTGGGGGAGAGACGGACTGTGAGTTTTGGGATTAGCAGATACAAACTGGGGATGGATAAACAAGGTCCTACTGTATAGCACAGGGAACTATATTCAGTATCCTTTTCCTTTGATATTAGCGAGAGAAAGACTTTCTTAAAATGCCCACAACCTGAAAAGAAAGATTAAAGAGCAAAGAGTGAGAGTGTAGAAAGAAAGATTCCCACTGATTTCCACTAATAAAACAGGCTTCCTGAGAACACTGGGCTGATGAGACTTAACTATCAAAGACGCATACTTCACTGTTAGAGGTTAGCTTGGAGAAGACATGAGAGAGAGAAAAGATGCCTGAAATGATAGGTGGGAAATACGTGCTTTCCACAGAGAATCAAATGGGCACGCTGGAACCCAACACGGTTCCTGAAATTCAAACCTCTGGTTTTTGCATGACTGCCAACTCATTTCCAAAGCATCCACAGCTCATCCAACTTGTTTGGCTACCTCCTTATCGAAACTTTACAAAACTTTAATTTCAGCCTCATGAGCCCTGCAGCTGTAAATTAACTGAATAAAATTTACAGACATTATGCAGTGAGATAAAGCACTTGCAAAGCCTTTTCCCTATTCAGTTGACTTAGCTGCCAAGCAAGCCAGTTTTGCTTGACATGAGTTCAGAGCCCCTGGAAACCTTCCTAATCCTACTCTCTAGGCCTTGTGCCTATTCATGGAACCATGTTAACCCATATCCGGAAAATTAGTAAACCGCAGATGGGTTTAAACACTCAGCAGTATTCCCGATACTTCTTGCCATTCATTATATTTAGGCATCCTCTGCAATGGGAGAATCCTTCTCAAAGGGCCACAACAGCAGCAGATAAAATCCCTAAGGTTATTAGCATGCAACAAAATATCTCATTGAAGATTTCTGGGGTCTAGAGCCAAAGTCAGGAATTAAATTTACTGAAGGTGAAATCGCTTATGCTTTGGTTTAATACAGATATTCTCCAAACTGTTTTTCTGAACTCATCCATTTCACAGCGAGATTGCAAAAATTATCACGATTTTTAAACAGCGAAGGAAGTAAAACTACTCCCTTGTCTGCCAGCAAGCAAGCAGCTCACTGGCAGTTACATGACCCTACATCATACTAACAGAGAGAAGACAAAAGACTATTAATTTCCTAAAATGTGTAGTCCTAATACACCAGGTGCCATAATTTATATACGATTTCCATGGTTACCAAGAAAGAGTTGAAATGTCCCCCTCTGGTTGATTTTCACAGCACAACTGTGACCACCTCTTCCAAAGGGGGTCAAGTCTTTCAGCTTCCATTTCCAACCATTTTATCTGCATGTGGACGCCTCCAAGCCCATCAGAGCTGTGGGGACAGAGGCTTATCTCACAAGCTTCTGAGATAAGCTTCCCCCTCATGGCCAAGACCTGGGATTGAAACAACCTCTGATAACTGACTGTTAAGGGAGTTTTGTAGATTTTTGTGAGCTCTCTGCAACATTGTTCCGAACAATAAGGTGAGGATAACAACAGTGCTCAAGTAAGGTTGTTGTGAATGTGAAATAAGAGAAAGTAATGCAAGACCTGGGCACAGAACAAGTTCTGGATGAGAAAACTTTAGAAATGTAAATATATCTATTTTTCCCTTCTTCAGAAAAGAAACCAAAAACAGAACCAACTGACTGCACTGCTGAATTGTACTTTAAAAATATGGCCCTTGCCAAGGGAGAGGTTGGGGTGGGGGAGAGACGGACTGTGAGTTTTGGGATTAGCAGATACAAACTGGGGATGGATAAACAAGGTCCTACTGTATAGCACAGGGAACTATATTCAGTATCCTTTTCCTTTGATAAACCATAATGGAAAAGAATATAAAAAAGAATGGTTATATATGTATAACCAAATTACTTTGCTGTACAGTAGAAATTAATACAGGATTATAAATCAACTATAATTAAATAAAATTTTACTAAATACAAGAACCAAGCAAGTTCACAATTTCTTCTTTATAACTTAATCACAGAAAAGATCAAAATATCAGGTGTTTGATGGCCATAAAAGTGATACCCCCTGCCTCTGCGCTGCTGAGCAAGAACTGAATAGAGTAATTCCTTGTGATAAATGTTCACAGCTTCCCTCAAGAATTCTGGGCAGTGGGAAAATTAGCTAACTCAAACAAAGTCCATTAAATAAATAAAATTCCAACACTTGTCTCTTTGGACAAGAAACAGATGGAAACAATACAAAAGACTGCTAATGCTTTGGCAAACTAATCATTCTTCCAAATGCCATTTACAAAAGCCCACCAGACCTCCAGCTGTGACCATGCCATGGGAACCCCCTACAGCACTTATAAGTGTATTAAACTCAAGAGCAGAAACATGAGAGTATTTTTCAAAAAAAAGAGAACTTTCAAATAAACAAATCTAGAAAAGAATTACTGTTTTTATCACAGAGCCATAGTTTCAAGTAGCCAGTGTTAATATGAAAAAATATATATGTATATAGTAACATATATATATATATATTTCAGGGAGAAGGAACCCTCCCTTCCCTTTTCTTGAGTTCTTGTGACTGAACTAATGATAAAATTGACGCAGTACAGATGATCAGAAGAGAAACAAATTTTATCTCATGTGTACAGAGGTCTCTTTAGAAATGGGACCTAAGAAGTCACCAGAGCAGGCAGTTTTTATACTTTTTTGGGCAAAGAAACAACAAACACATTTGTGACAAATCAACAGGACAAAGAAAGTTAGGCTTTGAATGCTTACTTAGTGAAGGATCTAAACAGAGTTTGGGCTTGGGGCAGTAAATTAAAGAAGGAACAGATTTGTTTATACAGGCTTCTTGGCCCCAGATTTCCTAAATTTAGCAATAAGGGGTATCCTTCTTCCTTAAGATGCCCAGAGAGTACCTTTCACATGACAGATTTATGTCCTGACTTCAGGGAGTCAGAGAAGGAGGGTCAGAGTGTCCCTTTTACATAGGTTGCTTCATAAGGAACTTTAACTCCAAATAATCAATTATGCCATTGAAGTACAATTCGGGGTTGCCTGCCCCGGATGCCAGTACATGCACCCACTTCATCATGTAATCTCTCAACAATAAGAACTTCCGTTCGTTGTCATCAAGGAAACAGTGAGATCTAAGCCTGGGCAGTTTCTGGAAAATACAAAGCCCAGAGAAACTTGCTCATACACTGAAAATTATAACTGACTCTCAGAACTAGTTAGTCTTGTTTCTGACACAAAGCAAAAATCTTGGGTAAAGGGAGAATTCAGTAGAGGAATTCCTTACATAGGTGGCTGATGCCTTATCAAAACACTGAAATGCTTACCAAGCACCTACTATTGTGTTTCNCTAGTTAGTCTTGTTTCTGACACAAAGCAAAAATCTTGGGTAAAGGGAGAATTCAGTAGAGGAATTCCTTACATAGGTGGCTGATGCCTTATCAAAACACTGAAATGCTTACCAAGCACCTACTATTGTGTTTCTGTGCTTAGTCGCTCAGTAGCAGCCGATTCTTTGCGACCCCACAGACTGTAGCCCACCAGGCTCCTCTGTCCACAGGGATTCTCCAGGCAAGAATACTGGAGCAGGTTGCCATTTCCTTCTCCAGGAGATCTTCCCGACTCAGGGATCGAAGCCAGGTCTTCTGCATTGCAGATGGATTCTTTATGGACTGACCACCAGGGAAGCCCAGTACTATTAGTACATACCTAACGCTGTGCCAAGGAGTAGGGGTAACAACAGCAACAACAAGGCAAAATAGCCCCTGACCTCAAACAGTGTATGCTCCAGGGAAATAACCGACCATGACAATACCCGCAGAACAGCAGCTGTGCCAGGGAGGGCCACAGGGTAGCTATGAATGCAGGGATCCCAGGAAATAACCTTAGTCACAATCTCAGCGAAGGGATTATGCCCTCCCCTAATTAATGCCATCAACATTAATCCAGTCCTAACAGTTCACCTTCCTCTAAATTCCTTGTTTTACTGAGTTCCTGATCCACCTAAAAAAGGTCATCCAAACTGGTTCAGACATCATAGCCACTTTCTTAACACATGCCCTATACCTTCTGTTACAAATGCTTCTCAGTCTGGGTCCTCACTTCCAGCATCCACATCCTTCACTATTTACTAGTTAGCTACTAAAATATTTCTCCACAAACAAGACTCTGATTTCACTCGCTTTCTTTTGCTACACATACTTTTTATTTGTCTGTTTCTGGCTACAGTGGGTCTTCACTGATGCCCACAGGCTTTCTCTAAGCTTCACTGAGCGGGGGCGACTCTACTTGCAGTACATGGGCTTTCTGTGGTGGCTTCTCTTGTTGGGGAGCACACGCTCCAGGGTGCNTTCTCCACAAACAAGACTCTGATTTCACTCGCTTTCTTTTGCTACACATACTTTTTATTTGTCTGTTTCTGGCTACAGTGGGTCTTCACTGATGCCCACAGGCTTTCTCTAAGCTTCACTGAGCGGGGGCGACTCTACTTGCAGTACATGGGCTTTCTGTGGTGGCTTCTCTTGTTGGGGAGCACACGCTCCAGGGTGCATGGGCTTTCTAGTACTTGCGGCTCCCAGGCTCTAGAGCACAGGCTCATTAATCGAGTAAGGCACCCGGGCTAAGTGGCTCCGCTGCATGTGGGATCCAACCCGGGTCTCCTTACACTGGCTGGCGAATGCTTTACCACTGAGCCACCGGGTAAGCCCTACTCCCTTTTTTATTAATAAAACCTCTAACAGTTTCTGATGGGCAGAAGATGAAGTTCAAACTAACCGGTATAGCTCAGTCCAACCAGCAAAACAAATACTCACTTTATCCCCACCCCTCACCCCCAACATGCAAGCTAACACAGAAACAGACTGAACTCAGCACTGACCCCAGGACTATCAAGCCGCCACCGCTCTGCATACAACTGTTCCCTCTCCTTAGAAGGCCTCTTCCCCTTGGCCCTGCCCAGGGAGCTCTTTTCTCTTTCTTCTAACACACTGTCTTCCGTGTAATCTTCTTTGGCTCCAGGAAGGTTTAACATCTGGCCCTGTGTAGCTATAATACTCTACATATGCCACAGAACTGTATTCAGTGTATTGGTGTGATTTTTATTTGTCTTTTTTCTTCCTAGAAAAGGACCATTTCTTAATCATCTGCCAGAACCTAGCACAATAGGCGATACAAAGAGCATATCTGATAAATATCTGATGAATGAACTTGCAGAATTACTAATCCATCCTCAATACAAGTCTAATAAAGGAAATTACTACGTATTAGGGTGGTACTGTACCATGTTACAAAGATAAAATTATCCTGGGCCTGATAAAGAAATACTGTTATAGTTCTGGAAAGAGCCAGAATGGGAGGCTTTTAATAAATGGATTCTTCACCATTCACTGCATCCGCCTGGCTCCACTGCACTCACCTGGCAGCTTGCAAATCATTTGAGGTTTGACGTTAGCTCAAGGGAAAATAAGACTGGCTTCTGACAAACTGATTTTTAAGCTTAAGGTCAGATTTTATTTAAAAAAAAAAAAAATGCAATGTATCCTAAGACTATTGAAAAAAAAAATCTCTCTGCAGCTGAAATCTTTGTATGGTCAAGAAAACATTGTTTGCTTGCCTCCAGGAAAGTTATTAACCTATACCAAAAAAAAAAAAAAACAGGTTTCATCAACAGTCTCATACAGTCAGCTCTCAACAACACAATAATAGAGGTCTCTGACCGAATTCTCACTTACAACCACATCATTGATTACAGATACCCTGGTCTCCAGGTTTGTTTGTCTCACTAAAATAAATTTCTCCTGGGGCTGCGGATGCATACCAGGGAACCAATCAGGTGGGCAGAGGCCAGGCCTCAGTGTGCGGCTGTCAATTTGCCATGTGGGAGCGCGAAGGAGGAAGCAGAGACTCAGGCAAGGGTGCGGGGAAGCCTTTCTTCCAAGGTCCCAGGACTCCCCATTAAATGCTACAGGAAGGCAGAATTCTTAGGATAAGAGTAGGACTAGGAGACCAAACAAGGCATTCAGGTCAGTTCAGTTCAGT